>CM043114.1:73174723-73757201 GCA_023701765.1 Hylyphantes graminicola | reverse complement strand
TTCATTCTCAAGTTATCCCAAGTGCCAACACTGTGCCATAGACAATCAGAACTACCTACATTTATATAATGAACTTTCATTGCAACATCACTTAACATATGCTTCATAATTAACAATATAACGTTTTAAGCTGATTTAACTTTGCTGTCTAAACTGACTTCTATTTCCAAAGCCAGTAGATGAACTCAAGCATATATTTGATTAATTAGCATATTTAGTGTTAGTGACTGACTTATATCATAGTATATCTAAGACATTTGGAAACGAATGAAAAATAAGGAGCTTATTTATCGATCCAATTTATTGAGCAACAGTTTATTTAACTCATACCTCAGAGCGTAGAATTTGACTTACTATTCAGTCTTGTACATAGTTATTCGAAACTGTCTCCCACCATCAAATCATCATAAAGGTAACTTAATAAAAACAATTCATTTGGAACATATTTTGGAGCTGAAGTTTTGATAAAGTAGAGAACGTGTGACAAAATCAACCGAAATATACGTAGTACTACAAACTCGACTTTCACCATCAAGTCAGTCTTAGACCTATACCAGCATGTTGTTTGCAATCTTGATCCAAATCAGCAAGGCGTTAAGTGTCGCCATCTTCCTTTAAATTATTAAGATTGACTTGATACTACTGAAACCAACTTCTACCCTCTTCGTCTACAATCCGTCCTCTATCATCAAATCAGCAAAATAAAATTCATCAAACACTCATCCAATTAAAACCTAATTAATACTACAGACCATTCTCAGACCTGAACCAGCATTTTGTTTAGCAATCTTGAATTGAATCAACAAAGCATTAAGTGCTCCCATCATCATTTAAGTTATTAAGACTTTGATTCGACTCTTAACTTAAATCACCAGTACTTTCCTCAGCCATGTTCAAGACTGAAGACCCAGCGAGCGTACTGAAGGGCGCAGTGACCACAGTGCTCCAGAGACTCCGACGACTGAGTCAACAGCACAACAAGAGGACCGACCAGTCCTACACACTGTCCGAGGTCTCGGTCCACTGTCACAGAAACGATTGTTGGATTGTGGTCGGGGGACAACGTTTATGACGTCACTTCTTTCCTGGATAAGGTGAGTGACACAGTACTTCGTCCAGTAAGTTCCCACATGTGCTATCTCATTGTTGTGCAAGGTTCACATTTACTGTTCGGTTCGATTTTTTCGGATTTGGCGATAAATAACTCTTTGTGGAAACTAGATGACTTCTAATGATGGTTCGAATTCTTTGTCTTCGCAACGATGACGTTTTCCGGCAAGCCTATCTGACCGTTACTTGCTCATTTCGGTTGGGTTTTCGGCCGACTTTTGGCGCTATTTTGGAAAGTTCGCCAAGGGTTACCGTTGAGTAAATTTCTACCGTAGGTGAAAAGTGAAATATCACATGTGGGAACTTAAGTGACGACTTTTTAGCATGTAACGTCAAGTAATGAGTAACTAGGGTCACTCAATAGTGACTCGATACTTAATCCACCATAATCCGCCTCAGAAGCCCAAGATCGAGGGTTCAAGTCCCGGCTGAGTCGCCGGATTTTCTGGATGGGAAAATCTTGGTCACGCATGTCATATGATTACGTGGCATGCAAAAGATCCCTGGAGGGCCCATTTGGATTGGGTTCTCTCGGCGAAATTAAATCCCGGCATACTTTAACATCCACAGAGAGCTCAGATTCATTGTAATCTGCGGGTCAAAATTGTTAGCGAGAGTCACCTAGATGGTGCCACAAAAAAATGGCTCTCAGTTCTGGGAAATATGCCGAGCCTGCAAATGCGTGAGTGCCTGCCCCATTAGAGGAAAAAAATACTTAAAAAAAGAGTTGACAACGAGATGTTAGGATAAGCTTCCGAACGCTTCCATTCACCACCAGAGCATTTTTATAAACATATAATGTTTATAAAACTGATCTCTTTTTTTTAAATTTGTTTTTGTTCTTACAAATACATATGATACATACTTATAATACAAATCGTACAATTAAATGTTATTTCATCAAAGTACCCTGAGAAACAATGGTACCATTTATAATAAACGGGATTTGTGACAGATTGTCGGACACAAATAATTTTTTTTAATAGCTCAATTTTGTCAGGCATTTTTAAAATTGCCCTTGGGCGTTATGAGTAATGCAGGGATTAATCCAATTGCCGGTAGCATATCGTTGGTTAACCCTTTCAGTCCCAATGACACACAATTTGGCATCATCATTTTTGGATTTTTTCTGGCCGTCTATAGCCATTTATGATATCAAAAAGCACATCATTCGATTTCTTAAACGTCCCCCTGAGGCCTCCTTTGTCTATTAGAAAATATTTTTTTATTAATCCCAAAAGACGTCAGCCGTATTATTTTAAAAAAATTATGAGCAGAAAAATGATGATGCCAAATGGCATCAGTGGGACTGAAAGGGTTAAATGACAAACCCACGAATGTGCAAACGGCCGCAGTTTAATACCATGGACTTGTAATATTTTCCATCTATGTGTATTTGCATATTCGTAGATATAATTTGAACAATATATAATTTAAACATCAGGTGGTGCCACAGGTTTTTCTTCTCTAACTATATGTATTACGTAATTCCAGCATCCCGGAGGGTTCGACGTCCTCATGGAACAAGCTGGTCGCGATGCCACCATGGCGTTCTACGGTGCTGGTCACCATCCCAGCACATTCGACATGCTGGAGCCGCTCCACATCGGAACCCTGGCACAGGTACGTTAGATTATACACTCTAAAAACTGAATGCTCAAAAACGACGAAATTTTCCTTAATTTTGACGATTCCGTTACTGGCAAATGCTCCGAGTTTTCGTTTCCTCAAAGTGAGGAAATTTGAATCGTCATTTTTATGAGGATTTGAATGTCGTCTAATCTTAAGAAATATTTCGTCATTTTTGAGCATGTGAGTACAACAACGAGATTCAGTTTCCTCAAAATCAAGATACAGAATCGTCAAATCACGATCGTAAAAGTGAGGATTCGCTTTTACTCAAAAGTCACGTGATAGTTTGACGAAACAATCCTCAAAATCAACGAAATGAGGCTGGAGGATTCATGAATCGTCAAAAATGAAAGTGTTATTTCTAAGAGTGTACAATTTCACATTCTGAACATACCTTTTATCCTTTATTCAATTGAAGAGCTTACTGGAAGAACGTGCTAAGTGACATTTAAAAAAAAAAAGATTTTTTTTTGTCATTGAACGTGTTATTCCCTACTTTAAAAATAAAAAAGTTTTCTATTTTTCGTAAACTTTAAGTTAAGTACATTTTTTGTGGTTTGCAAAGTTTTAACTAAATAATAAAAAAGAGTTAAGAGACAATTTTTAATTTTTTGGTTCATAAAATTGGTCGAGACACAAATTTTTCCAGATTTCTGAAAATGTAATTAATTCGCATTTTTACGCTATCATAAAGATGCTAGGTTACTCCTGATTCCATGTAACTGCAGTCTATTTCAACATTTAAAAAAAAAAAGCTTTTTTTAAATTTAGTTAAAAGTTGTAATGATATTCAACTTTTACAGACGTGAAAAGACAATTTTGCATGGAATTTGCCCCTAGTGAAGCAGCTATTTTTCCTTGCCTTATCTTTAATTGACCATTTTCATCTTGTTTTTCGTTGATTTTTCATATCCAGGTTAAACTAGAGAATCGCTGCCGTAAAGATTTGGCGTAAAATTGCCGGCCACGATTCTTTAGTTCAACCCAAATATTTTTTAATACATGCTTGATAGAGTTGATTTCGTGATAATAACATAAACATCCTTTATTTCAATACAGCACGAGCGTGTGAACATCATTGGGACTGTGTCGAGTAACAACCACCACAGCGTCTGGTCGAGGGATCGAGCAAAGATCGCGGTTGCTGACTGAACACGCGGGCTGTTCCAAAAAACTATATTCGAAGATTCCAGTCATCTGATCTAAACCAAAGAGTTCTAAAGTAGGGTAGAGGAACGATTCGAACCAATACCACCTAGATTAGAAGGCCGAAGAACTAAGCAACACAAATTCACACTAGTGGACCAATTTAGATTCGTTGACCATTAATGTCGTATCTTAAGATGACGTCGCATCTTGATTCATCTTATCTTAAAAATGTATTCAAATACAAGATATAGTACGAATGATCATTGGTCAAAACCACAGAAACGGTCCACTAATTTGACGTCAAGCATTTAGTTCACCGGCCTTCTAATATATGGTGGTATTGCTCGAACTGAGCTTCCATCGGGCAGCCATGGCTCACTACGGAGCCCCCCAAAAAATGTTAAAAGTGATAGTTAATTTAAAATTTTGATACTGAGAGTATATATAGAGTATATAGTATCTGAGAAGTATAATACACCCAGGTTAAAGGCGGTAATCAAACCCGCACCCGTTACAGCGTGCGGACTGCTAGCCTTATGGCCTGGGATCCGAACCACTGGGCCATTGGGCCCCACAGGCCACACTATATTGTCTCCGTGTAAGTACATGGTGCTGTTGAGAGGTTCAATTTCTACTCTACTATAGAACTCTTTGATCTAAACTGCTCACAACAATTGGGAAGCGCATCGTTTAAACCCTCTCAACCCCAATGATTCCATTTGGACCTGTAGACACTGAAGAATCCCAGGCGTAACTTCGAATTTCCATTTGGAAATTCTCCATTTCGTTCCATTTGTAATCATCAGCTTACGATTTTTTCTTCTGACTAAGTAAATCTCGCATTTATGATTCGTAAGATGAAAGAATCATCTCTTTTGAAGAATTAAACAATGTTTGTTTAAATTAAATTAAAATATGAAAAACATGGTAAAATAAAATTCGCTATGAAATAATTTTAGCAGATAAATTGTCCCTACATTCTTCAAGAATTAATTTTTTAGTTGCTTAAAAATTTATTTGATCTATTTTTAACAAATGAAGATTTGAAAAAAGGTAGTGTTATACTATATTCATAAGTTATGATTACAATACCCCCCCTTAAGTTTCAGTTAAAAAAATAAGATTTTACCCCCTGTTTTTTACCATTTCATTCTGGATGCATAATGAATCTATTTCACAAATTTGAGAGTTTTAGAATAAATAATGAAAAAATTGAGACTGAATAGTAACAAAAGCACGCAATGTGCTCCCCTAATTGTTTGGAGCAGTGTACAAATTATGCGATAAAATTACGTTGATGTTTTTATCATATCAATCAGTATTACTGGTTGATAATTTAAAATGATACCACTAGCTACATGTTGTGATGATCTTTGGATATGTGTGCCTTCTTTTCCAAAGTGCGTAACTGAAGAAGGACTGTCAATCCCTTACAGTTAATGCATTCGTTTTTAAATCACAATTTTTTCAAAAGAATCGCTTTGAAATGTTATCCCATTGTCACCAGATATGAGAATCTTCATAACATCAATTTAAAAACCAAATTGAAAAGTAAATGACATTCAGTTATTTAATTATTAATTGATACAATTTTAAAATAGTTCCGCCATCGGATGTATAATTTTGGCTATTTAAAACTTCAAAAATATATAATTAAATAACACGATAACATTTTCATTTCATATTTGTTTTCGTTGTTATGTTGATTCTAACATGACAAAGCAATGGAGTTGTTTCACGGAGAATCTGGCAACACCTTTCGTTCATGTTTTCCTACTTCAGATTTTTGGAAACTTAAGAATTTCTTTCGTTTTGGTTAAATTAACTGGTTGGTTGGTTGCTAGAGATAATTAGGTTTGTGTGCTGAACAAGCACACTTAACTGAACATAGGTCTACCAGACAACCAAATTTACCAAAACAAAAGTTAGTCTAAAGCAGTGTCCTGGCTACGACAACACCTGTGCGCGCATGCATATACAATGTGCAAGGGCAAGCGCAGGAACCTACTTAGATGCGCGCGCAGTTGTGATCGTTGATGTCGTAGTCAGGATACCGCATTGGAACTTCTAAAGTAGGAACACAAGAACGCATAGCTGCTGCCAGATTCTCCGTGAAACAACCCCATAACGGCAAACTGATTAGCCAAGGTTGCTAAACAATTTAAATTCGAAGTTACGCTGAGATTCTTCAGTGTCTGCCTTGGCGGCAGAATTCGGCTCCCGTTATTTCCTGAGGTCATATCGCACTGTACGCGTAAAAGAGGCCTATCGCAAAAATACTAGTTTTTCAGAAAAATCGTCTGAAAGCATTTACAACTCGAAAAGTCATTTTTTTGTGAGATAGGTCTCTTTTCCTCGGACAGTGCGATATCGCCAGGCTATTACATGCCTTTTGCATAGGGAAAGACTCATATGAACCGTGTATTTCAAAAGTACCGAATAATCCTATTAATTATCTTGGACGATTTCAGAAACACGGCACTATTTATTTATCTAAACAGCAAAAATTATTAGATGGATCAAGTTTTTTAAACATATTCAATACACTTGGAGAAGAATATCACCAAATATATAATATATATTCTTCCCTTGCAATTTTTATAATATTTGAATTTTGTTCTGAATAACTATTTCTTAATATAATTAACTTATAGTACCTTAAAGTTGAAACTACAGCATTTCCATACTTGGTGATGTGATAATTCAACGCATTTGCTTATTTTATCGTGATGACATTCATATTAATGTATTATTATTATTGTGTCAACATGTATCATTATCATTAAAAAAATTGAGTTTTTTTAAGATAAATTTATTACTATTCTTTTCTTCGAAAAAAATTGATGTTAATTATTTATTTTCCTGTTTTGTTTTCAGCTATTATAATGAGAATCTCTATTCTGTGTTATTTTTTTTATAAAGTAATGTCAATCTTTTTGTTTTAATTTTTTTGGATTTGCTTGATAACTTATTTGAAGAGCTCAGTGGAAGAAAGTGTAATGTGACACAAAGGTGGAAACGAAAAATGGGCTTTAAACATTTTAGTTTGCACTAAAATCTGGTAAAACGGTACTCGCCAAACGGTAAAAAAAAATACTTTACTTAACCCTTTCAGTCCCAGTGATGCCATTTGGCATCATCACTTTCAATATTTTTTTCAAAAATTTTATGTCCCGTTATGACATCCGAACACACATCATTCGATTCTTCACACTTTCTTCTATCAGACAATATTTTACATTAATCTCAATAGAAGTCAGAACTACTATTTTTTTTATTTAGAAAATAGTCAACAAGTGTTTCTCCTGATTTTTGATAAGTTCACTTCAGTTCCACATATTTAAAACACAATTTAAACTATTTCGGTTAAAATAATTACTAAATTTTTTTTAATAATATGGTCCGATACCTTAAAATATATAACTCGAAGTGTTCTTAGGCAATATATATTTTTTTATTTTGATGTTTTCCACAGTTAAAAAAATTTGGCATTGTTTCAAAAACCATATAAAAAATTTAAATGAATTTTTTCTTCTTATGGAATTAGTATATTTGACCTAAAATAAGCTTATTTCGTGATTATCAGATGTTTCTGTAGTGTAGTAAATTTTTTGGGACTGAAAGGGTTAACATGTACCTCTTTTCGTTAAAGATATCTTTAATTTATAGGGAACATAACGACGACTCAAAATATCGAAATTTCATATTAAATTTAATTACTGAATCATGCCCTTACGAAGAAACTTCTGTGATGTATATTTGAATATGGGACTGGAGCTTACTGATTTAATACTTAATTTTAATATAACATTGTTGAAAGCTTTAAATGTCATTATTCCATAACACCAATTTTCAGCCTTAAGGTACACTTTTTCTCTTTTACTAGAAAGGGTTAAAATGTTTTGTGATGTCGTGCACCTGTCTATTGAACACAGTGAACCAAAAATATTTAAAAAAAATCTTAAGCAAGTAAAAGTAAGACGATTTTTCTCATTTGAGAAATGCGCAAAATTTCTGTTTAGGTTCATAACTTGAAATTATGAATGTTTTATCGTCAAACTTGAGGTTCACTGCGTTAAATACGTCACAGAAAATTTCAACCCTTCTAATAAAATAAAAAAGAGAAAAGGGTACCTTAAGGCTGAAAATTGGTGTTTTGAAATAATGACCTTAAAAACACAGGCAACAGTTATAATAAAATTATCTACCAAATTTGCAAACTACAACCCCAGATTCAAAAATGGATCATAGAAGTTTTTTCGTAAATATATTCATTTTAGTGATTAAAAGTTAAAATGAAAATTCGATAATTTGAGTGTTCCCTGTCCCCTTAAGATAGGCGAATACCCAAAATTCCCCCAAATTCTAAAATTTTTACTATTACTTTAACCTTTTCCAAATTTGGTATAGTGATTTCAAATATAATGAATAATACTATTTAGGCATTTTTTAAAATTTAAATATAATTTATTTATTTTTAAACGGTGTTTTCTACTAAATAAAGAGGTTTACGCTAACAAGTCTACCACATTGAATTTTCATCCTATAAACATTAATTATGTGTTAAATTCTTCGTTTTGAACTGATGCATGCAATGCCCTCTAGAGTTACATACAAATTACAAGAAAAGAAGTTATTAAGAAAAATGTCATAAATTACGACAAAAAAAAGTTTTTTTTCTATTAACTTACACTTGGACATTTTTTAAAAAAAAAACTTATATATTCACACCAGATGTTAGAGGTTCATGGCACAGATATATATTGAAATAACGTCTGTAAAAAAATTTTCAGGTAAATTAATGTAAAACTTTTTATACTAGAACTGTGTTGGCGTAAACCCCTTTTTTAGGTGTAAAACACCGTTTAAAATAAATCAATTATATTTAAATAAAAAAATTGCCTAAAAAGCATTGTTCATTATATTTAAAATCACTGTGCCAAATTTGGAAAAGATTAAAGTAATAGTAAAAGTTTTAGGATTTTGGGTATTCGCCTACCTTAAAAAAGATAATAACTTGTAAATGAGCACGAAATAACTGAATCTTTCAAAAATGTCACATATCACGCGTTTTCCCACCAGGCTCTTCATATAATTTCTTTGTATGTGTTATATAATAAAATTATTTTTGAAAATGAAAGAGAACTAGTTTCATTTTTATTATCCAATATTAGCCAAGCATAAAATATAAAAATTATAATGATAGTTTCATTCTTAACATTCACAAGTGTTATGTAAAAAATGTACCCAAAAAGTACATTGATAATTATCAATTAAACATCATTTTCTTTCCATTTATATTCCGAGGATATAATATCAATGATTTTTCCTTGAGTGTTCAAGGACAGCCTATTTTATTATTTCGTTTTTGGGTCATGGTAATCGTAATTAAAAAAAAAGTTAAGTAATATTTTCTTTGTAATATTATTCACGAAAACACCTTTATTGGGAATGAGATCTGGGTCTCCAAACTTTTTTTTCTGCGTTACATGAGTTTTTTAAAAAAATATTCTTTTAAGCCAAATTGCAGGGTACAGGGGGTATATATTCGGGCTTGTGTTCTTGTTCGGAGATCGTTATATAAGACTTCGTCAAGTAAGAAAGCCACAGAAAGAATTTTTACTGTCACAAGAGAAAGGAAGTACAAGCAGGGTGATGGCGGGAATCGAACCCGCACCCGTTGCAGCGCTTAGATCGGTAGCGTTATAGTCCAAACCACTTGGCCATCGGGGCCCCTAAGCCGAATTAATCCCACTGTATGGAATATTTTTTACAAGCGATTTTTTTTGTATGGTAAATGTAGCTGGTTTGCATGGTTATACAACCACTCTTTAAAATTGGATCGAATATTTTTGTTAAACTTTCAACAAATAGTATTACCAAAAAATATTCGTACTATTTTTTTAAAAGTAAGGTTAAAAGGTTCCTGTAAACCAGCTACATTCTTTACATAAAAAAAAAAACTTGTAAAATTTTTTGATATAGCAGGGATAATAATTTTTTTTCCCATTGACACATTTAAATCAGAAATTTCAGAGAAAACTTATTTAATTGAATATATTTAATTTATTGCTATATTTGTATAATATATTAAAATTTAATATATAATATATTATAATTTATATATTGAATATATTCAATTGAAAATGTAAGATTTCAGTCTGGAGACCCTGCTATCCCTTCCTTTCACCCTCAATGTAATTTCTTTCTTATTTTGAAATTTAATCATTTCAGTCCCAGTGATGCCATTTGGCATCATCACTTTCAATATTTTTTTCAAAATGTTTACGTCCCGCTATGACATTCAAACACACATCATTCGATTCTTCACACTTTGTTCTATCAGACAAAATTTTACTTTAATCTCAATAGAAGTCAGAACTACTATTTTTTTATTTAGAAAATAGTCAATAAGCTTTTCTCCTGAGTTTTTATAAGTTCACTTCAGTTCCACATATTTAAAACACAATTTAAACTATTTCGGTTAAAATAATTACTACATTTTTTTTTAATAATATGGTCAGATACCCTTAAAATATATAACTCTAAGTGTTTTTAGGTAATATATATATATTTTTATTTTGTTGTTTTCGACTGTTAAAGAATTTTGGCACTGTTTCAAAAACCATATAAAAAATTGAAATGGATTTTTTTTCCTTATGGAATTCGTATATTTGACCTAAAATAAGCTTATTTTGTGAATATCAGATGTTTCTGTAGTGTAGTAAATTTTTGTGACTGAAAGGGTTAATGATTTATTTCAATCATAATAAAACAGGCTGGAGCGTATCCCAGTGAGCGATAATCAAAAACTTATTCGTAAATGCCGATTTTTAGTTTAAAATATTTGTTTCAACACTTTAGTTTTTATATATTAACTAGGAACCCGTTAACTTTTAGAGGCATGCTTACTTACTTTCTCAAAATCAAAACAAAATTTAATTCGTGTTGGCGCATGCGCACTTAAAAAAAGCAAACACTAATAGAAGATGAAGCAGCCTTAGGGCGAGCGCATATCTCAAGCAAACTCCATCAATCAAACTGATAGAGGATGGCGTCAAGCCCCCCGTTTCGGCCCGGTCCATGTATTTTCAAGCCCAGTTATGGTCCCGCAATCCCAAGTTAATGACGTTTTTTTGACACTAATTATATTAATTAAAAATCACAATCAAATATGAAAAAACTAAGCCTCAGGTGCACACGTAGGTATTAAAAGGAATCTATATTAAAAATTTCGAATTTTTTAGTGCAGTCTAAGTTGGTCTTTTGCGATCCACAGACATACACACAGACAGACAGACCAACAGACAGACTTTTTTTTGTAATTGTTTTAAACTTAAATTACTGTATTTGTATGCATTTTATTTAATGTAAACAAATGCCAAAGAATACCCTTAGAGGGTTTAAAAAGAACAAGACTGATACAGAGTTTTTTTAATTTCGACCACCTAATTTGAATATTTTTTAGTTAAAGAGTATATCTATTAAAATAGGGTTGAACACACGAAATACAGATTTCGTGTTTGACACGTTTAGGAGTATGCTTATTCCCAAAAAATTAGGCTTTGAACATTTTAAGTCTGTCTGCCTCACTGTCTTGCCGTCTGTCTGAAACCACTCCGTAGCTCGAACTAAACTAAATGCGGAATTATAATTTGGTACACGAGTTACCCTCTCAGACATCATAACAAGGTTTTTGAGAAAAGAAAAAAATATGCGTTTTAACCTCTTGCGCTCTGGCGTCCCCCTTTCTGGACATTTTTTTTTTAAAAAAAACCCAATAAACAATTAAGGTAGGCGAGTACCCAAAATTCCCAAAAATTCTAAAAATTTTCTATTACTTTAATCTTTTTTTGGGCATAGTGATTTCAAATATAATGAGTAATACTATTTAGGCATTTTTTTTTATTTAAATATAATTTATTTCTTTTAAACGGTGTTTTTCTACTACAAAAAGAGGTTTACGCTAACAAGTCTGCCACATGGAATTTTCATCCAATAAACATTCATTATATGTTAAAATCTTCGTTTTGAACTTATGCATGCAATGACCCTCTAGAGTTACATACAAATTGCAAGAAAAAAATTTATTAAGAAAAATTTTATAAATTAACTACACAAAAAAAAGATTTTTTTTCGATTAACTTACACTTGGACATTTAAAAAAAAAAAAAAAACATGTATATTTACACCAGATGTTAGAGGTTCATGGCACAGATATATATTGAAATAGCATCTGTAAAAAAATTCAGGTAAATTAATGTAAAACTTTTTATGCTAGAAGTGTTAGCGTAAACCCCTTTTTTTAGTTGAAAAACACCGTTTAAAATAAATCAATTATATTTAAATAGAAAAAATTGCCCCAAAAGCATTGTTCATTATATTTGAAATCACTATGCCAAATTTGGAAAAGATTAAAGTAACAGTAAAAGTTTTAGAATTTTGGGTACTCGCCTACTTTAAAACTCTAATTAGTTTCGAAATTGACCTGGTCGGATAGAAGACGAATTATCCAAAGATCAGCTTTCAGCCTTTGATTACAGGTATCGTTATTCATTTCTATAAAAAAAATTATATTAAAGGTGAGAAGATTTTTTAAATTATAGTAAATTCCAAGTTTACGGCATATTTTATTCCAATTGAACGTTTAATATGAGAGTGAAAAAAACAAGAAAATGAAACTAAATGATCACTTTACTTAAAATTATAACTAGCTAATATGTAGGAATATATTTTTATGTTTCTGCTAAGATAGAATATGCGTCTATGGTAGCTTTACTGCAATTGAAAATAATAATGGCCTTCCGAAGTAAGTATTTTTCATAGCTTAAATTACACAAACAAAATGTTTTATTTTCAGCGTCTGAATGAAGTATTTACTATATTTGTGCTTTTTTTATATCAAATTATAATTCGAGTTCATATTTGAGATACGAACCGCTACGAACTTAGATATCACCATTTAAATGGGTTTTTATTTTAATCGGCATTAGATGTACCACTGTTTCTCGAATAACTCTTATTACCCTACCCTAATCTAAGATTACAACAATGGCGTTTCTTATTGATAAGGATTGCATTGGAATACTACACATTTATTTAAAATTTTACCTAATATTAAAAATTTAACTAATATGTTATGCTTTAACACACATTGTTGCTGAAAATGTTTCTTTGTTTTAATATAAACAATGAAACACTTTCGACAACAATATCTGTTTATATTAAAACAATGAAACATGTTCGACAACAATGTCTATTAAACTGAAATTTCTTCAGACGATAATCAGAATTTCACTATACAGCATCTAGATAACGTATTTCTAAATTTTTTGAAAAATATCGTTCAATACACATAAATTATCCACAATAGTTTCACAAAAACCTGCCCTCTAATATCAACAAAATCATGGCACAACTTGTAGGACGAATTAGAGATTTCTTGTAAGTATAATTATATAAATGACATTAGCTCGATTGTAGATCATTGTCAGTTGTTAATCTTACGTACAAATTTCTAAATTCGATGAAAATATAAATATTTTAGGTTCAACTAAGAAGATTAAAGCGAACTTTCATTAGGATAATGAAAAATACAAATCAAATATTACATCTTTACGTTAATGTACTCGATGCTTATAGTAATTGGAATTTCAACAGACATTATTTTAACCTAATGCATCATTTGAACTTTTGCTTGAGTTTACATTGAATTATCTTTATTTAGTTTTACCTTACACATTGAAATTTTCGAACAAATAGTTCATCGTCTGCTACTTTTCAGGACTTAAAATTTCGAAATATCTTACATTTATAAAAACGGAATTTCTTTTTCAAATAAGTTAATAAATAAAATGCATTTTTAAACTATTTATAAAACAGTTATCTATTGCAGTGGAAAATTAGTGATGTCAGTCAAATATTCAGAGGATAAGAGTTCAAAAAAAAAAAAAAAATACATGGAAAATATGCATTACTATATTAGTATCCTATCCGTTTATATTCGGTTTTAGTTGAAATTCAAAAAAGTTTGTCTTCTTGAGTAAAGTGTAAAACTTATAATTAGACTCTGCAATTATGTACTGTGAAAGTAAACTTCATATTTGAAATATTATCTAAAGAAATCATTATAAGCCTAACTACCACTGTTTATAATAAACATTTTTTTTCTTCTTTTCAGTTTCAGAATCGGATCTCGCTCCAGAAACCCCAAAGATCAGGTAATATACATTTCATACCATACCTTGAATTAATTTATCAAAATTTTTTCCATGTCTGTACAATGCTTGAATATAGGCCTTTTTTCAATACCATGATATAACAATTCAGCGTAATTTTTAACCGAGTCATATCTAGAAAAACATATTTCTTTCTGTACTTGGCATATCTGTAAACACCACTAACTTTTAAGTGCCCTAATGAATTAAATATTCTATATTATTAATTAATACCTTACATATATTTTTTGCTTTAAAAATTACAATCAGTAGACAAAAGTGTATGCCTGGGTCCTTGACAAATTTATTTAATTTTAATTAATTGTATTTCATTTTTATTCAGGTAGTCAATAGTTTTAAAATATTCGTTTGTACACACTATACAATGTTTATAAATTAATTTAAATTTGCAAAATGTGTGTAAAAATATTAGCATTATTGTATAATCTGACGGCCCCTACACGAGTTAATCCTTCAAGTGACTGAAATTCACTGCTTAAACATGTGAAGAACTTCAATGAGAAACATCTTAAATAGTTTGAAATTGTTCCATATTATTTAAAATCGACTAACTAGTGTTTTTTTAATAACCATTATTATAAATCAACATTGTGAAAAATTTCTTTTTTTTCTACATTAGGGAAAAAAAGGCCAAGTTGCCTGTTATTATGTGAAAGAAGGCTCCGAACGTAAAGAATGCCCTCAAGAAGCAGCGACTACTGTGAACAGCATTGCTGAGTTCGACAGTCACTGGGAGTCTCGACATTGTACGGCTCCCGTCAAAGAGGAAAGAACCAAAGACTGCAACCAAGGGGACGTGGTCGCTTCCTACGATGGCAAGGATGATCCTCTGTGTATCTCAGACATTTTGGAAGTGAGACCAAGCGAAGCTCCTTCCATTCCTAAGAGGACTGAATGGTGTGTGTATCCCGACATCGTGAAAGTCAAGATAGGCAAGGACCACGAGTTCTGCACCACCAAGAACATCCTTGTCTACAATATGGGATACTTCTGGGACCGGTTGGAGTTCAACATGGAGAAGCACTGTGCCGTAAAGGTAAGTACTACTACTACTACTAATTTTTATTGCACACAAATATACAGAAATAGTTTGAAGATAATAAAACCAAAAAAATAGTAATAAAATAATCAGAACTAAACAGCTCACAAAGACCATTTTAGTGAACATAAAAATAAAGCGTTTATTAATTTTCAAACACAAAAATTAAAACTTGTTAAATCATTAGTATAAATTTATCATGCCAACAGAAGTGTCGGGATGTATTTAAGATGGTTAGTCAATGTATCTCTTTGAATTAAAGTACATTGTTTTGCGAACAATATCTTGAAAAATTTACTTTTTAAAATGAAAATCATTATTTTCCAAAATGTTTCATACATAAAATTGAAGTTACTAGTGTTGAAAAACAGCTGGGATCTTTTTTTATTGGCAAGAGTTGTTATTCCTTTTAATATTTATTAAATGGGGTTTTTTAGACATAAAAAGAAAGTTTCATCCAAGTTAATTTAGTGACAGAAAGACTTTGTTTCCTCTTTTATACCTCTGAAACATGCACTTAACAAGGAGTAATGCATATTTGTTACCAGTGATATTAAGTTATTCGAGTTTTTATACAATCAATGTTAATATTCATTGTGTAGAATGTCTCACACTAAAACAAGCGGTTATGTTATACTTTTTTTATATTTATTTTAAGGTTAAAGCTGAATGTGTGGACCCAACAGCTTTCGAATGCATTCTAAATTTCCTGAGTTCTAATCAGCGGCTGACTTGCCACAATTTGACAGCCGAAGTCATTCGAACAGCTACCTACTTGGCAGTAGATCCAGTGATCTCCAAAATTCAAAGGGTAAGGCATAAGTTGTAACTTTACATTCTGCAGCATGACATGTATTAGGGTTGTTTTTCACTCTTCATTTATTTAACTTCTTTATCTCCATTTAGGGTATTCTTTGATAACATAGAAGTAATAAATTAATTAATAATTCATTTATTTTTTAGAATTAAGTATAAAACTGTTAAAGAATTTTAT
This sequence comes from Hylyphantes graminicola, assembly GCA_023701765.1. Taxonomy (NCBI): domain Eukaryota; kingdom Metazoa; phylum Arthropoda; class Arachnida; order Araneae; family Linyphiidae; genus Hylyphantes; species Hylyphantes graminicola. The sequence continues at coordinate 73,741,039 of CM043114.1, read as the reverse complement.
CAGCGCATATAAAACATTTATTTAAGTACTGAGTACCGATATTATTGTCATTGTTTTGTTTGTGACTTTAGAACAAGCATAAAATAAGTGATAATCAAATCAAGTCAAAACATGTTTTTATTTGTTTGTTTTAAGCATTAAAATATAAATATCTTTTTTGAGTACGTGTGCCCTTGCGAGTGAATTTGTAAAAGAGAAAACGGTGTTTTAACCCCAAGAGGGCAAGTTTTCTCTACTATGCAAGCACCAATAAGTTTTGTCTGTCTTTTATAATGTATAATCTATTTTGAATATTTTTATACACAATGTCTTTAAAATAAAGTGCTGAAAAATATTTCTCGTAAAACCTGTGCAATCACGTTGACCATATGTCACATTGCGTTATTATTAAAATATATGGATTATACCTGTAATAAACGATTAATATGGTTAATTCTCTTATATTAAATCCCAACAGCATTACAATTTTACTTACTTATGTTGAAACCTTAATTTTTAAAATAAAACATAGTTTTTAATGAATGTCAGGCCTCAGGTAGTTACCCATTTTGATTGGCAAATTAAAAAAAATTATTTTCAGGTCATCCACAACAAGGAGGAGACAGTTGAAAATGCTCTTGCCAAATTTTCTCTGATAGAGCAGATAAGAGATCAGCTGAAATCCAGTCCCACAGTGGCTAATCCAGTAAAGAAAGCGAAAGTAATTATTAAAGGACAGAAAGGAGATTTGAAGGACAAGCACTTGAAGAAGCTGTCTGATTTGGCATTCATAGAGAAGCAGATGGAAAGGTAAAGCCATTTAAATTAATTAATTCTACTATTACACTCCCCCCCTGACAAACGGAGTTGTTTTCATAGTATTGTAGTACTTTAAAAAAAATAACAATCTTTAACGGAGCAAAATAATTTTTATCACTTTCCCAGTTATGACGTACATCCTAATTAATTTTTCTAAAATTAAAATAAGTATTACTCATGTTGTTGAAGTGAAGAAAAAAGGTTTTAATATTTTCGGCACAATTAAACTTCTAGAAGGTAAAATGTTAGCAAAATCAATCCGAATTACAAGCATGGCAAGCAAATAATTCACAATTTTTATCTCTTCGAAAATTTTCGATGATCCAATTTGCTAACATGTTTGCTGTTACATTGGTAGGAAGTGTAAATACTAAAGTTTTATTATTGTTAAGCATTTAAAAGAATTGGCAAAAGTACTGTAATTTAGAGCTGTATATACCATTGACGAAACTGTCATATTTTGCAGTTTCGTCATGATTTGTCGTGTTTGGCAGTTTTTGACGAAAATGTTTTGTACTATTAATTTTTTTAATTTAATACGTTTCTTCATTGTGCGAAGTTAGAACAAAATAATAAAATGGACTTGGTACCCAAAACATTATTTCTAGAAATAATAACATAAACTTGTAAATTATAGGGGTTTTATTTAATGTTCACAATCTTAACATTTCACTCTTAACACTTAAACATTTTCTAGCAATAAAAAAATATTTACTGGAAGTTTTTCATTTCGTTCAAAAAAAGTCAAACTTTTTTAAAAAGTAGAAATTTTTTAAAAGGTAGAACTTTTTTAAAACGCTTCTCCTCTTTCAATTTTGAGAATAACTTACCCAAACTTTTAGAGCTTGAACTGTGCATGTATTTTAAAATGTAAACTACAGTGTTAAAAGGAAACATGACTTTATACTGAAAATCACAAAAAAAATGTATTTACAAATTATTGAATTCAACTTTTTTTCAAAAAGAACAACTATGCATTATAGACCTTATTCCATGCACATTTTTGTGCACCATACAAAAAACACAGGTTAAAAATTTCAAGCCTCTAACTTAATTAGCAAAAAAAGCCTTGTTTATTCATTAAACACGAATTGAAAACTGCGAATCAGAGAAAAAAAGGTTGAAAGCAGACGAAATACAGATTCAAGGAATCATAGGAATGGCTTCACAAACTATTTAATAAATTTTTTTCTACAAAATATATCATTATGAAACTGTCAGTAAATTTTCGAAAAGATATTGTGAATAATAAGAATTAAAAACTGAAAAATCGTTGACCAAATTTTGGAACCGTGTCTTCTTAATGTAAGAATATTAAACGTTTTAACTTATAGAAGAATTTGTACCCGTTATTCTATTGAATTTAAAAGAATTTTTTTTTCTCTTTTAGATTCTTCTACAAATCTGTTTTGGGAAAGAATTTTGATGCCAATCTTTTCGAGCAACTGTCTACCAGACCACACGTTGTGGTGGAAAGCTCAGATAATCTCACTGTCTGGGTACGTATAGAATGAGCTTAATTATTTATGTTTACTAGTTCGTGCATAGTTTTATTTTTAGACAAATGGTGGTGCATTGGCCATTTCACTAAAATTGAGGGTGAAATAATTTCGATGCAAATAGCAAATATTTATTTAATTTAATTTCTTATAAAATGTTTAACATTTTAAAACTCGTTTAAATATTTAAAATCTAGTCAATTTCTTTTTGTCGGATTCATTTAATTGTTATGTTCAAGAAATCGAGTCCTAGTATGACAAAGTATCTGTAATTCTTTCACAAATAATAATAAAAATCAATTATGAAATTTTTTAGAAGAGTCGATCTATTGATTATTTTCTTCTATTTTAGGCAAAGTAGTTTTTTCGTAACTAATGTGCTTTTAAACTTCACGGTAGAAATTCAAAAAATTACCAAGTTTTCGAAGTCACTATTGAACAATTTCAAAAGTTTTCATTCTACATTTTTTAAAATCAAAACATCGTTTTTTATTAAATTTCTTAACTCAAAACTCTCTTTGGCAAGAGCCTTTGAAATTCCATTTTTGGATTTCTCTTCTGAAAAACAAAAGTTTGCTGGTTTATAATTTTTCTATTATTTAAAAATTATATTTTAATTCCATGCAAAGATATTTTAAGTATTACTAATAAAGAAATAACGTTTTAGTAAAGTTAATATATTAATACCTTTTACATATTGAGAATATGTAGGGTTTTTTTGTAAAAAAAAAAAATAGTATTATATACCCCGCTACGAAAGTTGCCAAATATACATAAGTAAATCTATAATTTCAATTGAAATACTAATACCTATAAAATGTGATCAATATGGTTTAATTGTGTGAAGAAATGATATTAAAATAATAGTAGATGATAAAATAAATTAGAAGAAAATATTATCTATGGCATTTTTTTTTATCTTAAAAGCATAGTAAATAATAATTTAAAAGATACGTTTAAATACACGTGAAAAATTAAGGTTTTATTGAAATTAAATGGTTAATTTTAAATTTTCTGTTCCAGCCTTTTAACGTCTTCAAGCACAACTTCAAAGATGCGGTATTTGTGGATTCAGAGATCTATCGGGAGAGCATGAACATCAGCATGCAGTCTTGCTCCCAATTTCTTGCCGCCAGCTTGGAACAGATCGCTCTCGGCAGCGATTACCTGATGTTGAGCAAGTCCCAGATAAAGAGGATTCTTGAGGAAGATATCGCTGGTGCAAGAAGGTGAGATTATGCATATTTCATATTCCTGTGCCAAAACACTGAAATTTTTTTAATTAATTTTTTAAGTCAACATTATTCAGTTTTTGAAACAAATGTAAAAATTTATGAAAAATGTATAGTTCAAACGATATATTACTTGTATAAATATTCTTTTTAATTATGCTGCAGTTTTTTTTATTCTACTAAAATCTTTTGTTTGCAAGGGGGTGCAATGCTGTACTTAAACCAAGGGAAAAAAGTCTATTAACAAAATTACCTACATCTTATTTTTAACAATCTTTGGAAACTTCTTTTTTTTTACCACAAATGCGCTTTAATTTAAACGTCCTTGTTAACTTCACATACGATGCCATATTTGTCGATAGGTTATTATGAGTGCGAAGTATCTTATAGGGTGAAAAAAATTAAAAAAAAAATTAGTGTAAGTTGAACTTTAAAATCTTTGAATCGAATGCACTCACTTATTTCATCGATCTATCAATGCTGGTGGTGACGATTTAAAATTTTAATTTGGGGGTATTGTATGACTCTACCTCCTTGGTTATTACATAAGATCTAATCTGATTCTAACTAGTTCATTAATATACTAAGTTTCTTATTATTTTAATTTTTTTTTCTTCCTATTTCAGCGAAATCGTCGTTTACCTCGCAGCCCTCAAGTGGCTGAGGTTCGACTTCGAAGGCAGAAAGCAGTTCGCACGGGAGTTGTTCGGATGTGTCCGCTTCGGCCTGATGTCCGAGAGGGAGCTGATGGCCCTCTACCAGCCCCCCTTGCTCGAGGACATGCTGAGGGTGCCCGAGATCCACCAACTGATTGACGAGGCGATGAACAGGCAGGAGGGTTCGTCCAAAGATCCGAATGTGAAGGAGAGGACTCTGTTGCTGAAGGGAAAGCCTTTCGTTTTGAAGGTGAGTGAACTACCCCTTTTGTCCATCTTCCCATCCTGATACAATAGCATCTACTAGTAGACTATTTATGTAAACATATATTTTGAATATTTTATAAGTGAAAGTATGTTTTGCGACTTTTAAAGTCATTGCATTTGTATTTGCTGAAATGGACACATCAATTTTAATGGACGTAGTTGTCTGAGAGTCTAAATATACTCCTATTTTGATTATATTTGTGCACAAACAATAAGCTTTGTCAATTTTTTTGTAACGAATAATCCCTTATAAATTTTCTTTAGACTACTGCATTATAAGATTAATGCGAACAGAAACTTTATTTAAAAAACCCTCTTGAATCGGGCTTGAACCCTGTTCTACGTCATTTTTATACAAAACAAAACCCCTACTAGTATCGGCTGTCAAAGTGTGAAAAATGAATTTTTATTGTCGCTTTTATCAAACCCTTCAGTTCTTAAAATCCAAAATCAATTTGGTAGTTATAAGAAAGTAAAGCAAAACATTCATTTAAGTGGGAGCCTGTTCACAGGAGGTTGTGATTTAAAAAAAAAAAAAAAGAACATGTTTGTCTGTAATTTTATTTTTCAGTATATTTTTTATATAATATTTATTAGTATACAATATAATTCATAATTCTTTAAACATATATTTAATTCTTTTAAATTATTTTAGTCATTATAATCAAAAAAAGGAAGACAGAATACAGCACCAGTTCTGGTAGACGTAACACCTGCACGGGTGCAGTATTTTTCAAGCATAATGAAGAGTACACTGAAACAACCACTTGATTTTTGAGGAGTCTTACCTTATGTGTCTGGTTGGCCGACAGTGGCGACAGGAAACCAGTTTTTCTTTCGGTTCTTCGTTTGCGGTACAAGCGTGTTACTCGTGCCCACTGATCTCTGGCGTGAATCAGGGTTGTCGTAAAAGAAAAACCACGCGAGTAACCGGTTTCTTTATACCAGTTTAAGCAATTTCTCGCTATCATTGCCAAAGATGCCTATTGAGGAAAGCCTTCTACGAAGTCAAGTGTTTTTTTCCTTGAACTCTTCATATGTTAATCGGTCAAGATCCAGATTGAATTTTCCTATTGGTAGAATAAAACTAAATATGAATACTAATACTTCTAACTATGAATACATGACTTTTCCTTTAATTAAAAAAATTAATTCTTTCTAGGTGCACACCGTATCAGAGGGCCGATAATACACTTCTGAGATAAATAATACAGATTTAGATTAGTCGATGAATCAACGTTTGTTCTCTCTGTTTATGCACATCCTTCCAAACTACTCAGCACATATATTTTTAGATGATGTATCCATTTTTGTGCCAGTTCTGTATTTATGGTATTTTTGTAAGAAAGGAAAGGAAAAGAAAAATAATAAGCTTTAGTAATTCAAAGCACATAAATATGTTTACTAAAATAACTCGTAGAAAGATGCAGTTTTAACATCTTAAAAAGGAGAAGGAAAATGACAAAAAAAATTAAGCGCGAAAAAGGCGTCTAACGTCGAATAACATAGGAAGCATAAAGAAGGCGTCTTCAAACGAGGAAGTAATCAAGCATAAAATGGGCACCTAAGTTCAAGAAAAATTAGAGGAAGACGGGCTTGGAGTCAATAATAAAAATAAAATAAAAATATAGATAATTTTTTTTCGCCAAAAAACGAGAAACAGAATGAAAAGGGCGTTAAAAGTCAAGAAGGCTTTAGAAGTCAAAGAATGAAAAGGGCACCTAATTGCACCGATGAACAACGATACTCACAAGTTGTCATGGTCGTCCATTTTTGAAGAACGAAAAGGATCTCAACTACCAATGAGCGGAAGACTTAATTATTAAAAATGATCTGCGTGATCCAAAAAAAAAGTTATCTCCTTAAGAAGACGGAAGTCCAAGACTTGTCTACAAAATAGGAGACGGAGGAGCTGAAGTCCTCAAGAAATGTACCTAAGAGTACCTACAAAGTCCTCAAGGAAGAATGTATCCAGCCATACAAACTGGAGCATCTACAGAGCTTACATTGAAGCTACAAAATAAAAGAGGCGGGTCTTCCCTAAAAAAAGCTCATCCAAAGGTATACATATAGAGAGACCTAACCTGGTTTAGTTTTCAAGTACGACATCGCATGTGACAGCGCCCTTTGAATGGATAAAGTATGAAGGAAAATAATAGGTTGAAGTAGTCTCTCAAGGAGAGTCTTCAAACTTTTACCAAGTCTCAAGCCTAGAAGAAAGGAAGCTAAAAAGCCGAAAAAGAAGAGATGCGTCAAAGAAGATGGAAAATCGTATGAAAAAGGCCACTTCATTGGACCGAAGGACAACGATTCCCAAGACTTGTTATTCTCGTCCATTCTTGCCGAACGAAAAGATTCTCAATTGCCACTGAGCGAAAGACTTAAAATGATCGACGTGATCAAAAGAAGACAAAAATTTTACCTCCTACAAGAGACGGAAGTCCTATGCTGTTTCTTCAAAGTAAAGGAGAAGGAGGAGCTGAAGTCCTCAAGAATTGTACCTCAGAGTACCTATAAAGTCCTCAGAAAAAATGCATTCAGTTATCACACTGGAGCATATGTCAAGCTGATGTTTAAGCTACAAAAATAAGAGGCGTGTCTTCTCCCAAAAGCTCAAAAAAGGCATATATATATATTGGAACTTGGTTTAGTCTTCAAGAACGATATCGAGTGGGACAGCGCCCCTGGAATGGATAAAGAATAAAGGAAAAGAAAAGGTCTAGGTATATATATTTATTGTCCGAGGAGAATTTCCTTATAAAGGCTTCCAATGCCCCTGATATAAAGCTTTCTGATTATAAATTTTCTCATAGAAAACTCTTTATTTTCGAAGCTTCTAGTAAAGACGTCGTGTTTCCAAAGCTTACAGAAGAGAGCTTTTTGCTTCCAAGACTTCCTGTTTCAAGCTTCACTTTCAGGATTCCGTTTGAAAGATACGCGCATCTAAATTCTGCTGTATAAAGCTAATTGTTTTCAAGGCTTCCAAGCGTAAAACTTCATTACAGATTTTAGTAAAGCTTCCTGCATAGCTTCCAGTATAAAGCTTCAGTCATTACAGAGTCAGGCATTTAGTACTGCGTGCTGTCGAATAAGAAGGAAGCTTAGTGTTAGAACTGCTGGAACGTAGAGTTCGAAATATAAAGACAGAGGATAAAGATTGCTGGAATAGACTTTTACGAAAAATATGGGCTCAAGAATGGAAATTCAAGATATAGATTTCAAGTTCTCTTTTTCATGGTATATCAGCTAAATAGGACAATTGTAAATACAATCAAGATATAGATTTCAAGTTCTCTCCTCCATAGTATTTCAGCTAAATTTTGTAATAGTAAATCCAACATAAGCAGAGAGAACAAAACATGTTCATTTTCCTTTATATGTATCCATAGTTTGCAGTAATAAAAGTAAAAGCCTATGATGTAGCTTGTATTTATTTAGATAAGAGTGTAACTTCTAAGATTTCTGAAAGAAAAAAAGTATACTTTATTAAAAGTAATGAAAATTAAATGGTGTTAAAGTTAGTTGCATGGTGAGCTGTAGGCAGCCTCGATAAATTTTTAAGGCTACTTAACGAGATATGAATAAACTTAATTTCATTCTAAAATTTTGATGATGTAATCGTGAGAATTAGCAATGTATTAAGGGGGTATAGGACGCAAAATCTTCAAAAAAAAAATATTATTTTCTTAAAAATTAACACAAATATTTTAGAATAATATAAAACAAAAATTTTATTTATATCTGCAGTAGAACGCAATATTAAAAAAAAGTTAAAAGTGTCCCATACCCCCTTAATGGTCTGGTGGTATACAACCGTTCACATTGTTGATGTAAGGTTATCCTATAATTTGACATCTTATTAAATTAGTTTACAATAAGTTCGTTGCAGGATATATTGTTTATTTCGCCAATGCGTCAAGATTTCGACAATGTATAGTTAAGTTTTCCACAAAAAATAAAATTGTTTTTTTCCAGTAAAAAGAAAAAAAAAAAAACGAAACCACTTGCAAATTCTTAGGAAGGACGCATATGCTGTGACGTCTGTTTCAATGAAAATTCCTTTAACAAAAAGTTTTCCAATAAGAAATTTTTATGTTCAGGTATTTTTTTTAAAGGATGTTTTTACAAAGATCTAGAAAATTAATTCTTGTTTTCCAATGGGGTTAAGAAAAAATTATTATTTCGTATTATAGAAGTTATTTACCATTTATTCTTAAATAACTATAAAAGAAGTTTATTGAATTAGAAGAGTGTTAAAAGATTAAGTTAAAAGACGAGGCTTAGGACGAAGTACTTGACCGTAAAAGGGTCTCTTTTGGATTTGCCAAGGCGTAGTCCACTAACCAGAATGTGCTGCCCCAGTGGCGCAATCGTTAGGATTTGGAGCACTTGGAGCTGCTGGGGTCGGGCTCGAATCCTGGTTTGGCATGGATATTTGTGACCGTCAATAAATGTTGTTATTTGTCTATGTGTTTGCGTTGTCCTTTCTTTGTGTGTCTCTTGTGCTTATAAAAACTCTTTCTGTGTCTGTCCCACTTGACGAAAGCTTATAAGCGGTTCTCTGAACAAGCCCACAAGCTGGAATTTATATGAACCTACCATACCATACCAGAATGTCTATAAATAAAATTGAAGTGTTTGTTGTTTAAAAATAACATTCTTAAAGAGGAAAGTACTTTGGGAGCCGATGCTTTTTTTAAAGTTATGGAATGGAAAATTCTAAAAACTCTTCTTTAGCGACCCTGCAACATAAATTGATATTTGTACAAATGTTTATGAACTTGGTTGTGTAGTTCGTGAACCTAGTCGTCAAAAAAACCCTTCGCTATATATAGCTATACGATCGGCAAAAACGATTGATTCTATTTGTGGTTTGTAAGCATTTAGACTTCTGGCACATTCATCTTATGTTAAAAGAAATATTGAGTTCCTATGACATTCTATTATGTAGATATTTTCGTTTTTTCGTTCCCATTAACAAAAGTTTTTAAAAATTTAATCAGTACTACTCACTTAAAAAAAAAACTGTACAAATAACTTTTTATCTGAATACAAAGACTTTCACAAAATTAGGTATTTTGACTTTTGAAGAAATTCATTTGATTTCACATAGCATTTGTTAAACATTAGTATTGTCACTAAGTAGAATGCTTTACCAGTTTGTGTAGTATATTCGAAGATAGTAGAATATTTCAAGAATTTTTTGCAAATCATCGCTAAATTTCAAATTTGTTCTGATTGCTCTATTTTTACTAAAAATGTAAAAAAAATACTAAGTCAATTCTCAAATGATAGGGGAGACTGGGGCTTGTTTTCCCATGGGGTAGGTTTTGAACCAGGTCTTATGTCGGAAATGAGCCGCTGAAGGGCGTTAACTGTTTGCTTGGTTTTAGAAGCAACGCGCCCTATGCCACTCACAAGAACCTTTGTTCAGTTAGTGTGGTAATATTTTTGTAAGAGCTGTTTTATAATTTTTTCAACTTTTAATTTTACTCAACTTTAATTTAACTTAATTTTTTCAAGAAAACATAGATTGGAGTAAATAGGCTGGCTAAGAAAAAATAGAAGCCATCTTAAGGGGACGCATTAGGTACCCAAAATATTATTTCTAGAAATAATTACATAAACTTGTAAATTATATTGGTTTTATATAATGTTCACTCTAAATAAAAAATTTCTAGCAATAAAAATGAATACTTACAAGTAGTTTTTCATTTATTCAAAAAAAAGGCAAAATTTTGAACTTTTTTTAAACCCTACTCCCTCCTTCAATTTTATGAATAACTTCACCAAACTTTTGCGGGTTTTTTTTAGTACTATTTGTTCAAGAACTATGCATGGATTTTAAAAACTGAGTGACAGTTAAAAAGTAATTTGCATTTACAGTGAAAATCACAAAAAATACAAATTATTGAATTCAACATTTAAAAAAAAATAACTATACATAGAAAACCTTATTCCATGCACAATTTTGTGCATAATATATGTAAGAACACAGGTAAAAAATTTTTTAATTCTAACTTAATTAGCAAAAAAAGCCTTAGGGATTTATTAAACTCAAGAATTGAAAAACGTGAAACAGAGAAAAAAAGTTTGAAAGCAGACGAAATAAGTATTCAAAGGAATGACTCCAGAAAATATTTAGTAACTTTTTTTCTACAAAAGATATCATTATGAAAGTTTCAGTAAATGTTCAGAAAGATATTGTAAATAATAAGAAGTAAAAACTGAAAAATTAATGTTTTGACCAATTTTTGGGTACTGCGTCCCAGCAGACGAAATACGTATTCAAACGTATAGGAATGACTCCAGAAAATATTTAATAACTTTTTTCTTACACAAGATATAAAAATGAAACCTTCAGTAAATGTTTGAAGAATATTGTAAATAATAGAAAGTAAAAACTGAAAAATTGACATTTTAACCAATTTTTGTGTAATGCGTCCCCTTAACAAATTTCAGTGCATGCGATATGAGTTTTTTTTTTTTTGTAATCTTAAGCAATACTTAAAAAAAAAAAAACTTTGGAAAGAGCACCAATCTATAGTTGTACAGAAGACGACGATTGAGTATTCTCTGGATTTCATGTTATATTGATCTTTATATAGCAATTTGGCGTAGTAAACTGATTTTTTAACAAGTCTACCTATAGATTCTGCGTATAACCCTTTATGACATTTTAGTTTACAATAAAATGTACATAAAAAACAACTAAATGTGTTTTAAGAGTTTTAACACTATTCAAGAATAGTTTGAAAATTTGCCCTATCCATTTTTGGCAGTCTGGGAAAATGTACCCATTACGCGGGGCAGCTCAACGTGTTTGCATTTAACCCCTTGCTGCCAAAAAGTGTTGTATATATGCTCATTAGAAAAGTATTAATGCTAGATATATATGTTATGGATAACCATATGAGGAAGGCGATGATATCTTATTTTCATCAAAATAAATAAAAGTATATATAGATACAATAATAAAAAGTAAAACGTTGAAAACTAGCCGAGGTTTCCAATACAGTAAATTAATTTGTAAATTTTATAAGATTCAACATTGAAACATATAGTGGTAATTTATAAATAGCAAGTACTGATAAAAGAAAAAAATCTGTATCCAAAATTTCTGAGAAGGACATTTCTGTAAAACAATACACAAATTATTTATTTTCTGTTTTGTAAGATATGCACAAGAGAAGACTAGTGTATTTTAACATTCTTTCTTCCTTTTAAAATCTATATCTTTTTGCGAACAAAAAGAAAAATCTTGAAATTATGTTATTTAAAATTAAAAAAAAATAAGGTTATTTATCCTAAAAGTGTGGTACGGTATATATATATATATATTCCAGCTTGCGTGCTTGTTCAGAGAACCGCTTTTATAAGCTTTCGTCAAATTGGACAGACACAGAAAGAAGTTTTACAGTCACAAAGAAATGAAAAACACATAGACAAATAACAACATTTATTGACGGTCACAAACATCCATGCCTGATCGGGATTCGAACCCGATCCCAGCAGCTCCAAAAGCTAGAGTCCCAACGATTGAGCCACCGGGGCGGCAACCTAAAAGTGTGTTATTTCAGTCTTGGTTTTAGTTAAAATTAAAGTTACATTTTCAGCGGTTTCTTGCAAAAAATAGATAAGGTTGCATAACATTCACAACATTCCGCCACCAACTTAGTACACATAAACTATTATTTTGGACAGAAGTAATAAAAAAAGCAACAAAATACCCATATGCACACATGGCATTGGAAAACTACAATGTCATATTTTCAACTATGCAAAAGTACGTTTCATTTGACAAGTACAGAGATTTCCAAAAATCATGTAAAAAAATTAGTAAATGGAAATTGGAGGGATAGATGGTTCTGAACACCGAAGACATATATGTATTCATCCAATTTTAAAAAAATTCTAGGCCGAATTAATACTTAATAAAAAATAAAATTTTACAACTGTTTTTTTTACTTTATAAATATGGCTGGTTTACAGGGCTCTAAAACTCGATTTTTTTTAATTGATTAAAATATTTTGCTATAAACATATTAATTTAAACAGTTAAAAAAAACTTTTTAAAATTTTAAATTAAAAAAAAAAAGCATTTGAATCAATTTGAAATTGTGGAATAATAGAGCCATGTAATTTTACCACATTCATCACAGTACAGCCACTTGTAAAATTTTTTAATACAGCCGGAGTAATTTGGCTTAGAAAAAATATGATTTACCATTAGATTACCATAGAGATAAGACATCAGTTTGGCTACCACTCCTTTATCTAAGGTTATAACAATGATATATTTTTAAACAAAGAAAATTAATAAACTTAAGATATTCAATCAACCAATATTTAAAATAGACTGACCAACAATGTAAATAAATTAATTTAAACACAGTAAGCATGAAAACAATGGAAAAATATTCCGGCAACAAAGGTTTTCTTCAGTTATTCTCACAGACACTCAAAAGACTTCCTCAACTAAGCATAAAGCAAAATAGTACTTGACATTTTTCTTCATAAAAGCATTAAAATAGCTTTATCTGACACAATCTCTTCAGATTCCTATTGTCCAATATAAACTCTAGTATGGCGCAAATTTTAGGACCAATCAGAAATTTGCTGTAAGTATAAATGTAACAAAATACATGCGTTTTAATGTATTAAACTCTATAGAAGCATTGTTAGTTGTAAGACTAGCATAAATTTTTTAAAACTCGATGCAAAAATATTAATTTCAGAGTAAAGTATATAGATTAAATCGATTTTTTGTTCATTATTATGTAAAAAACAATCTATTATCATATTTTTACCTTTATGTACTCGAAGATTGTCATTGAAATGCAAAACACAACGAAAACTCTTTAGCTAACTGCATCATATGACTCATTGTTTAAGTCAATATGAAAAAGCATTTATGTTTTTTTTACCTTGTAACCGAAAGTCAACTTTCTTCGCGAATAATTCGTAATATGTAAATGTCTAAGGACTTAAATTGTCGAAATATCTTACATATATACAGAAAATATATTAAAATATTTTTTGTCAAAATACTTTTCAACAAACGTACTCTTAATATATTAATGAAGTAGTTGTATGTGTTAGATTGTAAAATTACTTATGCCCGTCAAATATTCAGAGGTTTAACTATGAGTTTATACTATGAGTACTCGGTTTTAATTCTAGTTTTAAAAAGATTGTTTCATCGAGTAAAATGTAAAACTTATCTTCAGACTGTACAATTATAAACTGCAATTTAATTTTATATTTCAATAGTTATGCAATGTAACCATAAATGTCTACTTACCGCTATTAATAACATTTTTTTATTTGCAGTGGCAGAATCAGATCTTGCCTAAGAAACAATAATCAGGTAATAGGCATTTGATATTATATAAAGTGTAGTATCTTTTAAATAAAACAAAATACACTTTTTTACTTCTTTCATACATATAAAGTGCATTGCCCTTTTAAACATAACAAATATTCAAATACTTTTGCATATGTCTGCACATTGTGCAATACTTGAATATATGACATATTATCAACACTTCAATACAAGACTTCAGCCCATTTTTAATCAAGGTCATACTTAAATAGTTAAATTTTTTATTTTGCCTTACCTAGAGGCAATGCCGTCAACTTAAAATGTTAATACTAAAATAAATATTCTATATTTTAAATGTATAACCTAAATATATTGTTTTTACTTTGAAATACAATCACGTTTACCAGAGTCTATGCTTTGGAGATATTGAATTACTTTTCATTAATTTTATTTCTCAAATATATTCATACAAATACAAATTCAAAAAATTGTCGACCAACAACAGGCCAGAAGCCCAGCAAGGTTGGTCCAAAATATTTCTAATTCCCTACCAGTTTCCAATAGTTATCGAGATTCTTCTTAAAATCTTTCACTTTCTTCGAATACACAACATATTCTGGTAAAGCATTCCACTCATTGACGACTCTATTGTAAAAATAATGTTTTCTTACCTCCCTTCTAAAGCATGTATTATTAATGTAGTAAAGGGTTTTAAAATATTCTTTTGTACAAACTTTGCAAGTTTTATATATTTGATTAAAATTGTAAAATTTGTTTAAAAAATATATGCTTTAATGTGCAAAGGTCTCCCACACGAGTTTATACCGTTGTATCCCTCTAATGATGAAGCCTAACTGATTAAATATGTAAAGGATTTTGATGAGAAAAAGCTCTTAATAGTTTTTTAATGTTCCATAGTGCTTCAAATTTTATAAAGTAGGGTCCTTTTTTTAAGTATCCCTATTATATACCAACATTGTACCGAAATTTCCCTCCTACATTTTAACACGTTACTATTTTTTTAACAGGATGTGTTTAAAGGCCAAGACGCCTATTTTTATGATGATGCTGCTGACACTAAAAATCAAAAAGTGAATCTTGTCAGTTATCGTGCAATTGGAGATTACATTGAAAAGTTAGATGAATCCCCTAATAATCCTGAATATGTAGTTGATTCTAAGCCAGAACATCTTAGTAGTTCTTCCCAAGATAAAGTGCTCTACTCCGAATCAGAAGACGGTAAAGAAGACTTCAAACCTAAAGAAAGCCCTCAGGAAATAATGTCTACTGGCTATAGCAATGCGGATTTCGACACTGTTAATCCCTCTGAAGTGCAGAAAGAGCCGTCGGAATGCATCCAAGACATAAAACCTTCAAGTGACGAAAAACCACTTCATGTCATGGACATATTGGAAGACATAAGAATTGAAACTCCTTCCTTTCCCAGGAGAACCGAATCAAATCCGGACATAGTTGTCGTCGAGGTTGGCAAGGAGTACGAATTCTACATCAAAAAGAAAATCCTCGTTGGCTACTCGGGATATTTCCATGACCGCTTGGAATCCAACAGGGAGAAACGCTGCGTCCTGAAGGTAAGTACTGTTGCCACAACTTGCTCAATAGGAGTCAAAAATCTGATGCTAATGCTACTTGACAAATAGGGTGAAAACGAGAAAATGAGCGTTAAAATTTTTAGTTTGCACTTAAACCAGTTTAAAGAGGTACTTTCAGATTGTAAAAAAATATTCTAAAATTAAAGGTAAGGAAAAGGGTTAAACTTATGATCGTTAGCGGATGGAATGACAGGTTCCATTGACACAAAAATCTCATTTTTTTACAAAAAATTTACTTTAAGCAAGTTTAAGCACGTTGTTCCACTAAGCCCTTCACTTGTTAGTAAGTTAATAGTGATATATATCTAGGGTCAAAAAGTCCGTTCAAACTGTGCTTTCAATATGAAAAAATATATAATTTCTTAAAGATAAATGATTAGTTTTCAAAATGCTCGGTACATAAAATGAATTTTTGCTAGTGTTGAAAAAACAACTAGAATCTTTTCAGTAACAAGAGTACGTTTTTATCCATTTAATATTTATTAAATGGGTTACTAAGACATAAAATGAAAGTTATTTGTAAACTCATTTAGTGCCAGAAAGGTTTTGTTTCTCGTGTGTTTCTTTGAAACACGTACTTAAGAAGATGTTATGCATATTTGTTAACCTTCTAATGCATACTGTTACCGTTTGGTAACAAGTAACATAATTCACTTTATTCTATTAAAGTAGAGCTAATCCTAGACAAATCTGTGTTTTTTTCATCTATTACATTTCATTTTAAAGTTTTACTTACAAATAATCCTCATAGATAAAAGTAGTAAAAGTGTATTCAAAATTAAAGAGTGAGGTTATTAACTTTCGTGAAATTACGTTTTTGGCAGTATACAAAGAATAATAACATTAGTACTAAATACTAATAAATTGTTTTGAAAAATTAATCGTAGTTAAAAAGGGTTTTTTTGAAAAATTTTTAGTAGTTTTCTAGTCATTATTATCAAAATTGGAATTTTGCAGTTGGTTTTTGTCATATGGAATTTTTAAAAAAAAATGAAATTATTTAAATTGTAATGCAGTTAAAAAAAAATTAGTATTTTTCCCATAATGTGTGAGTATTAAAGAAACCTATCTATTTTTTTTTGGGATGAAAATAAAAATTCATGCATTAGAGGGTTAATAATGATATTATGATAGTAGAGCTTTCAATAAAATATTGTTATTATTCATTATATGAAAGCCTCACATTGAAACTAGAAGCTGCTATTTTATAATTGTTTATTTATTTTAAGGTTAAAAAACAATGTGTGGATCCAAAGGCTTTCGAAAGCATTCTAGAAGTCCTGTGTTTCAACAGGTGGCTGACTTGCCACAACTTAACAACCGATGTCATTCGAACTGCCACCTACTTGGAAGTAGACTATTTGATCTCCGAAATTCAAAGTGTAAGTATAAATAAATAATTTTACATCCCGACACATGAAATTTATTGTGTTTGTTTTTTCACTATTTTTCTAAAATTAACTTTGCATCTTTATCTAGGCTTTTTAGCATGCGAATAATAAATTAATTATTAATTCATTTATTTGAGATGCCAGATCATCAATTTGAGACGCAAGAGTAAATTTATTACAAAATTTTATCAGCACTAGGCTATTTGCATATTTAAAGTTTATTGAAATAATGAGTACCAAAATTGTTATTGTCTTGTTTGTAACTTTAGTAAATTAATCAATTAGGTGATAATCGCCCTGCTTTAAATCTCCCGTGTCCCAACAATGTCATACACATATTACCATGTTTCAACATGTATTGAAATGTATACTTTAAAATAATTTTGAAAAACCTTAAACTTTATTTGCATTAATAATGAAATTTAATATCTCCAAATATTTTTTTTTTGCATTTGCGTGTTCCAGTGCACATAAATCATGGAATGCGTGTTTAAACCAAAATATACACTTTGCTTCCTTTTTCTGCTATGCTTCCACCAACAAGTTCTGTCTGTCTCATGACAACGTTTCTCAACGGTAAAATTAAATATTTCAAAAACAAATTTCATTACAGCTCGTCCACAACACAGATGGCACTGTTGTAAATGCTCTTGCCAAATTCGCTCTGATCGAGCAGATACGATCTCATCTGGAAAACAGTACAACGATGGAAAATCCAGTAAAGAGTGCTAAAGTGATTGTGAAAGGAGAGAAAGGCAATTTGAAGCCTGAGCACTTTAAAAAGCTTTCAGATTTCGCTTACATTGAAAAACAGATGATAAGGTAATGTCATTTAAAATAATTAATGTCTACTCTCACACTTACTCGTGAACAATGAAGTAGTTTTTGTAGTAATGCGAAAAAAAAAAACTTTTAGCTAAACGAACTATGTTTAACACTTTCGTAGTTTTGACGTGCAAACGTAATTCCTGAAAGATATTTATGAGAAAAGTAAATATTGATCATTGTGTTGAAGTAAAGAAAAAGAATTATACTTCCATCACAATAAAACTGGCAGGATTTAAAATGTGCACACAAACAATTGGAATTCGCAAATTTATTATCCTTAAACAATTCGCAATGTGTTCCTTGGTGAAAGTTTCCAATTTTACTTGACATTTTCGCTATACAATTATTTAGAGCTGTAAGCACTATTGTCAAAACGTGTATTATTTTTCTTTTAATAGTTTAAACATAATGCTTAGTTACAACAAAAGCATCATTACATTTTTAATGCAAAAAGGACAACGTTTTAATTGATAAATTAAGGAAGGCGAGTACCCAAAATTCTATAATTTTCACTATTACTTTAATATTTTCCTAATTTGGCATAGTGATTTCAGATATAATGAACAATGCTTTTCGGGAATTTTTTTTTATTTAAATATAATTGATTTTTTTTAAACGGTGTTTTTCAACCAAAAAAAGGAGTTAACGCTAACACTTCTAGCATAAAAAGTTTTACTTCCACATAAAAGTTTTTTACCTGAATTTTTTTACAGATGCTATTACAATATATATATATATGTGCTATAAGCCTCTAACATCTGGTGTAACTATAGTATTTTTTTTTTAAATTTCCAAGCGTAAGTTAATAAAAAAAATCTTTTTTTTAGTTAATTCATAACATTTTTCTTAATAACTTCTTTTCTTGTAATTTGTGTGTAACTCTTGAAGGTCATTTCATGTATCAGTGCAAAACGAAGAATTTAACACATAAATAATGTTTATCGGAAGAAAATTAACTGTGGTAGACTTGCCAAATTTGGAAAAGTAGTTAAAATTTTAGAATTTTGGGGAATTTGGGGTATTCGCCTACCTTAATTGTAGAACAAATTTGTATCCAACATTATCATGAATTTGAAAGCACAATTATTATTTTTCAGGTTTTTCTACCAGTCTGTACTGGGAAAGAACTTAGATGGCAATCTCTTCGAGCAACTAGCTACCAGACCACACGTTGTGGTGGAAAACTCAAACAATCTCACTCTTTGGGTAAGCATGTAATTAGTTCAATTATTTATACTTAATAGCTACTGCATAGTTGTATTCGTAGACAAGCTTTGGTGAAGCATTTGCCATTTCACCAAAACTCAGGTGGAAACGGTTTCGTTCCAAATAGAACACAGCATTTTTATTTAACTTAATTTTTATAAAATGGTAAAACTTGCTTAACCCTTTCAGTCCTAGTGATGCCTTTTGGAATCACCCCTTTCAATATTTTTTTTACAAATGTTTATGTCCGATATGACATCTAAACACATATCATTCGATTCTTCACACTTTGTCCTATTAGACAATATTTTACATTTATCTCAATAGAAGTCTGAACTACTATTTTTTTTATTTGGAAAATAGTTAACAAGCGTTTCACCTGATTAAAAAAAATTCACTTCAGTTCCACATATTTAAAACACAATTTAAAATATTTCGGTTGACAAATGACAGTGATTGCGCATTCCAGAAGGGAAGGGCGTAGGCTATATAGCCCATTACCCCGCTCGCCAGAAGAAGAACGACACAAACACATAGACAAATAACAACATTTACTGACAAACACAAACATTCACGCCTTTACCGGGATTCGAACCCGAGCCTGCAGCTCCAAAGGCTAGTACATTAACCATTGCTCCAGTGGACCGGCACTATTTCGGTTAAAATAATTACTAAATTTTTTTAATAATATGGTCAGATACTTTAAAATATATAACTGGAAGTGTTTTTAGGAAATATATGTTTTTTATTTTGTTGTTTTCCACAGTTAAAAAAAATGGCATTATTTCAAAATCCATATAAAAAATATTAATGATTTTTTTTTCTTGGAACTCTTATTTTTAACCTAAAATAAGTTTATTTTGTCAATATCAGGTGTTTCTGTAGTGTATTACATTTATTTACAATATTAATAAAAATAAAATGCTAACATTTTAGAAGAGTCAATCTATATATTATTTTCTTTCATTTTAATCATAGTTATCTTTTGTAACAATTATGCTCATAAACTGCAAGGTAGTAGTTTATAAAAAATAAAAGTTTTTGTGGTCGCTATGAGACAGTCTCATAAGTTCTCATTCCATATTTTTTTTTATCGAATTATATTTATTTTTAACTTCTTAGCTCAAAACTCTATGACAAGAACCGTTTAAATTTTATTCGTGTGCTTGGATTTCTCTTTCGAAAAGCAAGGGCTTACTGGTTTACAATTATTCTTTTTTTAATTATCTTGAAATTTGCTGCAGTGAACTTTTTAGTAAAGGCAATGCAATAATTACCTTTTTATATAATGCAAAATTGTAGGGGTTTTATGTAACAAAAAGGCTTATATACTCCGCTACAGAAGTCGCAAAAATAAAAAACGAAAATTGATCATTTCAATTGAAATACATATATCTTAGTGGGATCTATAATGTTTTACCGAGTAAAAAAACTGCTATTAAAATTACAGTAGACGTTAAATGAAATTAGAAAAAAGTGTTATTGATGGCAATGATTTTATTCAACAAGCATAGTAAATAATAATAATTTCAAGGATACGCTTAATAGCGCAAGCCATCTTAAGGACTTATTGCAATTAAAAATTTCATTTTTAATATTGAATTACTTTTTCAGCCTTTCAATGTGTTCAAGCATAATTTCAAGCAGGCCGTATTCGTTGACTCGGAGATATATCTGGAAAGTATGAACATTAGCTGCCAGCTTTGTGCACAATTTTTGGCCCAACGTATGGAACAAATAGCTCTTGATAGCGACTATCTGGTTTTGAGTAAGTCCCCGATAAGAAGGATTCTCGAGGAAGACGTTATTGGAGCTAGATGGTGAGTTTAACCACCTAAAGCGTGAATTTTTTCTACCCGAAAAATATATGTGTATATTTAATACTCAATACTGAAAAAAATTTAATTGCATTAGAATTTAAATAAATTTAAATTTTTTTTAAAAATATCCACAGGACAAAAACCAACTACAAAATTCCAATTTTGATAATAATGACTAGAAAACAACTAAATAAATTTCCAAATAACCCTCTTTAACTGAAAAAAACGTAATTTCACAACAGTTAATAATCTCACTCTTTTATTTTGAATTCACATATTTACGACTGTCATCTATGAGGATTATTAGTAACTAAAACTTCAAAATGGAATGTAATAGATGAAAAAACACAAATTTGTCGAGAGGGAGCTCGACTTTAATAGAATAAAGTGGATTATATTACTTGTTGCCAAACGGCAACACCATGTATTAGAGAATTAAGCATATTTTATATACCTGCCAAGACACAGTTAAGTTTTCAAAACATATAGACTACTATATTGTATTTTTTAAATTTTCTGTCAACATAAATCGATTTTCTAAGCAAATGTAGAAAAAGCTGTTAATATTGTATTTGTTATTTACATTACTTTAACAAATTACACGTTACGAGTATAAATACCTGTTTCATTTATGATATAGTTAATTTCATTTTCACTCTTCTGAAATCTTTGGCTTTTGAGGGGGTATATTAATGTACTGCATACAAGTTTTAAAAAAATATATCAACTGCATATAGTAACATGAGTTTTAAATACAAAAGATTTTTCATTTAAATTTTAAAACTTCTTTCTTACCACAAAATATGCTTTACTTAAAACGTAATTGTTTACTTTTGCAAACTTGATACTTATCAACAGATTAAGGGTTTCGTATCGAATAATAAAAATTTATAATAATTTTAGTCTATCTTAAACTTTAACATATTTCAATCAACCTATAACTTTTCTTTTCAATCAACCTATAAATGATGGGGGAAATTTTAAAAATACAATATTTGTGTACTGTATGATAACACCTCCCCTGTTCTATCAAAAGAGAGACATAGATACTATAACTGGATCACAAACATTCCAATGTTCCAATTGTAGAAATTAATTGTTTCCTTTTCCTTGTTCCAGCGAGTTTGAAGTTTTCCTCGCTGCTGTCAAATGGATCGTGTTCAAGTTCCAAGCTCGAAAGCAATTCTCCAGAGAGTTGTTCGGCTGCGTCCGATTCGGCCAGATGTCGAACAAGGAGATCAGCGCCCTCTACCAGCCCCCCTTGCTCGAGGTCATGATCAGGGTGCCCGAGATCCACGAGCTGATCGACGCGGCGCTGTTCTCGTCGGAGGGTCCGTCCACCAACCAGAGGACGCTTCTACTCAAGGGAAAGCCTTTTAGTTTGAAGGTGAGTGTGCTACACTTTCACGTTGTTCTCCTTAAAACCTAGTATCTACTCGTATGCTTACTTACTTTACTTATACCTCTTTCCCTCCAACATGGAGCATAGGGCCTCCGTCACGGTCCGCCACCTCACCCTGTTGGCTGCGATGCTCTTAATCTCTCCCCATGACTTGTTAAGTTCTTTCAATTCGTAGTTAATTGTTGGACGCCACGTTGTTTTTGGCATCCCTTTTTTGCTTTCCCCTGCGGATTCCATTCTAGGGCCTCTTTTACCTTGAACTTTTCAGGCTTGATCTACTCGTATAGCCGTTATGTACACATATTTTTCTAAGCAATTTATATTTGAAAGTATGTTTTGCAAGGAATTTTTAAAACATTATATTGTGCTGAGAGGGACACCACAATTTCAATGGATGTAGATGCCTTTTTTTTATAATAAATTATCTCTTCTAACATTGTTTTAAACGAATGCCTTAAAGTTTACTGCAAAAACATCTTTAAAAAATCTTAAATCGGAATTGATCTTAACTTTCTATTTAGTAGAAAAGATAAACTTTGGCTTCACAGCGCCTGAGTTTGCGCATTATAATAAGTTATAGCTAACGGTACGGCTTCAATTAAATGCAACAGAATGAGCTGTCAATATGCGGAAAATATACTCTACTCATAATGAAATTTAGGGTACCTTAGGCTCACCCATTTCAATGTAGTACGTATTTGTGCATTACACAATCCTTATTGTCTCTAAGAAACTTTGCAGCATTAAATATTCATTATGAATAATTATAAAAATGTTTTTAAAAAAATTTCATAGGTTAAAATTTCAATAATTTCCTTAATTCTAACAAAATTTTCTTTCTAGGTACGCGGTGACTCAGAGAAAAGACAATTTAATTCTGAGTTAAGCAATACAGCTGATAAATAGATCCGCCTCCATGGTTCTCTCTGTTTTATGCATCTCCCTCCATTTTATACAGTACATTTTTTAGATAGTTGATCCATTTTCGTGCCAGTTCTTGATTTATCGTATTTGTGAGTGAAAAGAATTGAAAGAAGAAAGGTAATTGGGCATTGGTTTATAGCAAGATCAAGGTTTATTAAAGAAAATTCGGAGAAAGCAGCAGTTTCACCATCTTATAGGAGCAGAAGGACAAGAAAATAATAAAGAAAAAAAGGCGTCTTACGTCATGGAAGTTGGAAGCATAAAAAGGCGTCGAACGTCATAAAAATAAAAAGCATAAAGTGGGCACCTTGTGTCAAAGAAAGAAGGAAGCAATAAATAGACGTCTTACGTCAAAGAAAAAGGAAGCGTAAAAAGACGTCTTAAGTTATGAAAAAAATAAGAGTAAAATATACGTCTTACTGCAAGGAATAGAGGAAGCATTAATATAAGGTCTTATTTTAAAAGGAATCATGATATGGGCGTCTTACGTCAAGGTAAATAGGAAGCAATGGTTAGGAGGAAGCAAGGAAAATAGGAGGCAAATGATTTATAAAAAAGGTGATGAAAAGAATGAAAAGGGCAGTGAGCTTCAGAAGGATGGAAAAACGGATGAAAAAGGCACGTAACAGAAAAGATGGACAACGATACTCAGGAACTGTTATTATCGTCCATTTTTTGCAGATTGAAAAGGTTCTCAATTACCAATGAGCGGAAGACTTAATTATAAAAATTGATCTTCGTGATCAAAATTAATTTTACCTCCTTAAGAAGACGGAAGTCCTAGATTTTTCTACAAAGTGAAGGAGAAGGAGGAGCTGAAGTCCTCAAGAAATGTACCTGAGAGTACTTACAAAGTCCTCAAGAGAAAATGCATCCAGCCATTCAAACTGGAGCATCTTTAGAGCTCATATTGAAGCTACAAAAATAAGGAGGCGGGTCTTTCTAAAAAAGCTCATGAAAATGTATATATATTGCCAATAGGGGAAGACTAAAAATGATCCACGTGATCAAAAGAAAAAAAAAATTACCTCCTTAAGAAGACGGAAGTCCTAGACTTGTCTACAAAGTGAAGGAGAAGGAGGAGCTGAAGTCCTCAAGTAATGTACCAAAGAGTACTTACAACGTCCTCAAGAAGAAATGTATCCAGTCACTCACACTGGAGCATATTTAAAGTTGATGTCGAAGCTACGAAAATAAGAGGCATGTCTTCCTCAAAAAGCTCAAGAATGGCATATCTATTGGAATCTATATTGGTTTTGTGTTCATGTACGACATCGTGTGGGTCAGCGCCCTTGGAATAGATAAAGAATGAAGGAAAAGTAAAAGGAAATGTACCTCTTTTTAAAGAAGAAATGAGGATAAATCTGCAGTCCGTTGAAGAGCTTCGGCTATAAAGGCTTCCATTGCTTCGGATACAAGACTTCCCAAGCATCTAATGCAAAGTTTCTGATACGAAGCTTTGTGCTTCCAAGAATTCAAGTTTCAAGCTTCACTCGAAAGAAAAAGAAAATAAAAATTTTACCTCCTTAAAGAGACAGAAGTCCTAGACTTGTCTACCAAGTGAAGGAGAAGGAGGAGCTGAAGTCCTCAAGTAATGTATCTAAGAGTACTTACTAAGTTCTCAAGAAGAAATGCATCCAGTCACTCACACTGGAGCATGTTTCAAGCTGATTCCGTTACAAAGCTTCCTTGCTTTCAAGGCTTTCACGTATAAAGCTCCCTGCTTTCAAGGCTTCCAAGTATATTGCTCCTTGCTTTTAAGGCTTCGAAGTATAAAGCCTATTGCTTTTAAGGCTTCCAAGAATAAAGATCCATTATGTAACTTCCAGTATAAAGCTCCCTGCTTCAACAGCTTCAAGTAGTGCTTATAAAGCGTCTAGTGCATTGAATGCTATGAGCTGTCGAATAAGAAAGACGTCTGGTGTTAGAACTGCTGGAACGTGGAGGATGGATAAAGATTGCTGGAATGGTTTTAGACGAAAAATCTGGGCTCAAGAATGGAAAATCAAGAAGTAGATTTCAAGTTCCCTCCTATACAGTATTTCAGATAAATAGTAAATCCAACATAAGCAGAGAGAACAAAACATGTTCATTTTCCTCCATTGTATTAATAGTTTTCTGTAATAAAAAAAACAATAGACCAAGATGTATTTTGTTTTTATTTAATTAAAAGTATAACTGTAGATTTCTGAGACAAGAGAAAGGAATTCAATATTAAAAGTAATGAAAATTAGATGACGTTAAAGTTGTGTAGTTTCAAATTTTTTTTTATGTCGTGTGTCCTCTGGAAGACGCCATGATTAAGTGTTTGAGTGTTAGTCCACTTTGTAGCTTTTTAAATTGTTAATTTATTCACCATGAAATTAATAATTTTGCAAATTTATTTTGAATTCAACGCGATAATTCTAGTTGCATGATGAGTTATAGGCATCCTCTAAAACATTTTAAGGTGGCCTCTAGAAATTTTAAAAGCAGTTTATGAGATATAAACAATTCATTTTCCCCTAAATTTTTTTTGATGTTATCATGAGAATTTGAAAAGTATCAACAGTCTGGTAGTGAGCTTATACATCCTGTTAAGGGAACCCATTTTACACTCCATTCAATTAGTTCACAATAAATTCTTGACAGAGTATATTGCTCATTAAAACCAATGCGCCAAGATTGAGGCTAAGTTTTCCAAATTTGTTAAGTTTAAAGTTTTGTGCACAGTAAAAATCCAAAAAGCACACAAAACCAGTTGCAAAGTCTTAGGAAGATCGTAAGTTGGGATGCTTGTCGAAAATTAAAAATTTTTTAATGAACAATTATTCCAAAACGATTTTTTCATACTCAGGGCGTTTAGTTTCATTAATAAAACTACTGTAATAAGAAATCAAAAGAAGCTTTCTTTTCCGTTGAAATAACGAATCATCTTTCATTTTTCCCCCGCTTCCATTTTATCTTATCAGATTGTCGGCTTTAGGTAAGTTTGCATTGGTAGATGTGAAAAGCTGTGGGAAATGATCAAAAACACGTGATTTAGGACCAAGTCACGCGGCCATGAGGAACGTTACAATTTTGCCAATGTGCAGTCCATTGTGTTTAATGTCTATGAATAAAAATGTTTGTTGTCATAAGGGATTCTCAGGGTAAAAACATTTTTAAAAAAATAAATTACTATTGTTTTTTAGTTTTAAAATAGAAAATTCTAAATACTGTTCTTTAGTCGTGGTGAAACATAAATAAATCTTTGTAAAAAAATTTCGGAACTCCTGTTGCGTAGTTCCAGAACGTAGTTGTCTAAAAAAAACTTTGATTGACATATTGTGGTTTCTCGCATATAGACTTAAGACACATTCACTTATGTTTGAAGAAAGATCGGAACCGTTATCATTCAATCATGTAGAGGTTCCCAATCCCAAAAAATTGAGAGAAAAAAATACAGTCATAAGTACTGCTTTCTTTATTTTAAAAAGGTCTGTACAGATTCATTTTAATCTGAATACACAGACATACCCAAAATCAGGTTATTTGACTTTTACTGATTTTTATTCATGCATCATGATTATACATGAAGATAGTATAAGAATTCAAGAGGAATCTTGATTTTGGTTGGAGATTGGTAAAAAAAACCTAACACATTTTTTACCAATTTGGCTGCAACTCTCCTGTTGTCGGTCGTCAGTATTTGTATTAACAAACAGATAATTTCTTTTAGCCGTTTTAGAAAATACCACTTTTCTTATTTTATGAAGCACTGTAAAGATTAATTTTTGTCTAACTACACATGCAGACGCACACAAAATTTAAAAAAAATCGACTATTAAAGAAATGTATTGGCAAATCATTATTTAAACACTAGTGCAGTCACAGAGTGGAATGCTTAACCAAATTGTTTTGTTAAAGATATAAAGGGAATCGGAAATTTAAACACTAGTGCAGTCACAGAGTAGAATGCTTAACCAAATTGTTTTGTTAAAGATATAAAGGGATATGTAGAAGAATATTGATAGTTATAGATTACTAGTAGAAAATTAGTTAACTTTGGGATCAATCTGGCTGGACATCTAACCTGTTGTTGGTCGTAAAAATTTGTAATTAATAAATAGATTATTTTTTAGGACTTTACTTTTCGTTGCTTTCTTTCAGCCTTTTCAGAAACCTTGAGCATCTGGACCAATGTTTTACCCGAAGAAGCCAACTTGTGTTTTTTCGATTTCACACTGTTAGAGATCTTTTTCAATTTTACTTTTCTAACTTTGCTTTTGACCGGAGAACTTTTCGTCGGCGAACCTGTCCTAGTCGATTTACGTTTCCTGAGCTTGTTCTTTTTACCCTTTTTCTTCTTTTTGGTCATCTTCTTTTTCCTGAGTTTCGTCTTCCTCTTCGTTGGATTTTCGGTGACATTGTCTTCTTCAGCGGTTTCATCATCATTCGGATCGTCTGCTGTTGTCACAGGGGGTGCTTTAGGAGCGTCGGCCGTCGCAGGTTTCGGAATCTCTTCCATGGCTTGGCCCCGGTCGCTCATCCCGAAATGGCGGCTGAAGCACTCGTAGGTCAAGTCCTCTATTTTGGCTCCACTGTCGCCGTCCTTGGCGACTTTGCCGTACTTGGCGCCCAGTCGCTGGAGACGCACGGATTGGGCCTTCTCTTTCCTGTCCTTCTCGTTGGCGATACATTTCCGAGTGACTTTGTTCAGATAAACAATCCTGAAAATAAAATTAATATACATACGTACTTTATACTAAATTGTTGGACTGCAGTTCGCCTAATTTCTCCGCAAAACATAGACTGATATCTACATAAAAATTTCACCAAACCCAAAAACATTGACGGTTTGGTAATAGTTTGAATACTTGAAATCCATTGGAACTTAATTATAATTTATTATAACACACTTTAACCCTCTAATGCATGAATTTTTATTTTCATCCCAAAAAAATATATATGTATCTTCAATGCTCATACATTATGGGAAAAATACTGAAAAAAATTTAACTGCATTAGGTTTTAAATAATTTCAATTTTAAAAAAAAAATTCCCTGTGACAAAAATCAACTAAAAAATTCCAATTTTGATAATAATGACTAGAAAACTACTAAATATATTTTAAAATAACCCTTTTTAACTATATATATTTTTTCAAAACAATTTATTTGTATTTAGTACTAAAATTATTATACTTTGACTTACGCCAGAAAACGTAATTTCTCAACAGTTAATAACCTCCCTCTTTAATTTTGAATACACTTTTGCTACTGCCATTTATGAGTTTTATTATTAACTAAAACTTCAGAATGGAATGTAATAGATGAAAAAAACACAAATTTGTCAAGATTGAGGTCTACTTTAATAGAATAAAGTGGATTATGTAACTTGTTACCAAACGGTAACAGTATGCATTAGAGGGTTAACAGGTATTCTCAGATTTATAAGACTTGAGATAGGTACAATTTACAACCAAGCCTTTCCCGGAAATTAAACTAGAAGGGATAGACTCCCCAGAGTTATAACCGTTGCTATACGGGAGCAAAAAAAATCAATTGACAAAGTTTAATAAATGGCAGGAATAAAAACGTGTTCCACATCAAAATTCTGTAATTTACACAGCAGATGAAATATACTTTGGTTTTGAGAGTGATATCAAAACAACGAATGAAATCACAGGAAACAAAAAGGAAAACAGGAAAACAATAGATTTACATCATCAGAAACAACCCCATTAAATTTCATTTTGGTATTCTAAATTAATGTAGTAGACAGAATAACTTTATGTGCTTTATAAAATGCAGTAGATTGATTATCATAGTTATGGGGTTGTTTCACGGAGAATCTGGCAACAACTTTGCTTTCTTGTTTTCCTGCTTTAGAAGTTCTAATGCGGTGTCCTGACAACGACATCAACGACCACACCTGAGCGCGCATCAAAATCTGTGCGCGCTCATCAAAGTAGATGCGCATTTTTCTTTACACATTGTATATGCATGCGCGCGCAGGTGCTGTCATTGATGTCGTAGCCAGGACACTTCTTCAGAATTACTTTGGTTTTGGAAAAATTGTTTGGTCGGTAGACTTATGTTCAGTTAGTTGCTTGGTCAGCACACAAACCTGATTATCTGTACCAACCGACCAACCCAACCAATTTAACCAAAACAAAAGAAATTCTCAAGTTTCCGAAAATTCTAAAGTAGGAAAACATGAACGAGAAGCTGTTGCCAGATTCTCCGTGAAACAGCCCCATTATAGATTATTGACGACAAAGGAGATAGAATTCTCTAAAAAAAGCTCAAATTATTTTGATTGGAAGAGAGTTGGAACTGTGTGTCTGTGTTTAAAAAGTGTTTTAAAAATATTAATTCTTTACTTAAAAATAATATTTACAATAAGAAATAAAAAATAGTCAAAATTTAGAAAAAAATCTGCGTTTTGAAGTACTAAAAAATTATTTTTGTACAATGAAGACTTAAATAGCATCAGTCTCACCAGATTTTTTCCATCGGGAAATGTTTGGAATTATTTATCTTTTTTTATTGATCGTTTCCTCCCTTCTTAGTTGTCACTATCCTCTCTTCCAAATGAAAAATAATGTCTTCCTTTAGTTTGAGTTTTTCTCTAATAGGACTCACTAAGGGTCCTTGAAGTTACATTATTTAATGAAAAAAGGATAAGGAACTGATCGCCTCCCTCTTATAAAATATCAATTGAAAAATTAAAAGTAAATATTAATGCAGACAAACGAACTTTTACGATTTACCTCACGCGTCCGTAGATTTGATTAACAATGTTTTTGTACAAAACTAGTCTGAATTATTTTATATTATAATATCATTCATTAGTATTTTGGTTTATTCCATGCACGATCCTGTATTCTTACCAACCATGGTTATTTACATTGTACAAGGAATTTCTGTAAAACTCTTTTCACTACGCACATTTTTAGTATGCAAGATAAACAACTCAAAGGAAAGCAATTGGGTTAGAGGTATTTTTTTATTAAGGACTAACATCGAATATATTTTTTACGTTATTTTTCATCGGTCTTTCATTTTCCAATGAGTTTTGCGGATTTTTATTAACGTGAAAAGGTGCTGTTATATTATTATAATGAGAATCTGCAATATTTTCATTTTGATGAACCTTAAAAATACAGTCAGCTTTAAACGAGTGATTCCGAATTAGTTTCAAGATAAGGCATTTTCATCTTCGACAAAATGACACTCTGATCAGTGACTTCAAGCTTTAAGATAGCGAAAGTAGCTACTGGAAGCGACTAGCGTGTTTGGAAGAGCTTCTCTGGCCTTGTAAATTTGAAGAGTACACGGGAAGAACCGATTAATATATTGGGCGGACGCCAGCAAATGTCTGCTTGGTGGACATTGGTGGCAGAAAACGGTTTCTCTCTTTCTTCTTCGCTTGGTCCAAGCGTCGGGATCGTCAATCGCCTGAATTTTGGAAGCTAGGAACCACAGAGATCGTAGTTAATGTATTAGAGTGGCAGATCACGGGGCCTACAACACTGGCTTCATTGGGGTTCTTCTGGGAGCTCCTTGCGCGTCCTGTCGTTAGCATTGGAGGTCACGTGATCTGCCACTCTATTACTTTAACTACTATCTCTGTGGTAGGAACTGGTTTCCTTACACAAGTTAAGGCGATCACTCGCTATCATCGCAAAAGTGGCCTGCCATTGAAACTTCTCTATAAAATCAATCGGTTTTTCCCCTGTACTCTTCAATTGGTTCTACTATGACTCACCTCGAGAAGAGCGTACTATGATTTTAATGAAGTTTAGAGACTTCAAAGAGGAAATCAATCGTTTTAGGGTAAAATGCATCATAAATTTCTCAAAATTGCTTTTTAGATATATTTACAGCTTTAAATTACAAAACTCTAGATCTGGCTAAGGACACTGTTTAAGGTCTAATCATTAATGAGCAAATTGGTCAATATAATACTTCATAACTGCTTTTATTTATCGAATTTGATAAATATTTCTAGCCAAAACAGCTGCATTACTAGAAATGTAAAGCTTACAAAATAGTCGTATATCCATAGGCATTTCGAAATAATCTTCATTTACCATAATTAGTGCATTTTACATAGAGTAAAGAAAATATAGATGACACTTGTCAATGACAAATTGTCATTGGGACTGAAAGGGTTAAGGTATGCGAATACCCAAAAGTTCCCAAAATTCTAAAATTTTTACTATTGCTTTAATCTTTTCCAAATTTGGCATAGTGATGTCAAATATAATGAATAATACTATTTAAGCTTTTGTTTTTATTTAAATATAATTTATTTATTTTAAACGGTGTTTTTCTACTAAAAAAAGAGGTTTACGCCAACAAGTCTACCACATTGTATTTTCATCCTATGAACATTTATTATGTGTTAAATTCTTCGGTTTGACTGATACGTGCAATGACCCTCTAGAGTTACATACAAATTACAAGATACAAATTACAAGAAAAAAAGTTATTAAGAAAAATGTTATAAATTAACCACAAAAAAAGGATTTTTTTCGATTAACTTACACTTGGACATTTTTTTAAAAAAAACTTATATACTTCCACCAGATGTTAGAGGTTCATGGCATATTTATATATTGAAATAGCATCTGTGAAAAATTTCAGGTAAATTAATGTAAAACTTTTTATGCTAGAAGTGTTGGCGTAAACTCCTTTTTTTTAGTTGAAAAACACCGTTTAAAATAAATCAATTATATTTAAATAAAAAAAAATGCCCAAAAAGAATTGTTCATTATATTTGAAATCCCTATGCCAAATTTGGAAAAGATTAAAGTAATAGTAAAAATTTTAGAATTTTGGGTATTCGAATACCTTAATAACGTTACTCAATCTATTTTTCACAGTATGGACTCACCTCGAGAAGATGTGCACTTCGAGCGCCGTCTCCGGCCTGTCCAGGGTCAGCATCTTCCAGTCGATGTCCACCTTGCTGAGCTCCCTGATCTTGACGTGCACCATGGACGGGGGGACGGGGTTCATGTAGGGGTAGCTCCAGGACCGCCTCCACGATTCCGGGAGCAAAGGGTTCTCGTCCTCCGGGAGCTTCTCCGGACGCAGACGCATTTCCGGGATCTTGTACAGGGCATTCTGGACCTAGGTTATTCGCAACAAAAAATAAGAGGAAGAAATAAAAGATGAACTAAATGACGCTTAATTGCAGGACTATAACTAAATACAGCCGTCTCGGCGGCACAGTGGTTAAGATATTAGCTTTTGGGTACGGGTTCACATCCCGTTAAGGCATGGATGTTTGTGTTTGTCGAGTCTATGCGGAGTACGTGCTCGTTAAACCTGTTGTGTCCAAAAGTCCTGTGGTGATCATTACGCACTTTCCCACGGATACAGGTCCCTGGAGGCTATTTCCCTTCCCTTAAGGAACATGTCTAAATTGTGGAGGTGACGCGCGATAGATGGCAGCATCTGCCACGTATGTGTGTGTCTGAGTGCGAGTGTGTGTGTGTTGTATCTGCCTTACTTGACGAAGGTTTATAAGCGGATCTCTGACCAAGCACACAAACCTGAAAAATATATGTAAACCAACCAACTTAATACAAATAGTTAAAGGATACAGAAGTATAGGATAAGACAATTTCAAACATTTAAAAGAGTTATATGGCAGCTACCCCTTGCACATCTGCAATTTTCTTGAAACCCTTATTATGTAACGCGTACTAGGAACTAGTGTACAAAATTTAGTCCGTAGCTCTTTCAGTTTGACTTGTCTAGCGGTTTCAGACTGATAGACGGACGAATCTTCAACACTTATACAGGGTGAGGCAAACAAAAGTGGCCCCGGTCTAGAGACAGGAATAACGTTGAAATGCTTGGCGAGAAAAACTCTTGAAGCCGTCTGAAACCCGTTTTTGCATTCGTTTGGTTGGGTGGGATTAGCTTCACCTTAGAGCTATAGACTAGTGGCGAGTTCAGATCTTAGTTCGTTTTGTATGAAGACGTCCCATAAGGCAAATTTTGTGTCTTGCAATCAATTTAGAATGTTTTTATTAACAAAAATAAAAAAAAGGTACGATTCTCTTGGATAAATATAGCGACCAAAATAATCACTAGTGGGAACTTTTCTTGATCAGCTCTACAAACCTTGTTTATATTTCATTTCAACTAAGCTTCTCAAACCATAGCGTAGTTACCGGCAAATAATTCGCCAAGCGTTTGTTTGTGCTTAATATTGAAGCCATCAATAGCTTCAGTTAGCAAACCTGTTTTTGCATTGGTTTTAGACTTGGGCAACATTTCTGTCGTATTCATATCTCTAGACCGGGGCCACTTTTGTTTGCCTCACCCTGTATTTCATATTACGTAATCGAAAGTAAAAAGAAGTCACAACGTCCTCTCCTTTTTTAAAATAATAACTTCATTTTTTAATTGAAATTTATAATCATAAAACGTTTCACCCACCTCTTCTCTGGTCTGTGGCTTCAGGGTGCTCAGGTCCAAGAATCGCTGCTGAGCCGGCCGACCACTCTGGTCGTCGAGGTGAGCCATTGCCGAACTTCTTCAGGATTGAGGTTTGAAGAACAGCTGATGCGATTATTTGAGACACTGAACTAAAAAGGATTGTAGTGAAGGTGTACTTAAATTTTAATAATTCAAATAGAACCTCAAAAAACCTTCTATAATATCTGCATGATCGAGATTTGGCAAAATTGAGTAAGTTTTGATGTGCAGTTTCAGGAACCAGGTATGAAGAGCAGCTGATGAGAGTATTTGAGTACCAAGGCCTTAAGATTTTCTTGATTTCACAAACTTAAGTTTGAGGATTATCTTTAAAACTCTTTTCTAATATCTCTATATTTGAGATTTGGCAAAGTTGAGCAACTGTTGTTGATGGTATAGCACGCAACTTAAAATGTTTTTTTTTTTTATTTTAGTGAAATTGATTGGCGGATGTAGGAATCTGAGTAAAATGTTTAATAATATCTGCAGGATGGATATTTGTCATGGAAACGGCTCTGAACTAAGAAAGAGTGAGCGCACTTATTAAAATATTTTTAACTAAATCTGATTCGTAGGAGTAAAAAACTGGCAAATCTTGCTATGATTTTAATAAAGTTTTGAGACTTTGAACAAGAAATCAATCTTTAAATGGGTAAAATGCGTCATAAAATTTTCAAAATTGCTTTTTAGATATCTTTAGAGCGTTAAATTACAAAACTCTAGGTCTGGCTAAGGACACTGTTTAAGGTCTAACCATCAATGAGCAAATTTGTCAATATAATATTTCAAAACTGCTTTTATTTATCGAATTTGATAAATATTTCTAGCCAATACAGCTGCATTACTACGAGTGTAAAGCTTTCAAAATAGTATATCCATAGGTATTTCGAAATAATCTTCATCGACAGAAATTAGTGCATTTAAAAAGAGTAAAGAAAATATAGATGACACTTTTTGAAATCAATGAGAACTACGTCATAAAATAAAATCAAGTTCAAACGCACCTAACATGAAGGCTACTTTACTTTAAAAACATTGACCCTTAGTCAAAACACGTGCCGACATTGCAATAACTTTTACAACATTACTGGATGATAGTTTTCATTAATTTTTAACTCTTTAAACGTGTGCCTGTCATCTGCGACAACTGGTTTCACTTGTGACCGTCATATTCCCGAAATCACTGTCGATTTAAAGTCTTCCAGGCAAGCAGAGTTGACATTCATATCAGAAAACTCGTGAGTTTTTGTATTCCCAGAAAAGAAAGAAAAATCTGACGTTGCTATAGAAACTTGAACGACGCGACGGGGAACTGAGAATCAATCAATAAGATCTGAGAAAGATCTACCAATGTTTTCTCTAACAAATAAAGAAATGATATTGTCTTAAAATAATTATCAAATTTATAATTGCATAAATATATTATATGATTATATTAACCTCTCTCTCAAAACTTTTCCTCATAAGTTTAATATGTACTTGGTAGTTTGATCAAAGTTAAATTAGGTAAATTTATTTTAGCACAGTAAATGCCATGCAAAAAACAGCTTTCTGTTTAAGCTTACCGAAATAACAAATAAAATATGAGACAAATGGAGACCATAAAACTAAACAAAATTTATTATGACAAATTAAGTTACATGAAAATTGAATTTACTACTATGGTTTAACTTATGATTAATGTTTTTTAAATTGTTGATATTACAGATCAAAGCTGTCTTCCTCTTCTGCATTTTATAATTGCTCTGTTCAGCTGATTAAATTGGTACATTACATGGACGTGATAAACTATTAAAAATAGTGACGATAACTACATGATTTAATTCATAAGTTAACTATTTTATTGATCAATTTGTAACAATCTGTATGAGATAATAAATTTGAAACAATTTTCTCTACAAACTAGAAACCAAACAAAATCTGAAAAATTTAAATATTTTGTGCTGGAACTTTTAAAATCTGGAGCCTGGACTAATTTGATATTTCTATTGAAAATAGTTGAATTGGATAAACTCCTACATTTTTTAAAATTTATATTTTTATTTGAGAGGAGTTATATGAATATTTTTATATACATAATATTGCTATTACTAAAGTATTGTTATTTATGGCTAATATAATTCTAAAATGCCTCGGAAATTTATCTATGATAATCCCCGACTTCTTCGTCACGGAATACCTTTTTGGGAACAACAAATTATTATTTGCAATTATTTAATCAGGCAAGCAATTCAATTGACATAAACTAATTGGCTATATGCTTGGGGCTGGCGTTGAACTCTTCTCAGTCTTGCGTCTGCACCCTTTTTTCACGTATGCAACTACCGAGGACAGCACACTTCCGATGTTGTGGGCAAAAGCCCATATGGAGATCCCAAGCCAGCAGCCCATGAAGCCTCCAATGTAGCTGAAAGCTTCGACATTCTGTAAAAATAAAAGGTTATAAAAATGCATTTTAAATAATTTTAACTGAGTAAACAACATTTCAAGAGGAACTGAAATGTTGGTTACTGATGATAGATAGCTCTACGACTGCTGATTGTTTTTTGACTACTGATAGTTTTTTGACTGATGATTGTTTTTCGACTGCTGATTATTTTTTGACTACCGTTTGTCTTTCGACTACTGATTGTTTTTCGGCTAATGGTTGTTGAACGGCTACTGATTGCTGAAAAAAAAGTTGTAGGAATGCCTTTTAAATAATTTTAACAACTGCGTAACCAACATTTCAAGAGGAACATACAATTCTTTCAAGAATGCTAAATTTTTTTCTCAAAAACTATTTAAAATCAATAATAATTTATTATTTTGAAATATGAAAACTTAGTACTTATTTATTAGGTTAGAAATGTTAAGTAGGATATGGTTTTAACCGTCTCAGTCCCAGAAAAAACACAAAGGCCTGTTCTTAAAATTTTGCTAGCAAAAAAATGTAAGACTCGTGAAGACCCTAGTCCTGGAAAATTTATGTAGAACAAATTACGCTAAAAGAAAGTCGAATTAAATAAAAACTTTAAAGCTCTTAATTGGAAATGAAGGCGTAAATGTTATTTTAAAAGTCGTCGTTCATAGGTTAAGAGTTTTAATAACGCCTCGGATAAACGATTAATAAAATCCAATTATTTTTTCTTACCATATATTGTGGCTTATGTGAATATACGAATACTTCTGGTTCATCAAGAAATACATCGACATCAATGTAATTCCTGAAAGATAAGTAGTAAACATCACTCAAGCATTCAGTTACACTTGAACTTATTATTTAGAAAAAATGGTTAATGACAAAAATCATTTCCTTGCTTCATTCCGGTTGCACTCGATGGCAGAAAAAGAAAAAAATTGATTCCATGGTCGCTCTCCACACGGACATACATAGCTTTACGACTGCTGATTGTTTTTTTACTACTGATTGTTTTTTGACTGATGATTGTTTTTTTACTACTGATTATTTTTAACTGCCGATTGTTTGTTGAAAACTGATTGATTTTCGACTACGGATTGTTTTTTTGACTGCTAATTGTTTTTCGACTACTGATTTTTTTTTACTACTGATTATTTTTCGACCGCTGATTGTTTTTCGACTGCTGATTGTTTTTCGACTACTGATTGTTTCTTGACAACTGATTGTCATAGTTTAACTCATCAAGAAGCAGTCAGTCTTCGTAAAAGTTATCTGCTTCTGCGGACTCAAGGAATAAGTCTTTACGATGATTACATTTTAAAGAAAAAACTGAAACCAATGCCGGACATAAGTTTGTGCAAATTTTCCGTTTCTAATACTATAAGAGTAAAGATATTGCTTAATAATATGGTCACATGACTGACCTATACTACAAAAAATCTTAATATGTACTTTTTGCGTTGATGAACTGTTAGATGCTGCATAAAGAGAAAATAATTACACAGAAATCTAATACTTTAGCAATAGCCTGATTTCCGGCAGGGCAAACGGGCACGTGCCCTGAGCCCCCACTTTAAAGGGGCCCCCAAATATGCTTAATATAAAAATATTGAAGAAAACAGTTGCTAAATTTTTTTTCTAAAATATTATGTGTAATACAATTGAATAAAGTGCCATTACTCTTTAAAAAGTAAGTCATATTATATCAATTGTTAATTTATAAATTCTGCACTAGCATGTGAATAAAAATTATGCATGTTTTTAAAATATGATATGACAATATCATAGGTATCTGATGTCCAAAGCAGATGTACACGTGCATTCAAAATGATTGTAAATGTTACTTATTCGTAAAATTGAAAATGAAAAACTAGCGTTTATACACTACACATTAATGTATATTGTGGGGGCCCCAAACTTGCTTGTACCCGGGCCCCAAAAGTTGTAAGTCGGGGCCTGACTTTAACAGATAACTAAGTTTATTGAATCAACCGTGTACGACTATAGGTACACGGAATTTCTTAAGGAGCGAATTTTTTTTGCACAACTGACAGTATTCCTTAAAATATTTAGTTATTTCTGTTTTTATACATAAAAGTGTAGGTGTAATCGCGTGTTGGAGGAATGTTAAGTAAAAATAAGTAATTAAAGTATTTCACCATTAAGTATTACTTACTACACTCTTAAAACAAAAGAGTGAAATCCACTCCAGTTGGAGAAGTGCATTTTCGACACCCTAAAGGCATGCATATTTTCTCAGACTGAGTTAAAATCACTCGTTTAGAGTGATCCTGTCGGAGGTTTAACACACAAAGGATCCACCCAAAAGGAGAAGTGCATTTTCCAGTCTGGAGGAGTGAAATCCACTCAGACTGAGGTAAATTGGGAGTGTTTGTTTTAAGAGTGTAGACATATTGTGTATTTATGTCACCAGCATATTTTTTAACAAAAAATACTTACTTTCCTTCTTCGTCGTCTACCTGAAAATAAATAAAAAAAAAAAGGTATATTAGACAAAGGAATTAAAATTATTCAACTTAAAAAATTAATATCAATTTAACCATACAAAAGCACACGTTGTCAAAAATAGTACATGAAAGTACAACAAATAAAGATAAAAAAACTAATGGTCTTTTTTTCTCTCTTTATATAGTTGTGTATTCTCAAAACCAGAAAACATTTTATTTTCTTGTTCTCACTAATTTCATGTATGGTTTCACAAGAAATTTTTTACTTAAGAGTTTAAAACCCTATATGTTAAAGCTTGCATGTGTCGCCATCTATTACAGAATCTTAGTTTTATTTGATACGCATGCACACATTATGAAATGAAATATAACGTGTTCAGACTACCGAAAATTCCATTATTATTTTGTTTAAAGAACTAGTTAATATAATTTTTGTGATACTCACTGTCGGAATGTTTGTTCGCTCTTCAACACTAAAGGAGTAGGTTAGTTTCCTAAAATCAATAAACAATTAAGTTTATACAAGAAATGTGGTTTGCAATCAAAAAATTAAACAATTAAGAAAAACTGAACTTCACATATTTTGCCCTAAGCCAATGATATTAACAGATAAATAGCGCTTATGACGCTTTTTTTATTGAATTTTTGACTAGTAAAATCAAAAAATTAAGTCACACGAAAAAGAAATTTAAAAAACTTAAAATTAACTGAATATTGGGATCGTAGAAACCTGTTACCTACAATTAGAAGTTACCTACATTTATCATTAAATTTTAAAATATTGAATACAGCTGGAGAAATGTGGCTTAGAATTACCTGTTAATGAACCTGATCGACCTCGTCTCTCCAAAACAAAGTGCCCCAGTGTTAAATCCAATGGAAAAAAATCCTTTTCTAAGCCACATTTCTCCGGCTGTATTCAATATTTTTACGACCGTATTTTCTTAAATGATAAATGTTTATAATTTTTAGGTCTCTATAATCCCACTTTTTGAAATTTCTTTGAATATTTTTGTAAAATTATTTATTAATTAAAAAAAAATATGTGAACAAATTTCAAAAAGTGGAATTATCGGCACCTGTAAGTCAGCTACATTTATCACATGAAAAAGCGTCTGTATAAAATATCCCATACAGCCGGAGATGAGGCTTAGAAAATGTTCGTTTCCTCTATTGGAATGACACTGAGGCACTTTGGTTTGGAGACCCGTGGTCCAGCGGTGCTCATTCCCAGTTAAGAGTAAGTAAAGCACTCACACACACTCCTTCTTGCAGCTATCTATGCAACGTTGTCTTTCTGCGTGGCGTTCCTTTTCAGTGTTGTTCTGGATGTGGCATTGCTCTGTCAAAACAAATAGAATATCTTAAAAAACATGATTGGTTAGGCAATACCTAACTGTTAGGTTCCCAGGCTTATTTGGTCTTAGTTTTATCGATTCACTTGGGTAGCATAAACCTAATGCCGATATTTTGAAATACCAATATATCTGTCAAAGTAGCAATTTCCAATTAAGCCACGGCCAACTTCAATAACAAGGCCAGAGGAGCTTTCTTAAACATGACCCTAGACGGAATTTTTGACGTCCCTGTTCCGAGTGCCGAAGAACGAGAAACAAGTTCAGATGCATTCGAAACCCTGAAAATGTGGTCAGCCGAGAACGACAGGTTATCTTCATCTTCGAAAAAATGTTACTCGGATCTTAGACATCAAAATTTATGTCCCCGAGCGTGATAAAAACTCACCTCCTTTGTCCATTTCACACATTTTCTCGACGTCCTTGTACATGAAGATGCCCCACTCACATTTTCGGCACCACATCGAATACTCGATTTGACAGTGTTGGATGCACATCTGAAAAGAAACGCCATTGCAACATTTAAAAACGTTTAATAACCCTTTCAATTCCAACTTATTGTTTGTTTATCATAAAATTTTTTGGCACTTTGCGAAATATACTCCTTATGCATCCAGAAAGAATTGGTGAAAAACACGGAAAAAATTCTTTATGTTTTAACTAAAATTTAAGAAGAACAAATTGTTATTTTAACTTGTTAAAACATTAAAACAATAATGATTATAATGTAATATGTTATAATAATTTTTCAAAACTTTATTTGTTAACAATAGTTAAAATTAATTTTTTAATAATCAAAAAGGCTAGCAAGTTTATCTAGAAAAGTTTAAACCAAAGTTACTTCATTCAAAGATATCTAAAATTACTTCTTTAGATCGAGGCCCCGTTCTGTTGTTGGCTCCCCAAGTTTCTAGATAGTTCATACAGTCCGTTTTGTAAGGGTATTTCAACCGATGTTCTTCTTTCTGTGGATAAAATTGTACCATCCTAATTAGCATAAAATAAATTAAACTTTCGTTTACCAGAGAAAGAACGATATAGAGATTGTTGAGAAACCATATTCTCTAAATAAAAGCTGTGGCATTTACCCGTTTAAGTTTACCATTAAAAAAGTATCTTAAATCATTTCTGTTTTGCACTTGTAGGCATGATAATAGTTTAATCCTTTATGCACTAAATTAAGTTTCCATTTTAGGTAATTAGGTAGTTTTAATTTGGTAACTAAAGTTAAAGTTTTTTTTAAAAAATTACTTTATCTTTATAATTTGACTTTCGAAAGCCATACAATTTAATTGAAAAGTTAACCACTTTCCCCCATTTCCTCCAAATGAACAATGAAAATAAATAAGTTACCCTAAGAGATTCATCGATCCTCTGATCATTTAAAAAAAAAAAACCTCAACCATAGGCAGTGAAAAAATATGGATAGAAACACAGATAGTGGTAGATAAAGCGTACAAGAAGATAAATAATTCTCTAAAAAGTATATGCATGTATTAGTATACACTGACCAGCTGTATGTGCACTTGATACGACCTTCCGGGTTTCATGAGAGCCCCCTTCAAGTACGGGTTGACGGGCTCGTACGGCGAATGCAGGGCGAACAAAATCCCGGGTCTGGCCGAGGAATCGAACATCTCGTCTTGGCCAGCGTCGATGGTCAGGTAATCCATACTAACGGAAGTCCTCATTTCTACGAGCAAAATTATTGAAATTGTTAATATGGTATGGTACACTTTCAGAAATTACACTTTCATTTTTGACGATTCATGAATCCTCAAGCCTCATTTCGTTAATTTTGAGGATTATTTCGTCAAACTATCACGTGACTTTTGAGTAAACGCGAATCCTCACTTTTACGATCGTGATTTGACGATTCTGTATCTTGATTTTGAGGAAACTGAATCTCATTGTTGTTCTCACATGCTCAAAAATGACGAAATATTTCTTTGGATTAGACGACATTTAAATCCTCATAAAAATGACGATTAAAATTTCCTCACTTTGAGGAAACGAAAACTCGGATCATTTGCCAGTAAACGAATCGTCAAAATTGAGGAATATTTCGTCGTTTTTGAGCCTTCATTTTTAAGAGTGTAGGTATATTCCAGCTTGTGTGCTTGTTCAGAGAACCGCTTATAAGCTTTCGTCAAGTGGGACAGACACAGAAAGAGTTTTTACACGCACAAAAGACACACAAAGAAAGGACAACACAAACACATAGACAAATAACAACATTTCTTGACGGCCTAACCGGGATTCGAACCCGACCCCAGAGATCCAAATGCGATCATAGCGATTGCGCCACTCTGGCGGCTGAAATTGTAATTAGGCAACTATCTTTCTTGCATGCAAAATGAATTGTAAATTACTAACTTTTTCCAGTATGGGAAAGTAAAAGAATTGTAAAAATGAACAACTATTTTCAATACTGACAGTTATAGGACTTATAAATGAGCAATACTCATAGTTATAGGACTTATAATTGAACAATACTCATAGTTATGGGAATTACAATCGGATAACTCATTTTTTATGAACAATTAAAGTAACTGTAATTGAACAATTCATTATTTTTATTCTCACAAGTATAGAAATTGGGATTGAATTACTATTTCTTGTCGCCAATTCAAGGAATTGTAATGGGATAATTCATTTTTATGCTAACAATTATTAGAATTGGATCAATATTTTTACTATACTCACGATTAAAAGAATTGTGATGAGAAAAATGTCCTTTTTGCACACAATTGTAAGAATTGTAATTGAAGAATTCTTTTCTATGAGCAAAATTAATTGTCTCTATATTTAGTCACTCGATATAGACTTGTAAAGATCAAACAGGCTCATCAAATACACACATAGCTCACTTATAACAGTTGAAAATCAAGTTCTAAGTGGGTTAAGATTAATCTCTAAGTAGACATTTAACCTAATAAGGTCTTTGATTAACCCTAATAAGGTCTTTGATTCACTTAATTTTACTTTGACCAATGACAAATGACAGTGAGTGCGCCCCCTAGAAGGGAAGATCATAGGCTTTATAGCCCGTTACCCCGCTCGCCAGAAGAGACAGCCACAAGGGACACACAAAGAAGGACGACACAAACACATAGACCAATAACAACATTTATCGACAAACACAAACATTTATGAGCTACCGGGATTCGAATCCGAACCCAGCAGCTCCAAAGGCTAACACCCTAACCATTTTGCGCCGTCGTGTCAGCACTTACTTTAACATTAGGTTGATTCCACGAAAATGCGCCATGGACATCATATTTTAAATTTCACCTTTTTTATTTTAAACAAAATCTGCTCGGCAAAAATTCTTGACACAATATTTTATCTTTTTATACCTTAAAATAAACAGTTCGTAAAAAATTCGAAAATTAAATTAAAAATGTGACTGAAATATAGTACATCAAACTTTGTCATGTCCGTCACGCTAATAAATATTTTATATCTGTGTCTCAATTTTGTCATGTCCGTCACGGCATGTTTAAACCCAATTAATTTTTAGTATTTGCTCTTGAATGAAAATTTCAGTGTTTTTTATAATCAAGACCTTTATTTGGTATCACCCCATGGCAATTTTTTAACAGCCAATTAACATTTAGTACTTTTTAAGAGCCCAGAAAGTTGTCTTATGTCATGTCTGTCACGAATTGAATTAGTCATTGCTTTTTGAATCGAATCTTTTTTCTGTGAGTAAATCAAAAATCAGAAAACCCTCACTCAAGTTCTCCACGCTAGCCGGCGAATTTCCCTCCAATCTTAGATGTTGGCTGAAACATGGATAGACCAGGAATCGAGACTTCCCGAACTTCGATCGTGTTTGGATGTAGTGCACTTGGATATCACTGAAAAAATTAAAAAAGGAATCATTAAGATCATAGATTTAGAAAGTAGCAGATATGCACAACGATTGCGCGATCCCGTACAACGCAATACAAACCGCGCGATTGTGTGAAGAATCCACATTTCTCCGTTTTCGCAATGTATCACGGGATACTGGTACACAAAAACTTTTGCCGAAGAGTTACATGCAATAAAAACTGCATTTTTAATACTCTTCTTTTACGAATATATACCTCACGTCTGCCAGAAATTATCAATACGTATCCAGGTATTATTGTTAAACTTATGCTACCAAAACTGGTAAAAAGTTTTAAATAGTTAATATTAAATATTTTTTTTATAGTCGAATTATCTCATACTGCCATCTGGTGGAAAATACTGTGCCATGTGCTAGGGCTGGCTTGCGAACTGCCTTGTGGGATACATTTGGCTTCACCTTTCCACCTAGGGGCAGATCTGCTACTTTCTAAATCTATGATTCAGATATAATGTCACTCCCATATA
Organism: Hylyphantes graminicola; assembly: GCA_023701765.1. Classification (NCBI taxonomy): domain Eukaryota; kingdom Metazoa; phylum Arthropoda; class Arachnida; order Araneae; family Linyphiidae; genus Hylyphantes; species Hylyphantes graminicola. Next base: position 73,697,026 of record CM043114.1, on the reverse strand, counting down.
GGGGGGGGGGGGGGGGGTTGGAAACACAACTTCCGCAGAAGTATTGTTTTGCCCTGCTAGTCCTTTTTCCCCAGTTATGGGAATCAACATAACGTTAAAATGAAATAAATATGAAACGAAAATGTTATCTAGTTATTTATTTGCATTTTTGAAGTTTTAAAATGCTAAAAATATACAGCAGATGGTAATATTATTATAAAACATTATCAATTAATAACTAAATGGACGCTATTTTCCTTTTCAATTTTGTTTTAAATTTAGGTTGGGTTTGAAATATCGTCGCACTAGAGCTGCACGAGGGCTATTGGCGACTGGCGTCGTATTTTAGAACCACAGTCAAGTAACGAGCCGACACCTGAATAGGCACCCAACGCAACCGTTAAGGGCGACATCGTAGACAGCGCTAGGACTTTAAAGGATATTTAACGTGCACTCCCATACACGGGGTATTATTAAACGACATTTTTGGCTGCACGGGCCGTTTATAGGTCGGCAGTTATTTTGGCGATGCATGAACCCTCGGAAATTCTGTAGGTAGTGCTGTAATAAAAGCATGAGTCGTGTAAAACTTTTTGAAATTTTTCATCATATGAAATAAATTTGAAACGAAATCACATTATTTTGTAAAACAATTTAAATTTCAATTCTTTAAAAAAGGAATTGAAGCATCTTTTAACACTAGTACAAGTAATATTTTTTTAAATATAAGTAGTTTATTGTTATTTTAGTGTATAATATTGTTAAGTGAAATTTACTTTGTAGCATTGACAATCGGTGGCACATCTTGGCATAATTCTTTGGTGTTGTTTCTACTGACATAGTTTTCATAATTTAAATATTCTGGTTTAGGAATCTGAAACAGTCAAAATGAATTAGAAAAAATGAAAACATTTCGTTTTCGAAGGTGCTTTATTTATTCTTTAAATTTTCTGCTGAATCATGCACATATTTTTTAAAGTTTCAGCCTCCTTAAGAAAAAGTGGGAGCGGTTTTTGCAGTTCTCCAAATCGAATTCTCTATGTAATCCAATGTATAAATATATAATTTCCTGAGACAAATTACTTTGGTTGTATTAAATATTTTTTACAAATGAATGGTAAATGTAGCTGACTGAAAGAGCTCTGTAATGTACCATATTTTGAACTTGGTTCGAATATCATATTGCCAAATATTTTTTCGAAAATTAAGAAAAAATATTCGTACCATTTTCAAAATCAAATAACAAGGACGTTTAAGTCAGTGATATTTATTATATAAAAACACCATTGGTAAAATTATTCCATACTGTCGGAGTTGTTTGGCTTATCAAAGACCACTTTTAAGCCACTTTTGCAATTAAACACTAACAAACAGGATTTAGTTAACCCTTTCAGTCCCAGTGATGCCATTTGGCATCAGCATGTTTCTGATCATAATTTTTAAAAAATAATAATGCTGACATCTATTGGGGTGAATAAAAAATATTTTATTCTTTAAAAAAGTTTAAAGAATCGAATGATGTGCTTTCTGATGGCATAAATGGCTATAGCCGATCATAATTTTTTTTTCCTAAAATGATGATGCCAAATTGTCATTGTGACTGAAAGGGTTAACTTCACTAATCATATATACAAAAGTGGCTCAAATAAAACTTGAAGGAATCAAGTTTTGAATGTTTTTTCCTCATTTTATATTGGGAGAGAAGATTTCGGTTCGGAGATCCCGCTACATCTCCCATTACACCCTTTACCTTTTGAGAGATAAGCAATTTTACTGGAGTGTAAGCGTTTTTTCACTGTATGATAATTAAAATTTAAATTATAAGATAATTCTTAAAACATTTCATTTCTTTATATTTTACAAATTACATCGAAGCACCATACGATTGTAAATGACTCATCCATACTTCAAATTTTAAACTTTTGTAAAGTTATATAATTTATAATTCTTTTTTTAAAATTGCGTTGCTTGAAAATTTGATAGTCAAATGACGGTTTTATTCGTCGGTTTCCCTCAGAACGTAAATATTTTTGCAATGCACTTCAAATGAACTAGAAAATAATAATTATAACAACTTAACTATGTAAATATATTTATTGAAATTTAGGCGTACTGTGAAATTTTCCTTGTCGGTATCTCTCCTACAGTAATACCACTTCTCCTTGCAAAACTCGGTCATATTTTCGACTTTCATGCAGTGATCGGGATAAGCTTCGCAGTACTTCGTTCGCTTGAATCTAGAAGAAGAAAATGTTGGTAATATTTTTACAGACAAATTTTTATCTGATAAATATAGCTGATTTTAATGAAATCCTTATAATAGAACTTCCTTAAATGGATTCGATTTTTTTTTTCAAAAAAAATAAGTTTACACCAAATATTCAAGTTGATAACAAATAGTGGATTTATAGAGCAGATTTAGATGGATTGCAAGAAATATTTGAATTCCTTTTCATGTGTTTTATAATTTACCTTGATCAGGCATAACTCGATAAAAATTAACTTATATGTGGTTCAAATGTATATTTACAACATAGCCAAATTTAATAAAACACATTAAAGGCATTTATTATTTCTTTTTATTATTGATTTTTTTAAGTTAATATTTTTTTTGCACTGGTCACACGACAAGAACAACAAGTCACTTATTAAACCTGAAGTATTGCAGCTAAATTGGACTCAAAGTAAAATTTTAATATCGCACTGGCGTTAAATTGAAAATTTACTGTTCCACAAAAAACATTTTAGGGCTTTGAAGTGTTTTTGGGGATTAATACAAACATATGTTTAAAAATTGCACATTTAGGTGCCGTAAGTTTTGAACTAATAAAAAAAAATCCCATTGGCATTAAATTGAAAATTTACTGTTCCACAAAAAATATTTTAGGGCTTTGAAGTGCTTTTGAGGATTAATGTAATCATTTGTTTAAACACTGCACATTTAGGTGCCGTAAATTTTGAACAAATAAAAAAAAATGACTTACTGACTTGTATAGCAGAATGTATATGCTGGCCTTACGAGTTCTTCTATATTCTTCACTTCAGTCGTGATGATAGTTGGATACGTAAAAAAATGCGTAAAAAAATTATTGGCTTGTAACGTGAATCCGGTTACACAAACAATAAACACGACGAATTGAAATAATTTCCAAGCAATTATTTTTTTGGTCATGAGTGCACCTGATTTGTTAGTTTTGACAGATTCTTCACTCATTTTTGATTTACTATAATTCGATATAGAATTCAGGAATCACAATTATTAACTCTTTTCAAGGGTTACAATCACAATTATTAGCTCCTTTCAGGACTTATAGTCATGATTATTAGTTATTTCGGTAGTTATGAGCAGCAGAAGTAACTATTTTTAAGACTCGAAATTCAATTATTAACTCTTGCAAGAATTTATAATCGAATTACTCGATTGTCAAAACTTTTCATGAATTACGGGAGCAATTTCAAACTTTTCCAGGACTTCAACTACATTACTTACTCTTATCAAGGAGTAACAAACACCAATTGTTGACTACTTTTAGTTTTTTAATGATACTGGTATAATATTGTTGAGAGAATTATAATAAATATTTTTATTTCTTAACTTATATTTCCATACTTTCAGTTGATATTTTTAATCTTTTAAAACTGTAATTGAAGTGTAGTTTAGCCAATGGAGGAATGGTTGAGCCTTTATAATTGAATTGATAAGTGATGATAAGTTCTTGATTATTTTCAGTAAACGAAAGAAACAGTCATATTTTGTAGTAAACAGTTTGAAAAACCTTTACTTCTTCACTTTTACGTAAACTGTCAATTCCATCACGGTATTCGTATGCACTGAGTATTTTGATCAAACAAGCTATTTTTTAAGAGATATTTTTGTGTTCTGATTCTATGTGACTTCTAAATCACAGTGGTCATGTTTTAGGTTTTAGCAGAAATGCTGAGTGAAATAAATTATTTCATAACCCTCGGTAAGAGAATCCGTATCAGGAATATAGCACACAAATTGGAGCACCCGACCGAAATAAAAGCAGGAATGAAAGCTAGAAGAAACTACGTCACATAAGAAGATTCTTGAGTATTTTTCGGTATTGAATGGCACGCTCATTTACATTCGGTTCGTTTAAAGTAAATTATTTCTTATTCAATATTTATATTCTTCGCACAATGACATTCTTCGTACATTATAAAGGAATATAGTTGTTTCAGTTAGCAGCGAACAATAATTTTTGTCGTACACTTTCTCTACAAGACTATGAGTTGATCTCCGAAAATAAGAAGAGACTTGGTGTCGAAAAGCGCTGACCATCAAGTGGAAACATTTTTTTTTTCATTTGCGTCTTGTGAAATTAGATGCAACCTTGTGTCCCCATACAACTAAATATTCATCAGATTATTAAACTGAAAGCCTCTAAAGCTACTGCATCAATTATTAAAATACCATAGAGTGTAGCGAGGACTTCCGCAACACAAAATATTTGTGCTGATAGTGTGTATTTTGGTAGAAAAATATTTTGTGTTTATAAGCAAGTGCATTAACAAATTTCAGTAAACACAATTAGTGTAATTAACCACGGCATACTTTGATGGAGTATTTGCTAAAAATAGAGTTATTACTCTACAATATAGAGTGATGTTTTTGTTGTTAATAAATGCAGCTTATTTTAACTAATTGTTTTTATAGTTGAACAAGAACTCATTAGTTTTGTATTCATAAGCAAAATTATAGTAAAATTAGTATCAATATCAAAAAAAGCATTTATTTTTATTGAAATATAGAGCGATTATTGTATTTATCTCCACTAAAAAGTCGAATATTTCATAGAAGTGTTAAAAATCATAACTAATTGTAAAATTGTAGTTGTTTTAAAATATTTTGATGTATAGTGTTGAATCTCTTGTTTGGAACGTATAACAACGAAACACAAAAAAATAATATTTAAAGGCTCCAGATTGCATCATACGACAATGTCTCGACTTTCTACTGGCCACTCTAAGTGTTTGATTTTTGAAGAGGTTAACGAAAATATCCTCCATGTCCCAAATGCAACAAATTTAGTGATCATCCTTTTCGAAGGCTATGACGTTTAAAAAGTTTTAAAAATGGGTCAATAAATCTGCGTAAAAATTACAAATGCTTTTTAACTATATTAATTTTTAAAAAAAAATAGGTTGAAAATCTGCAACATCCATTTTCGGCAGTCTGGGAAAATGTACCCCGCATACAGAGCACGTTTTCCAGCACAACGTGCTTGCATTTAACCAGTCTCTGATAAAAAGTGCATTTACATTTTAGAAAAGTAGTACTGCTAGTATGTAAATAACCATGTGAGGATGCAATGATTTCTATTTCCTTCTAAATAAATACAAGTAAAAAGTATGCAATCAAAAAGAAGAAAACGTGGAAAACCATCCACGGTCTCCCCTATCAGTCATTAGTATTTTAATTTATCGCATCTATACAGTCCTGAATACTTACCAATCAAAGGCTTTTACAATTTACATATGTAAAAAGATTTCTGTAAAACCCTTTTCACTACGCACGTTGTTAATATGCAGAGTAAACAACTCGAAGGAAAGCAATTGTGTGTTGGTGTTACTTTTACTTAGGATTACGAGTAAATATATATTTTTTCAGATTAGATTTTTTCTCATTGCGTTTTAAATCAAACAGATTGTCCAATTGCGTATTATTTAAAGACAGAAAATAGCGCATAATATTATTATTCTTTGTACTATAAGTTGAATAATTAAAAAAACTTATTTAATACACTAAAAATAGATAATTTTATGAAGAAAAACCACATTCGTTTGAATTCAATTACGGGCAAAGAATTTTTTTAAAGTGTGATGTTCTTTGTAAAAGTAATTTCAATTCAATACGGTGAAATTGTGTAGTTAGTTTGCTTCATTTCTCTATCACATTTGTGCAAAACAGACCTTTTTCAAACTGTTTGCTATTCTTAAAATCTTATATTGCAATAAAATAGTTTCTTTTGTTTAAGTTTTACCTTATTTTAAATTATTACCTTATTTTATCGACGCGTGCCAACTTTGCAATAGTTCAGTCGCCTTGCACATTCTTGGGAGTTTTATCCCCGTTTTAATTTCTCCTCTGCTTCAACTTTGTTCAAACCTTCTTGCATTGGGGAACTTGACTTTTAAGAAACTTACCACTTACTCTAAAACCCCAATAAACTTGTTAATTCATCCAACGATACCAGATTTTTCTTTTAATTTGGAAGGGTCTTATTGCAAAAGAGTAACTTTTCTCTCTCTCTCTCTCTTTTTCTCCCCACCTACATTCCCCCGCCTACTCCCTCTACAACCCCCCCCCCTTCCAATATATCATATTACACTGCTTCTTGCCATCGCGTTCACTGTCGGTTTGTTTGTGTACAACACTGAGAAAAAAATACCGTAAACATATAGAAAATGTTTTAGTAATGTTACAGAAATAACCAATTTTACAAGAAAACTTTCAGTAATTCTGAACAGAAATCTTCATTTCTGCAGTTACAATTTTTTTTCTAGTATTTGCAATTTCTTCGAACCAATCAGGTTCTTCTACATGATGTTGCGCGTACATCGCCACTAAAGTTTAGCCGCGATCGTTATTCGAAGCGCCAATCAAAATTTTAAATTTATAACTTAGTTGATTGTTTCAAATGAATTTCGCTTATCATTACCTGACAAACTGTGTGCCAAAATAGTACAGTTGGGAGAGCATTCGACTGAACATCTAATGGTTCCTGGTTTGATCCCGGGCTTCGACAGTCTGCTATTCCTCGGTAGCAGTGGTCGGTAACCCCACCTGTCACGCGGGAGACCGGGGTTCGATTCTACGCCGGGAAAGCAACATTTTGTTTCTCTTTGCAATTGCTAGGCAAACGTAGTATACATAAAATTTTCTTGCATAGTTACAGAAACATTACTTGTGAGGAATACATAAAATAGTCCTGTAAATCTACATGTAATATACATGTAATGTTAACAAAAATATATTATGTGTTTTTACAGCACTATTTTTAGTAATTATTAACTAGAAATTTTCTAGGAAAAGTTTTGTACAAAAAATGTTTTTGTAATGGTTACAGATTTTTTTTCACAGTGAATGCTGAAGAAGGAAAGCCTCGATACTTTCCGAGACATGTACAATTTCACGAAATACACCATTTGCGCTAATAAGTTACGTTTTTTTTTACTCTCGTGTTTCTTGCGTTAAATCGAAGATTTTTTTCTGAATATAACTACAAGGTATAAATCATTTCAATTATTTTATTAATCAAATTGTTTTAACAATGCACATTGTGACAATAAATTTTTAACTATTTGCTCTACTAACTGCTGCTTAAGAACCACAAAAAGAAGTACATGAATTTGTGTGCTTATGTATTTATATATTATTACTGTTTCTTATATTATCACTACTATTTATTGTTATTTATGGCTAGACCTGTACAATCTACAATACCTTGGTAATTTATGCATGATAATTCCCAAGTTCTTTCGTCGTGGAACATCTTCGATTTAGGGGTAATTAAGCCACTACAAAATTATTTTATTAGGGGGAAGTGCTGAGGTTTAGGGGAAGATTTATATTTTTAACTTTAATATTTTTTTATTAACCGATTATTTAAATGTTTTTGGTTATTCTCTTTCAACACAATCTTATGAGTGACACTAATATAAGTGAAAAAACAAATAATTATATGTACCCAGGATTATAACTATTAAAATACTTAAAAAAAATAACTTCTATCCACGTCTTGTGACTCGGCCAACAACATTTAGTGCTGGAAGCTTTAGAACTATGTCATCTCTATCGACTTCAAAATTTTCAGCAAATCGTAGTTAAGTTACTCACCATGTGTGGAGTAAATAAATCATGTTTATTATGTTATTATTAGCTTTCAGTAACGCCTCTTTAACAAGTGAAAATAAAGTTTTGTTAGTTGTATTGCCACTAAAAATAAAGGATTTTTTCGTTGTCGCTATAACGAGTTATTCTTCATGTACAACTGTCCCAAAGTTGAGCACTTCCCCCTATACATCATTATTAATACAGGCAAGAAGTTAGTCATCAGAACTTGGATCCCCAACCCCCCGTTATATCGCGCTTCCCAGGAGACAATCAAAAAACCGCGATATAACGAGCGAATTGATAATATTATACTTTTGATGTATTTATGCTCAAAACAAAGTTTTTAAACTAAAGCACAGCATGTATTTGAAAGATAAAACGAAATCTCTTTAAAAAAAGCAAAAATTTAGAAAGGACTTATTATTAATTACTATATTCATTAAACATTATTGTACAGGCAATACATACATTTCACTCATTTTCTAATAAAAAATTCATCTAAAGAGTTAGCTGCTTTCATTTTTTTCGAAAAACCTGCTTCCCGGCAAATATCAACGAACGAAAGTTTACACTCTTAAAACGAACGAGTGATTTTAACTTAGTCTGAGTTAATTTCACTCCTCCAGTCTAGAAAATGCACTTCTCCCATAGGAGTGGATCCTTTGTGTGTTGAACCTCCGATAGGATCACTCCAAACGAGTGATTAGTCTGAGTTAATATTCACTCCTTTCCAGTGTCGAAAATGCACTTCTCCAACTGGAGTGGGATTCACTCTTTCGTTTTAAGAGTGTATTAACTGCATCTCACCAATATTAGATGAATTTATCCACCAGTATTAGAATCGGTTTTAAGGAAAGTATATATTTATTAAAAGAAAAAAACGGGGGTAATTTGGGAGACACGATACAAGCGCTATATATCCGAATGCGCGATGTAACGAGAGGTTGCTGTATAACGGCGTAGTTATATGAAGAGTACACGGGAAGAACCGATTTATTTTGTAGAAGGCTTTCCTTAATAGCCTCTTTGGGGATGATAGCTAGAAATCGCCTAAACTGGTTTAAAGAAGCCGGTTACTCGCCGCTTTGTTTATCTTACGCGGCAACCCTGCCAGAGATCAAGGGAAAGAGCCACACGTTTGTACCGCGATTAAAGAACCGAAAGAGAAACCAGTTTTCGGTCCCCAATGTCCGCCAAGTATACACAATTATGGAAAGACTCTAAAGAAATCAATCGGTTCTTCCCTTGTATTCTTCATATATTTGAAGCTGGTGTTGAATTCTTCCCAGTCTTGCGTCTGCACCCTTTTTTCACGTACGCGACCACCGAGGACAGCACACTCCCGATGTTGTGGGCAAAAGCCCATATGGAGATCCCAAGCCAACAGCCCATGAAGCCTCCAATGTAGCTGAAGGCTTCCACGTTCTGTTAAAAAAATTATAAGAATGCAGTTAGAGAATTAATAATATAAAATAAAAATACAATTTTTCTTTTAATACAGTTCAAACTGGTAGACTAACCAGTGAATGAACGCTTTAGACGTCACGTTCGCCAGTGAATGAACACCAGGATATAATGACCTGGACAACCAACCATATGTCAGATAGCTTCCTACTACATGGGAGGAAGTCAGTGTTGCCAATCCTTATAGTGGAATAATTTTCAATCCTTATTTTTTTTAATTATATTTACTAAATGTTCATTCACTGGTGCCTGTTCACTCACTGGTCAGTCTACCCTATATTAAAGAAAGTAGGACATCGACTAGGCTGCTTCATCAAGTTCGATGAAGCAGCCTAGTCGGCGAGCACACGTCGCATGAAATATACTATAGTTCAAACTATTCTAAAAAAAATGGTACCCTTGGTTTTGTCTACGATGAATGGAACCATGTTAAATACTGGTACGACGAATTCTAGTTACACCAACCCAATACGCAGTTACAAAACTTATAACGCATTTCTGTTCATGTTTTAAGGATTCCTAACTTAGGAATCTATGAATTATATACTATACATTATTATAAACATTTTTTCTTCAAATTTCTTTTTACAACTGAGTAACCTACAATTCTTTTAAAAATGCTAATGTTTTGTCGAAAACTAATTAAAATCAATAACAAATTGTTTATTTTTATTAATTATTGAAAATGTAGTGTATATATATGGTAGATATATTATGTAGTAGAAATGTTAAGTAGGATAGTTTTAAAAATTTCAAACCTAGAAAAAACACATGGATCCATTCTTAATGCTTTAGCGGCGAAAGAGAGGGAACATGATGTCATGTTCAACTACTATTTAAGTACAAAGAGAAACTGCCAGTAAACTGCCAGTTATCGTCTTCTTTTTATGAAATTTATCGAAACAAATGCGTGCAATGTGTGATGTTTTTTTACTTTCAATGATACTATAAATATCTTGAATAATTTAAATCGAATAGTTGTCAACATTTACCTACTAAATTCATGGACAAGTACAGAATATGGGTAAGTACAGAAATTCAAAAATTAAAATTGAAATGCCGATATTTTTAAACTTCCGTCGTTGTGTTCCCGGTTTACTTACCCATTCACGACTATGATCAAGAAAATTTGAAGCGTTGAAGTAAGCTTTCTGATTAAATTTTTCACGTAATAAATATAAGGCCCGTGAAGACCCTAGTACTGGAAAATTCATGTAGGACAAATTAAGTTGAAAGAAAGTCGAATTAAATAAAAACTTGAAGCTTTTAATTGGAATTGAAGGTGTTATTGGTATTCAAAACGTCGTCGCTCTTGGGTTACGAGTTTTAATAACGCATCTAATAAACGCCCTAAAATTAAGATCTTCAATTATATTTTCTTACCAGATATTGTGGCTTATGTGAATACACTAACACTTCTGGCTTATCGAGATACACTTCGACATTAATGTAACCCCTAAAAGATAAATAAGAAAATTACTTATGTATTTGACAAATGACAGTGAGTACGTCCTCTAGACGAGAAGAGAAGAGCATAATCTTATAGCTCGTTACCCCTCTCGCCAGAAGAGACACACAAAGAAGGACGACACAAACATATAGACAAATAACAACATTTATTGACAAACACAAACATCCATGCCCTTACCGGGATTCGAACCCGAGCCCAGCAGTTCTAATGGCTAGAACACTAACCACTGCGCCGGCGGGCCGGCTACTTAAGTATTTAACCGTGTTCTAAAATAGACTACCTGTTTTTAAAAGTTAATAAAAAAAGAATTGGATAGAGATATTAACACAATTCTTATAGAAAACGAATGAGTTATGTATGGAATCTGATATGAAACATTTTATTATGTTAGATATGTTTATTGCTTTATTGTGTTATTACACTTTATTTCGTTCAATTTAACAGACATATGGCGTTTCAATACCGTGTGTTGGCTGTATGTAAGAACTAGGCATGCGTATACACCGAAAAGAAGGAAATGTTCAGTAGACTAAACATTACTGACTAAGTGTCCTACTTTTCGATGTATACGTATGCCTAGTTCTTTTATACAGCCTACACACGGTATTGCTGCGCCATCTGTCTGTTAAATTGAACGTAATAAAATGCAATAACATATTAACGAAATAACATAACTAACATAATAAAGTGTTCCATATCAAATTCCAGACATGGCTCATTCGTTTTATGCAAGAATTGTGTTAATATCGCTATCCATTTCTTTTTTATTAATTTTTCAAAACAGGTAGTCCATTTTGGGACACCCTGTAGTTACAAGTGCTCGTAATATTTTTTAAAAAATAATTAATGACAGTAATTTTTTGTTTAATAAATTGACCTAAAAAAAGAAATTCGTCGTCTTCTCTGAAAGGAACATATACAGCTTTACGACGACATTTTGTTTTAGCTTAAACACTACGTTGCAGGGCCGCATTTCTAAACAGGCTAAAAAAGGCTGTAGCATAGAGCGGTAAATTTTTGGGGCGGCAAACTTTACGAACGATCAAAGCGGTATCGGCAAAAAAAAAATATTAGAAGGATACTAATGTTTTTAAGAAAGAAAACAAATAATTTACATTAATGTGCAAAGTAAACGTATATAGTACTAATATTAAGTAGTAAACATGGCAGCTGCGAAATCAATTGCTCCCTTACCACCTGATTTGGAAGTTGAAAGACAAGAATTATTAGAACACTTTAAAAATTCATTTATTATTTCGCTTTCAATTTAGAGTGTACATAGATGATTCTAATATGTAAAAAGAAAAAAAAAATAGTCAAGAAAACTATATCTGATCTGCAAATCGTAGTCTACATGCGGTAAATCTTGCGGCCCTGATACGTTGATAACGTAAAAAAGTTGAAAGTATTACAATCGTTCAGTTTGTCTCTCCGTCACCCACTTTCATATCCTAAACCACAAATAACCCAGACAAGTGAAGAGTACAGAGAAAGTCCCGCTTGATTTATTAGGAGTCTTCACGTAATTGCTTCAGCTTGGCGGGCATTGACGACATTAAACCGGTTTTTCTTTCGGTTCTCCATTAGCGGTACAGGTACAAACGTGTGATTCGTGTCCACTGAACACTGCCGTGAAACAGGGTTGCCGCGAAAGAAAAACGAAGCGAGTAACCGGTTTCTTTACAAAAGTTTAGGCGATTTCTCGCTATCATCGCCAAAGTGGCCTATTGAGGATAGCCTTCTACGAAATCAAGCGGTTTCTCCTCTGCACTATTCAAGTGCAATGAGTTTAGTGTATCTAAATTGGAAGATGCTGTAAAAGTTATTAAAAAATTATAATTTGAAGTACCCCAATTAAGTTGAGAAAAGGAACTGTGATCGCTAACATGCGGAATTTCTCAATAATGAAAGGATTTTGGCACACCAAACCGGCAGTGCTTTAATTATTATAAAATTTAGTTAATGTACTTTTTTTTATATAAAAATGTAGATTTCCACGCGTACTGGAGGAATGTTAAATAAAATTATTGTTCGTTCATTGTATTCCACCATCACAGACATAATGTGTATTAAAATCTCAGGAATATTTGTTAACAAAAAATACTTACTTTCCTTCGTTGTCATTTATCTGTAAAAAAACAAAAAGTAATAATAGACAGAAGAAATTCAGATTATCCTAAGTTGTCTAAAACAGTATTAGGAATTACGAAAATTAAAGAAGATCAAAGAGAAAACTAATGGTATTTTTTTATAATGTTGTTCACTTTCAAAAGGAAAGCACTTTATTTTCATATTCTCACAAATGCCATGTATAGTTGCACCAGAAGTGCCTATTTCATTATGATTTTCATTATTAATTTGCAAAGAACTAGTAAATATAATTTTTTGATACTCACTGTAGGAATGTTTAATCGCTCTTCAACAGTATAGGAATAGGTTAGTTTCCTAAAATCAATAAACAATTAAGTTTATATAAGAAACGATAAACCAATTAGGAAAAACTTATATTTGCATTTTTTTTCACTATGCCAATGATATTCCATGATTAATAATCAATATGAGGCTTTTTATTGAGTTTTCAACCAGTAAAACTAATTAAGTCACACGAAAAAGAAATTTAAAATTAAAGGTTTTAACTCAGTGTTAATCCAATGGAGAAAAAATATTTATTAGCCACATTTCTCCGGCTGTAATGAATATTTTTACAACCGTATTTTATGTGCAAATACTAAAATTACTGTTATGGGTATTTATTAATTACATTTTTAAATCTACAATATCTTTAATTGACTAATCATAGCAAAAACCTCATGAAACTTATTTAGATTAAAGTGCTGTACAAAATGCTGTGTTCGTCAATCACTTGAGTTTTTGTGATGATTACCTTCCGACTCCTTCAACGAAACTTAATTCCACTGAACTGAACTGAAACTCTGGAAGGAGCATCCTATGAAAATCTCATGAAGCCTATTTTTGGGGTCACTTGGCGACAGCTTTAGGGAGAACATGTGGCGAGCGATTAGGCTTGTGCATCCGATAATAACATCCAATGTGCAAACTGTAAAGTCAAGTGTCAATCGTGATCGGCGAATTCATGCCAAATGTGGCACATTTTCTCCCTAAAGCTGTCGCCAAGTGACAGAAAAATAGGCTTCACCAGCTGAAATGCTTCTTTCATGGGATGATCCCTCCAGAGTTTTAGTTCAGTTCAGTGCTTAATTCCCCCCACACTCTAAGAAATAACTCTTTCATTTTTGACGATTCATGAATCATAAGCCTCATTTCGTTAATTTTGAGAATTATTTCGTCAAACTATTACGTGACTTTTGAGTAAACGCGAATCCTTACTTTTACGATCTTGATTTGACGATTCTGTATCTTGGTTTTGAGGAAACTGAATCTCATTGTTGTACTCACATGCTCAAAAATGACGAAATATTTCTTTATATTAGACGACATTCAAATCCTCATAAAAATGACAATTCAAATTTCTTTACTTTGAGGAAAGGAAAACTCGGAGCATTTGCCAGTGAACGGAATCGTCAAAATTAAGGAAAATTTCGTCGTTTTTGAGCATTCATTTTTTAGAGTGTAAGAGTAAAATATAAACACTTACACACACTCCTCCTTGCAGCTATCTATGCAACGTTGTCTTTCTGCGTGGCGTTCCTTTTTAGTGTTGTTCTGGATGTGACATAGTTCTGGTAAAACAAATAGAATGTCTTTACAAATGTATTGGTTGGAGGGTAAGCTTACATTTAACCCCTATACCAAAACCGAGCTTAAGTTTGCAGCAGATAAATGTACTGAGCGGAAGAAACTGTGTAAACAACCCGGCTGGCGCCGCAATTTCGCGTACTTTGATTGGCTGCTCCTTTCGACCCTGAATTTTGTGCGCCCTGTTACGTCAAAATCGAAGGAAAAAATAATTAAAACAACACTCTAACTGAAGCTTAACTAATAAAAATAATATATTCATGTCTTGAAATAACAAATCAATTTGTTTATTGAATGTGAAATACCTTTTTGTATTCGATTCTCGCACTCAAAAATGAGAACTATTTACCCTCTTTCTCGTAGAACATTTGTATACTGCAAACTTAAGGTCGGTTTTGGTATAACTGTTTGGTTCCCAGGCATGCTTGATCTTAATTTTGTCTATCTAATTAAAAGAGATAGTCGGTATCATATACTTATAGCCTTTATTTTGAAATCTCTATATATTATATGTTTTTTTGGCAATAGCTGCTCGACTGCCTCCAGGGCCGTGTAGTGGGGAAGAGCAGCTTGATTTCTTTAGAGTCTTTCCGTAATTGTGTCTGCTTGGCGGACATTGGCGACCGGAAACCGGTTTTTCTTTCGGTTCTTCATTCGCGGTACAAACGTGTGACTCGTATCCACTGATCTCTGACGTGAATCAGGGTTGCCGCGAAAGATAAACAAAGCGAGTAACCGGTTTCTTTACACCAGTTTAGGCGATTTCTCGCTATCATCCCCAAAGTGGCTATTAAGGACAGCCTTCTACGAAATAAAGCGGTTCTTCCCCTGTACTCTTCATATATATGTGAATACGTAAAACACAATTTAAAATTTCAAAATTAAGAAAAATGCAAAGAAAAACGTATGCGTATTTTTTCTCCACAGTTAGTTTTTCAGACATATGGACCCAGGTAGACGGGACATTTAGAATAGTAAATAAAATATTTTACGTTAATTAAAATATTTAGGTTGGTGGTACGCAAAACTTACGCAAAAAAGTCAAGTGGTACGCAGGTGCAAAAAGGTTAAGAAGAATAAGTAAATATGAAATTATGAAAATTATAAGAAGAATAAGTAAATATGAAATTAAGAATAAGCAAATATGAAATTAAGAATAAGTAAATATGAAATTAAGAATAAGTAAATATGAAATTAAGAATAAGTAAATATGAATAAGTAAATATGTTTTAGAATAAGTAAATATGAAATCTTTCATATCTTGGCTCCAAATTGCAGGACTGCGAACATTGTATGTCCATCTTTCCATGCAACCGTTCATTCAATTTTAGAGATAAAAATTGGAGATAGATGGGATTGAGTGTTGGATTGAGTGGAATATCATTGTCAAAAAAATCAAAAGCTGCAATGCTACAAATTATATGCCATTATGTGACACATGCCCACTCCAACATTTGGGCGACTCGTAAGGATCCTCTTTTTCAATCGCTGATCTTGAGAGCAACCGTTCATTCAACGCTTTACATAAAAGTAAAGATCGAGCGACGTAGAGAGTTTGATTGAACGAATATCACTGTCTTTGTGATTGACTCGTGCCCTATTAAAAATTTCGCATTAAAACTCACTTCCCTTGTCCATTTCGCACATTTTCTCGACGTCCTTGTACATGAAGATGCCCCACTCACATTTTCGACACCACATCGAATACTCGATTTGACAGTGCTGGATGCACATCTGAAAAGAAACGACACATCAAAGTTTATTTAGAAAAAAAAAATATTAATAATAAAACAAAAAAAATCCATTCGAATTAATAATAAAATAGATTTTTAAAAAATTTAAGAAAATATGATTTGTTTTTTAATTTTTCCATCTCGCTATGAAATTTCCGATAGATTTGAAGTATCCGAATGTCTAAATAATTCATAATAATAATTGCCAATAAA
Source organism: Hylyphantes graminicola (assembly GCA_023701765.1). Lineage (NCBI taxonomy): Eukaryota > Metazoa > Arthropoda > Arachnida > Araneae > Linyphiidae > Hylyphantes > Hylyphantes graminicola. Next base: position 73,680,588 of record CM043114.1, on the reverse strand, counting down.
ATTTAAAATATCTCAATCAATACATCTATTTTGATTATTTAAAAGAGGTTCCGTTATACCTTATCAAATTTCACAAACATCAAAATTTTCATATTTTTGAATTTTTTAAACTTTATTTAATTATTTTAAAAACAAAACAGATTTTTTTCAATTACAAATTATATTACATACCTCCACAAAAAAAAATTAGTAAAATTTCTTTAAATTGAAGATTTTAGAATTTTGTGTCCCGGACCCCCTAACAAACATTACAGCACTGTGATATAAAACCTAACCACAAAATACGCTATACTTTGACATATTTTCTTTACAGTGTAAGAAGTCATTAGCTGGGAAAGTTTAGACCAAAGTTACTAAATTCAGTGATATCTGAAATTCATAGAAATCTTAATTAAAGTATTAGAGTTTAAGATCACGTGACCTCCTCTGCTAACGGCCAGAGACATAACATAGAGTGGACTGCGCATTCATAGTAAAGCAGCTTAGGGATGGAAAACCAAAACCGGTAAAAAAAAAAAACGGTGGTCCCGGTTTTGACTGATAACCGGTTTTTTTGCATGAGGCCCTTCGGAACCGAAAACCGGTTTTTTAGGGAAAAACCGATGGGAAAATGGAAAACCGGTTTTTTCTAAAAAACCGCCATCCCTTGCAGATTAGCATTATGTCCTAAACATCATAAATCGCCAAGAGGGGAAAAGTTGCTATATATGGCAACTTAACGCTTCCGTTTCGTTGCGAGCTATTCCAAATTGTCGCCAGACCTGAATATCAGCTAGCAAACCGAAGTGGAGACTACCATCAATACCCAAATCACGTGGGTTTCTACCAATCACCGGCAGCTTGAATTTTTTTAAATGTTTTTGCAGACGATTTTTTGAGCATTGTTGGTATTTTTCTCTTTTGGCTTTTATAATAAATATTTAATTACATTCTTTTAATCTCTGAGCATGTTAACAATCGTGAATGTTGTACTCTTAATTCAGTAACGTTTTGTGCAAGATGCCAAATGCTTGTGAATTCCTAATTGTAAAGAGGGGTATAAAAAAATAGTCACACTTCACGGGTAAAATTTATTTAGTTCTGCATACTTTTAGTAATTGTGTGTTCTTCATAAACTATAATTTCTATTGAGGGAATTTATTCTAAAAGCTCTTTTATACTGAAGAATCATATTCATGATTAAATCAACGTTGTTAGAACTCTAATTATAAGGGCCAAGTCAATTAAATTAATGGTCTGAACATTGGACAGCTTAGAAGTACCTAGAATATTTTTTTTACAATTTGGTCAAAACGAAACCTGTTTTTTCAATCGTAGTGTTTGAGTTATTTATATTCAAAAAGTAGAACATTTGTTGAATTTGGAATATGTTGATGTGTTTTAGAAAGTTGATTTATTCCAAGTGAAATAAAGGAAGACGCAATATTTAAAAAATATATATATATATATATATTTGATTTTTTTTTTAATCTTACCGTTAGAACGAAAGTTTTAGAGACGGCAGAAAATATTCACCATGTCAATAACCAACTTATATTACAGATTTACAGCAACACTATACATAAACCTACTAAAGTTCTTTTCATTTAATTTTTAATTAAGAGTCCACATTCGATTGTTCAAGTAATCTTAAATGACGAACAAAATCAAAGAAATAATCTGATATCTATTAAGAGGATCTTAAAATACTAGCGATTCATCCTTGCTCCTTTCCAAGCTCCTTTATCATAACATTAGATTGTCGGCCTCTGTGTTCAGGTCGTTGTGGAAAAACTCGCCAAATGGCAAACTCGCCATAGATGCGAGCCAAACGTGACACAGTCATGTGACTGTGTAAGTTAGATGTTTAGGACACTTTAGGTTTGCCAATGCGCAGTCCACTCTATGTTATGTCTCTGCTAACGGCTGGACGAGCATGGAGGCCGCCATTTTGTCACATTTGGAAGGTTATGGAGCCAGTGTTGCCATCTCTTTAAGTAGAAAAAAATGTTACGAAAAAATAAAATAAAATTGTAAAATTACAAAAAATATATATATAAAAATACTAGAAAAGCGTTTCAAGTTATTTATAAGCCACTAAAAATATTCCAAAATGCAGCTATTATTTCTATGGTATTTTTTGATAATTTTAGAATTAAATTTTATTTTTTCGCAACATTTTTTCTTCTTAAAGTGCTGGCAACACTGGCTCCAAAGCCTTCCAAATTTGACAATATGGCGGCCTCCATGCTCATCCAGTCGTTAGCAGTGGAGGTCACGTGATCTTTCATTCTAATATTTTAATTAGGATCTCTATGCTAAAATTACTTCTTTTGATCGAGGTCCTGTTCTGTTGTTGGCTTCCCAAATTTCGAGATAGTTCATGCAGTTCGATTTGTAAGGGTATTTCAAGAGACGTTCTTCTCTCTGTGGATGAAATTGAACCATCAGTAATAATCTAAATATCTATTTAACTTTCATTTATCAGAGAAAGAACGATGCAAAGATTGTTAAGAAATCATAATCTCTGTAAAAAAAAAACTGTGGCATTTACCTACTAAAGTTACTGTAAAAATGTTTGGTGCAAGATTGAACCAGAATCCTGGAAATTTCTATCTGCTACCAAAATTTGGAGCTTGAATTTATCAATTTTGTGGCAAAACCATGACTGTGATACGCTGAAAAAGTTATGAATCAACATTCGAAATAGTGGTGACAGCTGAAAAACTTCAGGATTCCGGTGCAATCCTGCACCAAAAAGTTTTACGCAGCATAAGAACTCAGCAAAAAAAATAACTTGCTCATGGAAATAAAAGCATTTTTTTCCTGAGACACCTTAAATCATTTCTATTTTGCACTTATGTATAATATTCTGCACTTGTAGGCTATATAATATTAACAACTCTCCATCTAACGCATTTTGATATACCAGTTTACGAATTTTTTCGTGTTTTTGGAAATTGTTTAAAATTTCATAGATAGAATAATTTATAGGTTTTACGATCACTCAAAAGAATAATTCACAAGCAGTGGAAATGAATGGATGTACATATCAATTAGCTGATGAAAGGAAAAATTGTTCCAAACGGAAATCTCTTTCCATTTCCAAGTGTTTCGAATTAACAAAAAAAATGCAAAGTAGGACAAAAGGTGTAAGTGTAGTACAAAAAAAAATAAAAAAAAGCAATAATGCTCTGAAAAATATGCAATTGTATCTTATGCACTGACCATCTGTAAGTGTACTTGGTACGACCTCCCAGGTATCATGAGAGCCCCCTTCAAGTACGGGTTGACGGGCTCATACGGCGAATGCAGGGCGAACAAAATCCCGGGTCTAGACGAGGGATCGAACATCTCATCTTGGCCAGAGTTGATTTTCAGGTAATGCATTCCATCGAAAGTCCTCTTTCCTATGAGCAAATTTATTGGAGTTGTAATTGGATGATTAATTTTGATGCTCGCAGTTGTGGGGATTGTGATTGGTTAACTCTTTCTTTTATGCACAGTTATAGGAATTAAAATTGGACACAGTTGTTTTCCTTGCTCACAGTTATAGGGATTATAATTGGACTGCTCTTTCGTGTACGTACAAGTAAATGAATTTTAATTGGACAATTCATTTTCATCCTAACTATTATTGGAATTTCACCACTTTTTTTTCTGTATACTCGCCATTACGAGAATTGTAAATGAGAAAATTGCTTTTGCTCATAATATAATAATTGTGATTGAACAACTACTTTCAATTCGCACACAAATACTGGGATTGTAATTGAAAACTCTTTCTTGTACTCACAATTAAATGAATTGTAATTGGACAAGTACTTTCTATACTCACAAGTATAAGAATTGTAATAGGACATCCCTCTTTCGTGTACGCACAATTAAAGGAATTGTTATTGGACAATTCATTTTTATTCTAACATCATTGGATTTGGATAACTTTCTTTTCTCTATACTCACCATTATGATAATTATTAATAAGAAAATCTCTATTTGCTCGTAATTATAAGAATTGTAATTGAACAACTATTTTCTATTCTCACACAAATACTGGGATTTTAACTGAAAACTCTTTCATGTATGCACAATCAAATGATTGTAATTGAGCAACACTTTTTTGTACACACAGTTGTAGGAATTGTTATTGGACAATTCATTTTTATTCTAACATCATTGGATTTGGATAACTTTCTTTTCTCTATACTCACCATTATGATAATTATTAATAAGAAAATCTCTATTTGCTCGTAATTATAAGAATTGTAATTGAACAACTATTTTCTATTCTCACACAAATACTGGGATTTTAACTGAAAACTCTTTCATGTACGCACAATCAAATGATTGTAATTGAGCAACACTTTTTTGTACACACAGTTGTAGGAATTGTTATTGGACAATTCATTTTTATTCTAACATCATTGGATTTGGATAACTTTCTTTTCTCTATACTCACCATTATGATAATTATTAATAAGAAAATCTCTATTTGCTCGTAATTATAAGAATTGTAATTGAACAACTATTTTCTATTCTCACACAAATACTGGGATTTTAACTGAAAACTCTTTCATGTACGCACAATCAAATGATTGTAATTGAGCAACACTTTTTTGTACACACAGTTGTAGGAATTGTTATTGGACAATTCATTTTTATTCTAACATCATTGGATTTGGATAACTTTCTTTTCTCTATACTCACCATTATGATAATTATTAATAAGAAAATCTCTATTTGCTCGTAATTATAAGAATTGTAATTGAACAACTATTTTCTATTCTCACACAAATACTGGGATTTTAACTGAAAACTCTTTCATGTACGCACAATCAAATGATTGTAATTGAGCAACACTTTTTTGTACACACAGTTGTAGGAAATGTTATTGGACAATTCAAATTTTTATACTCACAATTAGCATATGAATTAAATTGGGGAACTCTTTCGATTTGAATATAATTAATTGGGATTGTAAATGAACACGTACAATTATGAAATTTATAAATGAATAACTTTTTCCTATGTGCACAATTATGGAAATTGAGCAACTATTTTCTGTACTCATAATTAAATGAATAGTAATTGGACAATTCACACATTTTCATCGTAACAATTAGGAATTGTAAATGAGCAACTCTTTCCTATACTCATGATTATAGGAGTTGTAAATGAACAACTTTTACTTGTACCTCACCCTCATTCATGAGAATTAAAAAAAGAAAATTTTTTAATTGCACAATTTTAGAAATTGTTATTAGGTTTGTATTTCCTTTACTCCCAATTATACTAGAAATGGTAGTTGGACTGTTTTTAAATCACTCGACATGGACATGTAAAGATCAAAGATACGTCAAAGATACAAATTATTCAATTATATCAGTAAAAAACATGTTTTTATTGGGAATTAAGAGTAATCGCTCGGTTAACATATAATTATTCTTAAAATATTTAAATAACTAAGGCCTGTCTTTGATCCACTTATGTTTCCTACATTGCATAAATCATTATTTGAGAGTAAATAACAAGCAGGTCTGAAACAGAATCGGTCACTTAACCCGCTTAGACACTACAGTTATTTAATAGGTGATAAGGCGAACCCTTACTTAATGTCGTTACGTTGGCCGGCAAATTTCCCTCCAACCTCAGATGTCTGTTGCTGAAACATGGATATACCAGGAATCGGTTCTTTGAAAACTTCGATCTCGTTTGGATGAAGCGCAAAAACGCCCCACTGCAAAAGGTAAAAGAAAAAAGTTTTTAGAGTTTTTTTATGCTTGTAAGAGTCGTTTATTTTTTAATTAACCTTTGTTTTTAATTTTCGTCTCCATATTTTGAAACATATACATTTTTTAAAGATTTTTTTTTCAAAAATACTAACAAAACTAGTAAACTTACTTTTCGTTATTTTTTTTTTTAATTTTAAAGCCAGTTTTTAAAAATATAAATAATATATTGCTATTTTAAAATCGGTAAACTGAGCAGGGTACTGAGAATCCCAGTAATAAACTCCGTTTTATTTTTTTTTAATTAAAAAATTAAGATACATGTTGAGTAGTGTAAAACTTTTTCTAAAAATATTTCTTAACATTCGTATACGTAACTTTAATTTTTAAAAGCCAGTTTAAAAAATATAAATGGCTTATTGCTATTTTATTGCAAAATATTGTTAAAAGGAATTTACGGTTTTTCATTGACAATTGGTAGTACTTTCAGGCTTAATTCTTCTGTGTAGTTTCTATTGACATAGTAATTTTCATATACTAAGTATTCTGGTTTAGGAATCTGAAACAGGCAAAATGTATTAGAGGAAACGATAGCATTTAGTTTTCGAGTATGTTTTTATTAATAGTTCCATAAACAATGCACACATTTAAAAAAAAAAAATTCAGCGTCCTTAAGGGGACACAGTACCAATTTAAAAAAAGTTTAATTTTTACATATTACAAAAAATTTATGTTTTATTAGTTCAATCTACAGTTGAAAATAATATATGACAAAAAAAAATTAATATACATTTTTTAAGTTATTAAAACAGATTTAATTTTTTTGAACTTTTAAAAACTGCTAAGGCTTTTTTAAATAGAAGTATTTAAACCCAATTTTTTTCTCATGTACTTTAAACTGTTTTGCATAACAATATATTAGTATCCAAATCTGATTTATCTTCAGTAGTTGTTTCATAAAAATTATTTATGTGGAAAATCCCAAAACATTTTAGCATATTTGAAAGTTTTCGACTTTAATATTTTTTATAAAAAAAAGTATGACTTTCGTAAACAATTATAATACTAATTCTTAATGTTAACATATTTGACAGACTGCATACAAAATTCCTTAGACTTTTATAAATAATTTAAAAATTCTAGCGTTTTGAAGAATTGTCATCAAGGAAATATGAGCACCAAGAATAACGCCTTTTAAGTTTTCATTTTTATCATACCTTTCCGCATAAAAAGTAGAATAACTTTTTTTAAAATATACACTTTTAAAACTTGCTAGACAAATGTAAAATGTTTTAAACTTTAATTTTAGCAAATAAAAACAAATTCGCAATTTTTGCTATTTTTGAGGTACTGTGTCCCCTTAGAGAGGAATGGGAGCAAATATGGGTATGAGCCAAGATTGGCCAATATTCCTGAGCTCTTCTTGTTTCGCCATCTGCCAATACTGCTGTGCTACCTGGGTAGAAAATCATAATAACAACTAAAAAACAATATAGTATATTTATAGAAATTTAACCCTTTCAGTCCCAGTGATGCCATTTGGCATCATCACTTTCAATATTTTTTTCAAAATTTCCATATCCCGTTATGACATCCAAACACACATCATTCGATTCTTCAAACTTTGTTCTATCAGATAATATTTTACATTAATCTCAATAGAAGTCAGAACTACTACTTTTTTTATTTAGAAAATAGTCAACAAGCGTTTCTCCTGATTTTTGATAAGTTCACTTCAGTTCCACATATTTAAAACACAATTTAAACTATATCGGTTATAATAATTACTAAATTTTTTTTTTAATAATATGGTCAGATACCTTAAAATATATAACTCGAAGTGTTTTTAGGTAATATATATATATTTTTATTTTGTTGTTTTCCACAGTTAAAAAATTTTGGCATTGTTTCAAAAACCATATCAAAAAATTTTAATGAATTTTTTTTTCTTATGGAATTCGTGTATTTGACCTAAAGTAAGCTTATTTTGTGAATATCAGATGTTTCTGTAGTGTAGTAAATTTTTGGGACTGAAAGGGTTAAAGATACTTTGAAGTTTTCCTTGTCGGTATCTTTGCTGCAGTACCACTCCTTTTCCTTACAAAATTCAGTCATATTTTCAGGTGTCATGCAGTGATCGGGATAAACTTCGCAGTACTTCGTTCGTTTGAATCTATAGAAGAAACAGGTAGGTTTGTTACAGAACCTGTCACTAAAACCGCTTCCACACAATATTTATGCTCACATGAAACCATTTATCCATCTCAGAAAGAAGTTTGCCTAACAGGAACTTCTAATTTAAAATTTAAAACGCCAAAAATTAATATTCTTTTGCAAATTTAAAATTACTCATCGTTTGCTAATTTTGTTTGGAATTCGTGGAATAATGCTGCAATTTTTTTTTAAATAAATATAATTCTTTTAGTCGCCAGAATTGAATTTACAGTTTTTATAGTTCGAAAAATATATAATTAGTAAAAATAATGCTTTAAAAATAAAAGCGAAACTTTGCACAGTTTTTTATGCAAAATTAGAATTCTGTTTGCATCTTTCTTCATACATATATAATGAACCATATCAAAAGAATTCTACTGTGATATTACAACAATTAACAGCAATTACAATCTCAAACTTTTTTCAGACGAATATCAAAATTAATAATAAATGAAAAATAATACTCATTGAAATTACTTCAGCTAATTATTTTACAAACAGCAACAAGTACTAACATAGGTTTAAAAATTGCACTTTTAGGAAAAACTTTGAACTAATAAAAAAAATACTTACTGACTTGTATAGCAGACGGTTAAAGCTGGTCTTACGAGTTTCCCAATCTTTTTCACTTCAGTAGTGATAATAGTTGGATACGTAAAAAAATGCGTAAAAAAATCTTTAGCTTGTATCGTGAATCCAGTTACACAAACAACAAACACGGCGAATTGAAAAAGTTTCCAAGCAATTATTTTTTTGGACATAAGTGCACCCGATTTGTCATTTTTATCAGATTCTTCACTCATTTTGGATTTGCGATCAATTGTTACCTTTTAGGACTTATAATATTTACATTTATTAACTATTTTGAGATATATAAGTCCCAATTATTAATTATTTTAGTGGTTACGAACACAATTAGTAACTATTTTAAGGGCTCTAACTACAATTATCAACTCTTATCAGAACTAATAATCGCTATTATTAACTTTTTCCAGGGCTTTCAATCACACTTATTAATTCATTTCTAGACGTTTTAAAATCAATTATCAATTCTTTTCAGGAATTAAGAGCTTCCAAACACAGTTCCTAAATCATATTAAGGACTTGCGAACAAAATTATTAAGTCTTTTTCTGGGTTTTACAAACACAATTTTTAACCCTTTTCAGTTTTTCGCTAATGCAAAATAATGTTTTTGCTTGAGAAAATAATAAATATTCTTACTTCTCAAATTCTGTGTGCATGATTATGTCTTTCAAGGTATATGCTGCATTTGATATTTTAATGTTACTTGACTACAATTGAATTAAGAAGTCTAATTCCAATTGATTGTTTTCAAAGACCGAAAGTTAATGGAAAAAAGGATACATGTTTTGCAGAAAAGAATACAAAAACTTCACTTCTTCGCTCTCCATAAGCTGTCAGTCGCATCAAAGTGTGTACTTGATATTTTGATTAAAAATATTTTTAACGATATTAGCTGTTAGGATTCACTGGCTATTAGGATCAGCCAATATTGACTTCATAAACGCAAATTCTTGAGTATTTTCTGTTATTGAGTGGCACACTCATTTATTCGATCACTGATATTATATAACTTCTCTTTAAATATTAATTCTTAATACATTTTCCTTTTTCGTTCATTTCGAATGAAAAGAGTTTTAAATTAGCAGCAAAAATAATACACACACATTTCTTCAAAAATTTTCGTTGGGATCAGAAGAGATTTGCTGTCGAAAAGGACTGATCACAAAGTTGAAACTTTTTTCTGGTTGTGTATTGTGAAATTAGATGCAACCTTGAATTCACATGCAACTAAATAATTATCATGATTATTAAACTAACAGCCTCTAAAGCTATTGCATCAATTATTAAAATACATATAATGATATAAGTATAATGAGGACTTCCATAATACAATGTATTTATGTGGATAGTCTGCTTTTTGGTAGAAATGAATTATGTATTCATTGGTTTATAAAAACATTAGGGCATTAACACATTTAGGTATAAGTGCATTAACACATTTCAGGAAACACAAAAGGGTAATTAAGCACGGTATATTTTAATGGAATATATGCTACAAATTAAGTTATTACTCTACAACATAGAGTATTATTTGGATGTATTTAATTTGGTAGCTTATACGTGGTAGCTTTTAACTGATTGTTTTTGTAGTCGAGCAAAACTATAAAACTTTTTTTTTCATCAATGAAATAATAATAGAAGTGTTGGTGGGATAGGACATATATATATATTCCGGCTTATGTGCTTCATCAGAGACCCGCGGCAGAGACAGAAAGAATTTTTACTGTCACAGAGACAGGAATATACACCCATGGTAAAGGCGGGAATCGAACCCGCATCAGTTACAGCGGACAGCAGACTGCTTGCATTATGTTCCAAACCACTTGTCCATCCGGGCCCCGAGAAGTTTTATTAATATTAAATTAGAATTCATTTCAATAATGATTTGGTTATGATGTATAATTTGTTTCCATAAAAAGTCGATTATTCTATAGAGGTGTGAAAAATTACTAATTAATGTTCTTGTATGGTAATGGATCTCAATAAAATTCTAATGGGAAAACTGTATCCCCTGTTTTTAAATAAAGTATTCACAGTTTTTAAATAAAGTACTCACAAAAACTTACCAAAAATTAGAGCAGAAAGTTATTCTGCTATTATTGAAATAATTAAATAAGTATAATTTTAACGATATTAATTAGTTAGATAATTAAAACAAAATTTTAGTAATAATTCACGAACTACGGATGGCAGCACTAATGGCATATAAATATCTAAACCACCACACTTTGGGGACCACACTTTGCAAAGGCGTGAGCTTTTTTTTCGGCAAAAGTGGGTCGCAATGAGTCATAGGGACCCATGTATTTCTCAACCCTCTCTCATACATAGTTAAGGGTTACTACCCCGAGCTAATGTAAATAAAATTTAAATTTCTTGCTTATGATAATGACAGTAGAAAGGATGTTAGATTTAATATAAATCCTCAATTGACTTTGTTGCTTTTTAAGAAAGCTGATGCGTTTGTTTGAAACAGGTGGTTTCAGCCACTTGAAATGAGTTTCAGAAATTTAAAAATTGGTGCATATAAGGTTCGTCGTTCACACAGAAATATGCCTCGAAAACAAATATTTTTTTAGTGTTTCAATGAAGAACGAAATAACGGGAGCTCAATTGCAATCTCTTGGAGGTGCGTTACGCTTATTGTTTTTCAATATGCGTGAAGTAAACCGGAATTTCCAAAAAAAAATGTTTCCCTTGTAATGCAGCTTTTATTTTAAAATTAATTACATTCACTTGCATTGCATTTCTTTAAAAATAAAATTAATTTGCAGTTGATTATATTTTTATCTTTAAAACATTAAGACTTATAAACCAATGTATCCACCTCCCTCAATTCTACAACAAGGCCCTGATTGTAAGGGTATCATTTAATTTCTGAATTTTCATTTGCTTATTATCTACACAATAGTTATCTCAATTGTCTCTCTATCTCCTTTCTGATCTTCTAACAAAACTTGTTGTCGGTAAAGGATTCTTAACAAACAATCATCATATAATGTTTTATATTCAGATGGTTATTTCTGAAAATAAAACTATTATTTCATTTCGTAGTAGTCTCTTTGGTTTGTATTAAGTTCCTATGCTTACATTGGTCCATGAATTGTTTCGGTCTTAAGCGCTGACAAAAACAGTGATAAAGTCTAGATTCACGTTAAGAAGTTTTATTTACAGTAGAATAAAAATAAGTACAAGTGTTCCAAATGGCAAAGGAGGTGCGTGGAATATGGTCTTTGGGTGGTGTTTTGTCTTTTCCATCTTCGGTTGACTGCTGTCTCCTCGACAGGAATCGGCGATTCTCGAAATGCCGCAGCCGATGATTCCTGTTACAGACCAGATGGACACACCCAGCCACAGACCTATGAAGCCGCCGATGTAACTAAAGACTTCCACGTCCTGTTGATCAAAAAATGAAATTGAAAATCAACAATTTAGCGAACAAAATATTAAATGTATCGATGATTTTTTTAAAAAAATTTGATTTGTGGGGCAAATAAACGACCCAATTTTTAAATGAAAAAAGTAAGAGCACGTGCATACCATGTAACGAGGCCTGTTGTACATAACCTTGATTTCAGGATCATCCACAAAGATATCAATGACAATAAAATGTCTAAAAATAAAAACTTTATTTCAAGTAAAAGATTAAGAATTTTTTTAAAAATCAAGCGAAAAAAAATAGATTAACATTATGCCTTAACAACTTCGGTAAAGCAAAAATGCACGAATTCAAAATTGTTAAAAATACTGTTTTAAATTAGATAGAATTATTTTTTTTAATTGAAGCCTCGATTGAAAAAATGTAAACCATAAAACAATGAGACAAATGAGAAATTTTTTAAGCAATTTTACTGCAATACTTATATGCTAGATATAGTTTCTGCCCTAAAATTTAAATTTGCTGGTGCAAAAATTTTTCCAAACTGGCGCTAGAAAAAATCCCTATATCTGAACTTTGTTTTCATTACTAAATCCGAATGGATGATAAACCTAAACACTTATGTATCGTGGAAGTATGCATAAGTTACGAAACATTTAAAATTACGATACTTGCGTATTATATCGTTAAAAAGCCAACGCTCGCCAAATCATTTGCTGCTGGTTTTTAGTTAAGGGCGCAAGTTTTTCCTATGAAAAAATAAAAATAAACAAATGAATTATTGTATTATAAATTATATTTTTAGTTAATATTTTTCATGTATCTTTATTTTTATTCAATTTTTATATATTTTTATTTACATTTTTATGGGTGTTTTTTATATTAATTATAATTACGCTATATTTTCTTAATTATTATATTTATAATAAATTATAATCATACATCGTGTTTGACGAAATTATTGGGTTTGGTGAAAATGGCCATCTGGATAATACACAAGTACCAAAATTTATACTGCTTATAAATGCCTTAGAAATATATTTTCATATTTAATATAAGTATCATGTATGGAAATTTAATTTTAAAAATTATGTTACAAATTTAAATTAGTAATATAAAAATAAAATAAATAGTTTACTAACAGATAAATAACTAGACAACGGAATTACTTTTTAAATCAATCTTAAAATCTGTCATAAAATATCGCAAGACATAATTCCAAATAAAACTAAATATTAAGGGTCGATTTGCTTTAATATTAAAAAAAGATAGTCATACCTTCCATACCTATCGGTTACCTAAAATATAAAAAATGTCATTGTTTAAAAACGTCAAAAGAAATTTTAAAATTTAATTACACAACTAAACAAATTTTCATTGTTATAAAAACCTACTGAATTTAAGTCTTGGCGTTCAACAACTGTGTAAGGATATTTTCGTTTCCTGTAAAGTTTAAAATATATAATTTTTAACACAGCATGAATTATAATATTTATGTGCAAGCTATAAAAAAAGCTTTAATAGTTATTTACGCTTTAATAAATCCTTAAATGGGTCATTTGCCTTAAATGGGACTTTTCAACAAAAAATTAAAATAAAAATATTTTCTTTTAAAAAAATTTTAAAAATATTTTTTTGGCAATCTAATATACACAGAAAGATGAATATCCTATCAGCAACAAAAAAAAAATCAAAATTTAGCACATAAAAAAAAGTTAAAATTTTGACCACACAGGGGAATGACATCTGCACACAAGGGAATGACAACAAAGTAAAGGAAGATTGCAAAACAAATTACTACATGAGTGAACTTAAATCAAATCAATTTTATTTTAAACTTTTGGAAATTAATGATAATCTTGAAAATAAAATTTAGTGGTTCTGGATCGGGATTGTTTTTTACATGGTAATGGTGCAGAAATTTTTGATTTTATGTCTTCTTGATGATACATGCATACATCATTCTTGATTGGCCACTTGAACACTCCCTTCCATGTTCCATTGCGTTAATTTCATATTCATTTCCCACAATGTTGGTTATTTCACCAGGATAAGGATGACTGTCGTAGATTACAGCAACCCAATCACCGATCTGTAAATTTTCCAACTTTCCAGTGTTAGTTTTATTTGTATAATGATCGCTAGTCTGAGGAGGGTTTGATTTCTTGGATGCCCCTTGATATTGGCTTCGCTTGGTAGCTGGCTTAATTTCATAATGCTTACAACACTTGCCTGGACTACAATCGAAACAACTAAGCTTTCTGTAACTGGTGTTTAGTGCTTCTTCAGACCTGGTTCCTTGGTTAACCTTTGCAGTCCCTTTGAATTTAATAGATTGATTTCCCATCCAATAAGCCATCATATTTTATTATCTCATCCTTTGTAACAGCAGTTATTTTCACACCAACCACTTCTTTCTGCAGTGCCTCAAATAAGGTGTGGTAGTTGGCTAAATCTGTGCCTTGAGCCACAATTCTGTCCGCAGTTTGTTTTAATACTCCACCAATCCCATCAGGTGCTCCTTTTCCATGTCCTGCTTCACTATAACCAGTAAACTCTATGATAAAGTTCTTCTGTTTCAAGTAGAATTGTTTATACAATTCTAAAACTACTTTTATGCTAAACCCTTTAAATTTGTATTTAACTAATGCTCATTGATATTTGATATAGGAAAGGTGTGTAAATAATGACCCCCCCCCCCCAACAAAATTTAAAGCAATCTTTTTGATTTTCTACATTCTTCATATTTCATACTACATTTAAGTATAATTATAATATGCATAAATAATTTTAATTTCTCTCAAAATATATATCATTTATATTCCTAATTTTACTAAATTAGTAATAAAATGTAATGTTTTTGACTGATATTTAAAACAAGAGTAAAATTAAATTAATTTTAATTTATAGATATTAAACAAATATCAACATAATGCCCAATTTCCCAATTACATGTTTAAAAAATGAATTTAAAATCTATATTAAAGATACTAAAGAATATTGCATTTTTGTGTATTGCTTACAAAATACATATTGCTAATTAATAATTTAATTATTAATTGTTCTTCCAAGATTAACTTAAAATAACCATTTTGAAAAACAAAACTAATAAATCATTAGTTTTGAGATATTGTCAAAGCTACTTTAACATTAATGTCATTTCCCTGTGTATGGTGTCTTTCCCCTGTCATCACATAAGACAGGGGAAGGACCACAGGGGAATGACAAAAAAGAACTTATTTTCTCCTAGCTCCACGTGTTTGAAGCACATTAGGCCTAAAATCTATACACAGTATATAATACATGTAGGAATGCTACCAATGTGCCATAAATATAATTTAGAATACATTTAAGAGTACAGGTAAAGACAGGGGAATGACACATAATAAAAATACTCACATGATAATTTGGAAGTTTTAATTGTTTTTCAGTAGCAGAATGTTGTCACAACTGAAACATGCAGCACAATGCTTACTTCTGATTTATTAGCTCTCACTCACAGTTGGAATTGGATCAGTACTGACATTTAGTAGTTAAAATGTCAACTTTCAACTGATGACAGGGGAATGACACAAATGACCAGGGACATTGAATTTTTTTTTATTAAACAAATGGAATGAGTGCTAGGATTTTAATTTACAGAAAATGTTTCTTCAAAAATCTTGATAATAAATAAAAAAAATTAGTTTACTGAATTTAAGAGCAAATTGGGGTTTAATATTTTGTTAAAGTGTGCAGTATGATTGTAGGGACAGACAGGGGAATGACATTTCATTAACTTTTAATTAATTTAAATATTGAAATTTAATTGATATGTTCTCAGATGTTGTGTAATATGACATACAACACTATGAATTATATCTAGGATGATGCATCATGAAAAATGATATTAAATCAAATTAGTTATAAACATTGGAATGCAAAAGTCCCGTTTAGGGAAAATGACCCAAATACATTTAAGTGTAATTTAGAGAACAATATTTCAGAACTTATTCATCAACAAAAAATTACATATACAGACCAATATTTTAAGAAAATCTAAATCTGCATGCCTTTAACTTTCAAAATTACAAAATATTTTTGTGTATTTGAGCAAAAATTTAAATTACGTGCATTCCATTTTGCAATGTTTTTGACATTCTCTTAGCTTTTGCCACATTTCTACTTCCTGAATGTATCTTTCTCCATTTCGAATTACTCTGGAAACGTCTGCATAAAAACAAAGATAGTTAAATAATATTTACGATAACATATAGAATATGTATTAAGTATAGAAATATTTTGTATTACGGCCTACCCGACTTTAAGGCCAGATGAGCTATTAATGACATCGCAATTGAAGAGTACACGGGAAAAACCGATTGATTTCGTGGAAGGCTTTCCTCATCAGGCCTCTTTGACGATGATAGCGAGTAATCGCCTAAACTGGTGTAAGGAAACCAGTTCCTGACTTTCTTGTGCTTCTTCTCTCATTGGAACCCTGAAATTCAGTTCCACGTTTCATTCAAAAGACTGTATTCGTTCATCATCATGTTAGTTTAGCTTTAAAAATAAGTACGATTGATTGAAAATCATGCATTTTTATAGAACAATTAAGAGAAATTTTATGATTCGTAAATTAATTGAAAAGTTCTATACACGCGATGCACGATTCTGATGCTTGGACCAAGCGAAGAAGAAAGAGAGAAACAGGTTTCCTGTCGCCAATGTCCGCCAGGCAGATACAGATAGGGAAACACTCTTAATAAATCAAGCGGTTCTTCCCGTGTACTCTTCAATTTTCGCCCTGTTCGGAACATAGGCTTTTCCGAAGAGGAAGAATAAACCCTACTTGTGCATTCTTTGCCAACTACACTTTTTAAGTTTCGAACAGGTTTCACTAATTTAATGCAGAAAAGTCAACCATCCGAACCATGTGGTAAGTATAACGTAATGGAATGCTACTTTGGCCTTATAAGTTGTGTGGGTAGGCTATGCTTGTATAAAAGTTTTAATCGAACTAATATCTATTTAAACTCATTCTAAATTGATTTCTAATGAAACTCTATAGTAAAGGACCATAGAGTTCTATATAGTAAATACCATAGTAAAGGTTCAAAAGTAAAGGTCTTATATAAATTTGAAAAAAATAACATAATAAATCCAATACATTTATATTTCAGTACTAAATTAAGAAAAAAACTATTACTTCTCAAAAAATATATTAGATAAGCAGAGACATTAAATACATCGTCTGAATTATATATTTTAACAATCTTCTTACGACAAATACTCTGATGCTTGGGACTGTTTTTTTTTTAATTGAATAAGTTTAGTTTAGTTTGAATTATCGTCGCACTAGAGCTACACGAGGGCTATTGGCGACGGTCGTCATAACTTAGAACCGTCGCCAGACTTAGAACCACAGTCAAGTGACGAGCCGACACCTGAGCGGCCACCCAACGCAACCGTTAAGGGCGACATCGAACGCAGCGTTGGGACTTATTTGGGACCATATTTTATCGTGCACTCCCTCCACACGGGGTATTATTCGTCGGTCATTTTTGGCTGCAAGGGCCGTTTATAGGTCGGGCAGCTATTTCGGCTATGCCCGGAATCGAACCTGGGACCTTTCGCATGCTAGGCGAAAGGTCCAGGTTCGGTCCGGAGTGCCGGTTAGAGTGCCTAACCGACTGGGCTCCCCCTGACAGCTCCTGACAGCTGAATAGTAAAAAAGTAAAAAAAAACGCCTACATCTCTTTACTTACTCTCGTCGCAAATTCCTTTCGGGTTGTCGTACATTTCGACTCCATGCACGCATCCATGGTACTCCATGCTGATTTTCATATGACAACTGCGTTCGCACATCTGCAAGTTTAAGTTTTTTATGAATGAAACGAAACGAAAGTAACTGTGAAGAGACGACGCTACATATAAGTTTGTGAATGAAACGAAACTACGTTAGTTTTATTTATTTAGAAGGTTTTTTTTTAAAAAAATACAAATCAGTTGTAAGCATTTGGTTGTTTTGTTCAAAAAGGGCTCTATACACGGCCGACGTCAATAACAAGGCCAGAGAAGCTTTCCCAAACATGAGCGTAGACGCAAATTTTGACGTCACTGTTCCGACCGCGGTGGATCGCGAAACTAGCTCGGACGCATTCGGAACCCTAAAAATGTGATCAGCCGTGAACGAGTGGTTCCGAACAGGTTTCGAGACAGGTTGTCTTCATCTTCGGAACAACGTCACTCGGAACTGTGACGTCAACATTTCAGTTACCGAGCGTGTTTGGGAGAGCTTCTTTGGCCTTAGAAGTTAAGTAGGCCATGCTCTAAAACACACCAAACCTTCAGGAAAGATCCCATGCCATCATCAATATCTCAAATTCTCTCTACCAATAGCTTCGAAGAAGATAGAAAAGGCACGGATATAAAACAAACAAATGCAATTTGACGTGTTTTGAAGCCAAAAATAAAACAATTTTTATCCGGCAATTTTATCATTCCAACCTAATTCTGACATCGATTACGCCGCATAAGTGAGCGTGAACTGCAATTACATATTTCCCTACTTAACCGGCATGCGGCACCTCGAATTTACTGACAAGGCGGTAATCCTGCATCAACCCGACATGTCAAATAACAGGTAAAATAGAATCGGGAAAAAGCGGTAAATACTAAGAAGCTTAAATCTATGGTGGTTTCAAGTTTACTATCATACTAGATCAAGTTTATTAATTACCTGTTGTGATCTCGGACCAGACCTGTTGTTTTTTATCCACATGTCATTGTAGTCGATGCAGTCAGTTTGATAAGGATAAGGCAGGAGCCTCTCTTCCTCCTGTGTAAAAAATATCATGACTAAACTTTGAAATATTATTTGAAGCTTTATTTCAGAAAGATTTTTTTCAGGAAACTTGTGAACAACTTATATTCTCTTTGTCAAAATAATTGCATTAGTTTTTGAATGGTTTCTGGTACGTTACTCCATAGATCTGGAGCACGGCATACTCCATTTACAAGGCCAGAGAAGCTCTCTCAAACACGTGCGCCGGTAGATAATTTGAAGTCACTGTTCCGAGTGCCGAAAATGAAAAAACCTGTTCGGAATCACTCAGAAAACTAAAAATATAGCCGTGAGCGAGGTTTCCTGACTATCTTCAGAGCAATGGCACTTGGAACAGTGACGTCAAATTTTCTTTCTGCTTCTTACAATAAGACTTATAATAATTTTCTTCTATACAATACGACTCCAAAACCATCAGTCTTTGGTCTTCGCTTTCCAGTTCTAAATTTGCATGTCCTTTATATCTTTTTCCACATCATCTATCCATCTTTTTCTATGTCTTAATTTTCTTCTCTCTCCCTGACGCCCTTGAAAATTTTCTTTGTGCCTCTGCTATCGTCCATTCTCTCCATATGTCCCAGCCATGAATTCTCATAGTTTTTATGACGTTAATAATGTCTTTCTCTCCAAATAGTTTAGCCACTTCAAAATTGTATCGCCTTCTCCAAACATCACCTTCTTTGATTGGTTCAGATATGGCTCTGAAAAATTTTCTCTCCCATAAATATTTATACATCTATAATTACCTTTAAATGTAAGTATTGATTTATTGGACGGTAATTGAAAGTGTTACACACCCCTAGCTTTTTTTTAATGCACTCACCAAACTGACGTGCACATTGTACAGGTTCCCCGGCCTCATGAGCTCCCCGTGGAAGTGTGGGTTGAGGGGTGCGAAGGGCGAGTGGACGGCGAAGATAACTCGGGGATCGGACCGCGGGTCGAACGTCTCGTCCTCTTCCAAGTTGAGCTTCAGGCGACCCAGGTGCGTGTAGCCGGACTCCTCTGGACGGGGAGAAATATTACATTAAAAAAAAACAGACTCTTAAAACAAAAGAGTGAAATCCACTCCTGTAGGAGAAGTGCATTTTCGCACCGGAAAGGAGTAAATATTAACTCAGACTGAGTTAAAATCGCTCTTTTAGCGTGATCCTGTCGGAGGTTTAACACACAAAGGCTCTACTCCTTTAGGGGAAGTGCATTTTTGACCCTGGACAAGTGAAAATTAACTCAGACTGAGTTAAAATCGCTCGTTTGTTTTAAGAGTGCATACAAATAATTTACTACGATATTCTGTAAGGACAGAATGTAAGGACAGAATATCGTAGTAAATTATTTGTATGCACAAAAACTTCTCTTGTTTTCCTAAATATTTTCCATTTATAACGAATATGTTATTCCGCTAATTCAAGAACTGTTTGCTGGACGTAGAACAAGAATTGTTGAAGTGGTTGCATCAACGAATTTAATAGTACCAAATAACATCAAAGTGATGAAAAATTGACTTTAATGTTCAGAACAGCAGAGGGTAGAAAATAACGTCAACATGACATTAGTTCCTAATATTTGATAAATATAAATTAAATATTAGATTTAAAGATCGGCATTTTGATGTCATGAAAATAGCCTTTGAATTCAATTTAAAAGACATTTGTGCAACTAAATTAAATAATTAAATTCTGTCGTTTTTCTGAAATGCACCATTATGATGTGTTAGTAGTCTTTACTTATATTTACTTCTTCTCAAAAACTAATTTGAAAAACTTAATAAAAACTTTAAATGTTCCCTTAAAAGACGTTCTTTAAGACATCCAAATAAAACCTTTAAATAATCTGAGCAATATCTATAATTTGTTTGAAATGATATTTTAAGGGTAAATTAAAACTTTATTTCTTTAAACGCGACTTAATGACGTCGTTGTTGTTTATAGGAAAACAAAGATGGTTATTGAAGACCCATATTTGCATACCAAATTTGGTCTCAGTTGGTTCCGGATCGCTCTCGAACCTGTTATTTCTGATCCAACAAGAGAGAGGTCTCCGATTGGAGAGTGGAGGAGCTTCAAAAAATACTCTGCGGTCCTTCCTAGATTAAACAATAAAAACTGCAAGTTATTAATAATTTATAAAATATTAATTACTAGTCAATAAAGCAGCTCCGTTGGAAAAGAAAACATTTTTGGTACCGTTAACCATATGGGACCATTTCTGTATAAACTAACAAAAATAACTAATCTAAACTAAAGAAAAAGGTTGCTCGTATTTTAATCATATCTGTAAAAATTGCCTGAAAAGATTTGTTTCAGTGATTAGATATTACAGAGATTTTCCAATTTGAAATTATCATAGAAATTTCATATATCCGATTTTTTTGTTGTTATCGTACAGAAAAACTAGAATGTTCATTTGTTTAGAATTTTTTTAAATAGATAGTTAAATATTAAACTGAAATTAGAGTTTCAAGTTTGACATGAAATAGTTTTAAGAAGTGAAAGTTGTAGTGAAATATTTTACGCTACTCAAAAGTGAAATATTTCAAATGTATGCATAAATCAAAGAGCAACGCTTTGACTATTTCTTAATAAATATATTTTATCAAATCGAAATAATTTCATACTTTGGGTCGTAGTAAGCGTTAAAACTGGCAGCGTTCTGTCCCAGTTCGTCGACGTCTTTTCTCGAAAGCTGATGCGATGTGGAGTTTGGAGATAGTACATTCGGCCAGTAATACATTTCTTTTGGAACCTGAAAAATTCGAATTCAATAAATTATATTAAAAAACCCATTTAGCTAAAGGGTTTTTGGCAGTTAAAAGAAGAAATGGTTAAAAATGTCCGTTCTCACAAACTTACTTTAAAATCGGCCATATCCTTCTTGCAATAATGTGGCTTACTTTCACAAAAAGTTGAAATGTTTTGAGGCGTTTCGCATCTATTTGGATACCGGAGACAATATTTGCTCCTTTGAACTCTGAAATAGATAATTATGAACCTTGTTAATGTTTTAATAAAACTTTTAATTTACTATGAGAGATTCCTTAGATTTTAATCTCAAAAATTAAAGTAATCACATCAGTTACCTTGAATAGAATTTCATAAAAACGATTAAGTTAAGACATAATTAAAAAAGATATGCAATTTAAAGATGCAGTAAAGTTCTAACTATAATTTTAACAAGCAA
Source organism: Hylyphantes graminicola (assembly GCA_023701765.1). Lineage (NCBI taxonomy): Eukaryota > Metazoa > Arthropoda > Arachnida > Araneae > Linyphiidae > Hylyphantes > Hylyphantes graminicola. The sequence goes on along the minus strand of CM043114.1, from coordinate 73,658,695 downwards.
CCATGCAATGTTCCAACAATATTTCGATGAAATTTAAAATACAGGATTGATTAGAAAATGTTTGTGGACATTTAAAAACAATCTAGTGATATATTTTTTTAAAGCTAGAACTCCGAAATCGTTTTCATTAGTCATGTATCAATCTTTATTTAATAGATTGATAATGGGCAAGTTTCAGTTTTTGGGTAACAACAGAAATGCCATTATTTTTTTTATTTTTATATAATGGAAGAGAAAATTAGGTTGGAATGAAAAACAATTTTTTCAACAATGATTTAGAAATATCAAAAAAGAAATACCTATGTCATTTACTTACGGGTTAGTATTACAAATAGTAAAAGCCGGAGCAATAAATGTCTTCGGCTTCTCCACTTCCATGCTAATAACCGTGGGGTGGGTGATGAAGTACATTAAATACTCCGTCAACTGACAAGCGAATCCAGCGACGCATAGCAAGCAGATGGCGGTCTTCAGCAACTTGCAAAGGATGCTCTTTTTTGATGTTTTCCCTTGCCCGCAGTTGTCAATTGGCTCAGGAACTGGGTATGAGTCCCAGTGGTTCTCTGAGTCCATTTCGTCAGGAGATGGGTCTATGGAAAAACAAATAAAATCCAACAAAAATATTTTATTTTCTGTACTTTTTCATTTTGTGTGTGCAAACGATTAAGTAACGAAAAAATTATAAACGATGCCAAACCGAATATTTCCAAAGGCAACCTTTAGATATGTTGACTCTGTTTGCTGCTAGAAAATTCTGATTGTAGAGACTCGAGCCAGAAAAATTTAATAATAATTTTTTCTAATAAAATTACTTGATAGTACTTATTAAGTGATGTCATAAATGAACTGATGTCCGTCCTAACTATCCCATCAAGTGGATATCACTAAAAATCTCTTCAATTCAAATAGACTGAAGTCCATTCCAAATATCACATCAAATTGGCATCTCTTCATGTGGAAATGTGGTTCATGCTGAAATGAACTTGTTTCTAATCGTAATATCACATCAAATGGACATCAATTCAATTAATGAGATTTAAAGCGAATTGATGTCCGTTCCAATGATATTCCTTCAAGTGATGACAGTTCAAAAATTAATCGATGTTCGTTCTAAATAAAATATGAAGTAAATCATTTTCATGATGATCACCATAATCTTGTCATTTGAAATGATGTGACGCCAGTTCCAAATGCCACATCATGTCAGTTGAATTCACTGACATCCATTTAACTGATGTCTACTGCACTGTTAAATATTTCGTACTTGTTTTCACCAAAAACATGGTTCCTGGCTGTGTAGTGAAACGTTTAACTATTTTTTGGGGGTTGTGGTTGAACCATTTTTAAGTTTTCAGAAACAATAAGCTGAAAAATATTTCCAATGAATTCCAAATTTATAGTGAAACAAATCACCACATAGCCGTTGAAGCTACTAGGAACCATTTTTAGTGAATCCTAGCAAGTCATTTTTTACCATTTGTGAGATACTGACGCATAAATAAGTCTATTGACTGTCAGCTTTTCCAGCAGCACACATAATTAAAAATATATGAATAATTAATTAATTTTAGAATTTAGAACTTAACTATGAAGTATGGAGGAGTCATTAATAAAAAATATCTTGAGAAATGTAGTTTTAAAAAAATTGAAGAAATCAAAATTGTTAGTTAAAATTTTAAATTTTAATATCATGCAGTGAAAATAAGTTTATACGACTTGGGTCAATTTCCTTATCCCACACAGGGTTTGAGGGGTGACTTTTAGAATAGTGTACACCATTTCTTACCTTGCGCAATCTATGTAATACTTACCTTTCTTGGCGCATATCCCTCCCACGCAGGTGTACACGATGGCCCTCGGTTGCTCCACTGTAACCGTATCTTGCAGAACGTTCACGGTCACTGCTTGCGCTTCCCAATCCATGAATGCGGAATACCACAACTACAATGAAACAGCCATGAAGTGACAAAACTTTTTCATATCAACGAAATGAAGTCTTCAATGAAATGCATGGACACAGTGCCAATGGCTCTTAATAATGTAATCAAACTAAGTAATTGTGCAATTAACTTTTAGCCTGCGGATAAATTGCAATATTTTTCTGGTACACGGAAGCGTTAGCTATAAAGTATTTAGTGAAAGATAAGTAAAAACTGGGCTGGCATGATGCGAATTTTGTTCGGGCGATATGTTTGAGCTCTTTTCATATTTCATAATTGTGATGGAGTTGGATACGCCCAAAATATGCACGGAAGAGTATATTAGTTGATTATGAAAGCTGGTGCTTTGAAGAGTACTTTGTTTTTTAATTAAAAGTATAGGTGATAATGTAATTGTTTTAGCTTGTATGAGTTTGCGAAATTTATACAAAGTAAAACATTGAAAAATTTGAACTTTCTAAATAAAATCATCTGAGAATTAAAGCATATGATAAATTATCACAATTTTTTTTGTTATGAAAATTTTTCATTAAAACTACACAGAACAATATACGGAATTTTTTTTTTGAGAAATTAGAATTTTTTTTGGTAAAATTATCTATTGAATTTAAAAAAAAAAATTCGAACACAATTCAAAAAGTGGAGCAGTAAACACCTGTAAGTCAGCTACAATAGACCAGGGTTTCCCAACCTTTTTGCACCTGCGTACCACTTGACTTTTTGAGAAATTTTGCTGTACCATTCACCCTAAATATTTTAATAAACGTATCATATTTACTCTTCTAAAAGAGTTCAAAAGGAGTCAAGTAACTCGTAACATTGCTGCTCACATTACTCACACGTACCGTCTGAAATTTTCCTGCGTAGTGGTACGCGTACCAACAGTTGGGAACCCCTGCAATCGACTAAACATTGGCCAACTACGGTCATCAGACACCGTTAAGACGGTGAACATAACCGGATTAGATTTCTTCAATCGCACTCAGTTTCTAAATTTTTGGTTATACATTTTCAGGTATGAGCTGATCTTCAGAACCAGCTCAAAGAAGATCATGTGATAATCAAATTAGAAATATTGCAATCATATAAATTATGTGTTATCTGTAAAAATATGTTCTCTGTTAACTTTTCCACCTTAATAGTTCTTTTAAGCACAATAATTTTTTCCTCATTAGACTTTTAACCCTTTCAGTCCCAGTGATGCCATTTGGAATCATCACTTTCTGTTTTTTTTCCAATTGTTTATGGCCCGTTATGACATCGAAATACACATCATTTGATTCTACTTTGTTCGATTAGAAATATTTTACATTAATCTCAATAGAAGTCAGAACTACTATTTTTTTTATTCAGAAGATAGCTAACAAGTGTTTCACCCGATTTTTGAGAAGTTCGTTTCAGTTCCACATATTTCAAACGCATTAAACAATTTCGGTTAAAATAATTACTATTTTTTTTAATAATATGGTCAGATACCTTAAAATATATAAGTCGAAGTGTTTTTAGGTAATATATATTTTATTTTGTTGTTTTCCACAATTAAAAAAAAATTTGCATTATTTCAAAAAATATATAAAAAATTAAAATGATTTTTTTTCTTATGGAACTCTTATTTTTGACCAAAAAATAACATATTTTGTGAATATCGGATGTTTCTGTAGTGTAAAAAAAATTTGGGGACTGAAAGACTTTATTGGCTCAACTAAAGTAAGATTTTTTTTTATTTACCAGCAACAAATGGGGTTACGTTTCTGCCTTTGTCACCCCAACCAGAAAACAATATAGATACAGATAACAATTCAGATAAAGGAAATGATTTCATCGATTGGAAATCATCATCGAACAGAGATTACGAAGTGTGAGTCGTGTTTGAATAGACAAGATTAAATGCCGTAAGTGACGATCCGCCTCTTTCGTTATAGTTAAATTTTTCTGTATTCTTTTTGTCTCTCGTTTTTTTTTTGTCTCGAGGTCCACAACATGAGCATCCAAGGGGAGAAGTTACAGGTCAAAGTGACGATAAAGAGGGATGACACCAATGCGCTTGTCTTCTGCAAGGTAAGACATGGATTTGTTAATTTATTTATGGAGGAATGAAAATTTGTGTCCAAACCAAAATGCCTCTGTAGGTAGGTAGGCTTTGAATTATCGTCGCAATGGAACAACATGAGGGCTATTGGCAACGGGCGTCGGGATTTAGAACCACAGTCAAGTGACGAGCCGACACCTGAGTAGGGACCCAACGCAACAGTTAAGGGCGACATCGTACGCCGTGGAGGGGCTTGGGAGCATATTTAAAGTGCACCCCCTCTATGCGGGGTATTATTCGTTGGCCATTTTTGGCTGCCAGGGCGTTTATAGGTCGGCAGTTATTTTGGCGATGCCCGGACCCGAACTTCGGACCTTCCACATGCAAAGCGAATGCCTAACTGACTAGGCTCCCCAGCCCCCAAAATGAATCTGTGATTATATTTATATTTTTTTTCTCTTCAGGCCTTGGCTCAGTAATGGGCTGTTGCGCCTAGGAGTTTTTAAATAACTTAATAATAAAATAGTTTAACCACTTTCATAAAGTTCTATCATTTTTCCAGCTTTGTTTAGTTTTAGTTTCCACACTACGTTTAAAACGTAAGAAAGGAAGGATTATAATCATTTAGCCCGTCTGTCTGTCCGTCCGTCTGTCACCCACTTTCTGCCCAAACTACAAATGCTACAGGCAAGTGTGATACGCAAAAAAATATAGCTCATCGAAATAAGAAGACATTGAAAATCTCAGAAAAAAATCGAATTCTCTAAAATAAGACAAAATTAAATGCTCATATAAAAAAACATAAAAAGCCATTTTTATTAGAATTAAATCACCATTGCCTTTTTGCAACAATCACACGAGAAACTGTAATATAATAAATTAAAATAAATTTATTTTCGCGACATGAATCAGTTTGAACAAACAACATCAAATATAATTCACTAAGAGATTTCTTTGTTTGCATGCTGATCTAAAATGTTTTGGTTACATTAAAAATAGATGAATATTTATTCTTTGAAATATAAATTAATTTTTGCAAGCTATAATAATTATTGAAGAAATAATTATTGAATTTTTGAAATAAAATAAATGAAACTAGCCAAATATAGCGTGTAAATGTTTATAATAGAATTAATATTGTCTTTGGCTTCTTTTTTTTCTTGTTAAACACAAATGTTGTGCTGAAGCGGGCTGAGTGACAGATTATGTTGCAAACCTACTTGTTATAAATTCGTAATAAATTGTTATTGTGAGCAATCTGAAAATAAATATTTTTTGCAAAAAATTTAATTTGACCTTTAAAAAAAGAAATAGTTTACGAACTATACATACTTTTTTTTGAAGTTAATAACATCTTATAATTATATATTAAAATGAAAAAGACCAATGGCAAAAATAAAAGAAAATATTTATTTAAAATTGAGTTATTATTACTTTGAAAAAACTAGCATATGCATCAATTGTATATTTTTAAAAATTGAGTTTAAATGTGACAAACCTATAAAAATTTCAGTGTATGGAAAGTCGTAAAAACCATTTCTAAAGATTTCTTCTAAAAAGAGTAAAATTAAAACATAATATTGTTTTAAGGAAAAATATTTGGAGGGTTCAAGCAAATTTAAAATTTAAAAAATCAATGACTTTGGTCAGTTTTTGTTTCTTCTAGTGTGTTTGTAACCTTTTAAGTTATTTGACAGAGCTGTCTTTTATTTTCTGATATGCAATTTAAAATGGGATTGAGACGTCTTACTTTAATACATACTTTATTGTTTCCGAAAACTAAAAAATAGTTTGCCCAAAACCGAATATAAGGAAAATCATTTCACCACACAGCAGTTTCAGTTTCTTTTTCTTTCTCTGATGGGGCTGCAATATTGGCGGTCAAGCCTTTGCAGACTCGGCATATTTCCCAGAACTGAGAGCCATTTTGTGTGGCACCATATAGGCGAATCTCGCTACCAATTTTTACTCACAGATTACAATGAATCTGAGCTCTCTGTGGATGTTAAAGTATGCCGAGATTTAATTTAGCCGAGAGAACCCAGGCCTAATAGGCCTTCCTGGGATCTTTTACCTAACGTCCACATGATCATATGACATGTGTGCCTAGGATTTTCTCATCAATGACGGCCAGTATTATGATGGTAACAAGCACAAAACTTTTAAGAATTTATACAACAAAAATAATGTGTGTTATGTACATGAACAAGTAAGAATTATTTAAAGGTTTTATTTATTATTTTTACCAAGTACCAGCTGAGGTGTTTCCTTAGTTAATATTACAGCCTAACAATTCGAAATTACATAGTTATTTTCTACACTGTAGGCCTCCCAAATCGTCGTTAATAGCATACAAGGCTTGAATGCGAAGTCGATCCACAAATTATTTAGTTTAAAAAAAATTAAGATACGAAGGTCGTTAATAGTGATGAACAGTTTCATAATTATCTATAATTTTAGTGATAACATATTAATGACTAACAATATTTCGATTTATCTGGTTAGTTAAAGCTTATTTTATGAAGATTAATGATAAGATAATAACTATTGGCACATACATTTTGTAAAACTATATGTACACTAATGAGGTAAACGGAAAACGTTTAGTTTCAGCCTTTGTGATGATGGATTAAAAAATAATTATTTTTTAGATCTAAAATGGCAAAGCATCCATATTTTTCACATTACAACACTCAGTACTCTTTCATTACTTAGTAACAATTTGCATTCTTAAAATTAGTTTTTTTTTTAGAGTAAATACTCAGAAATTACAGACGTTTATCATTTGCTGACTTTCAAGAATTGTTATGTTACTTAAAAAACGAGATTTCTTAATGAAATTTCAAACAAAACTATTTTAAAGAATGCGTTTGAATATGAATTTTCAATAAAAAAATTACACTGTAATATGTAAAATATAAAAAAAAAAACTTCTATAAAATACAATAAAAAATTATTTTCAAAATAGATTAAAACACAATTTCGTTTTTTATAATTTTGAGGCAAACAATAGAAGAATATAAAACATAATTTTTCGTTATACAATATCTATTTCGGCTACATATCCACAAACAAAATTTATCAGGTTTAGTCTTCGCTCTTAAAAATAACTATGATAATATCTACGTTTTCTCATTGTTTTGTTTTTTTATCATTTATATTTCAAAACAAATATTTATTTTATTTCTATTAGTAACACAAAGACTATGTTTGATATAGCACTAAAAAGAATAATTTTTATGATAGAAATCAATCATGTTATTTAGTCGTCCTCTTTTTAAAAAAGAACGACACATTTTTACAGACGTTTTTTTTTATGGTACTACAAAAATCGGAATTTTTTTTCCGTAATTGAAATGTTTCTGAAATGTAAGAGACCTTCTCTTAATGTCATTTACCCTATCAGTTTGGATGCGTTTAATATATTTCAAATTAAAAGCCTGATGCTTTTGACGCCTGAGTAAATGATTCCATTCCATCACAGTCAACACGGATGGAAAACAAGAAAAAAGACACATCTATGGTCCATCATTGGCAAAGTGGATAAGGCTTCTACTTCGAGACTGAACTTCCCCAAAAGTGAGGGGGTTAGAATCGGGCTTACTCACGGCCAACTTCAATAACAAGGCCAGAGAAGCTCTCCCAAACATGGGTTTAGAGTTTAGACAGAATTTTTGACGTCACTGTTCCGAGTGCCGAAGATCGATAAACTAGTTCGGACATAAGGCTCCTGTTCGGACGTATTCGGAACCCTAAAAGTGAGGTCGGCCGTGAACGAGTGGTTCCGATCATATTAATGGGTAATGGGTAATGTAATCGATTCCGGCTGCCTATTTCTAGCCTCCTTTGGGAGCTTTAACACAGCTAATTACACTTTGCAATTTAGAACGATGGCGACACCTGAGCGGGCGCCCAATGGAACTTCGAGCGACATCGTACGCTAACGCCGTCGGGACATTCGACTCCACAGATATAACGAGCACGTATATCGCAGTGTACTCGGGCACCCCGCTGAATTTTAGAGGATTTTTTTCCACCAGCACGAATACGTCTATAGTATGGCTAGGACAAGGACCGAACCTAGAACCTTCTCGGTGTGAGGCTCGTCGCTTACACCTCTCGGTCACCTGGGGGGCCACCGAACAGGTTTGTTGTCTTCATCTTCGGAACAACGTCACTCGGAACTATGACGTCACAATTTCCGTTCCTGAGCGTGTTTGCGAGCGCTTCTTCGGCCTTAGTAGTTGAGTATGAGTAGGCCGTGGCAATTACTTCCGGTCATTCTTTAAATTACACTTAAACTGGAAAATAGTTGGGAAAATAATTATTTGGGTGGGGTTACACACCTTCTGCTCTGCTAACGCTATTCCGCTTTTTTTTAAATGCTTAAAAATGTTTCTGAACGGAGACATAAATATGTTTTCAATGTATAATCTGTAAAATAAGCATTTTTTTAAAAATTACATAAACAGTAACTGCCTCATGTTTAGAAAATTTGTGATTTTTTTATGGTGTGTTTGAAAATAATTTTTGTTGTTGAAAACATTAAATCAATAAGTAGTTTTCAGACGAGCATATCGGTCCGCTTCTTGAAATTAGTTAACAAAAAGAAACATTGGCATTCACCCTCTCATGGGTACTCAAGGGTACTCAAAGCCTTGTACCTACGGATGCTACTGCAACCCTCTTGCCTTCCAGGCTACGGCCTGGAGGCCCACAACAATCAGAAACATTTCTTTGTAACGTACTCTGCAATTTTGCTGTCTTTTTCTCTTGCGTATTCACTGGAAAATAACTTTAAACTATTTTTCTGATAAAATTTCCTTAAAAAAATATTTTGTGTTTCAAGCACGATGGCGGAAGATTCGACCGTGATACCACCATCAAGATGAAAGTCCAGACACCCTATAAGATCTTATTGACATTCAAGCCTGCCCAAAAAGTCAGGTAAGCATATTTAACTCTATCTTTGTATAAAGACCAATTAGCAAGGATTTCCTCCAAAAAAGTTCTTAATTGTAACGTCTTTTAGCTTAAAATTATCACGGTTACTTTTAAGAAAAGCTTTAAAAAATTAAATATTCTAATTTGACTTCGTTGCTTAGCTGCTAATCTTTCTGAAACTCAACACAGGACGTTTAAAAAAAGGTAACACTGATTTTCACATATTATGAATATTATATTTTTTTTTACAAAATTTAAGAATTATTTGGATCTTGGATATGACTGAAAATTGCGAACTAAAGTTTCTCGTTGAAGGCTAAATGATTGAAAATTTACGAGCTATAATGTGTGTAAATTTTATCATGCCTCAAACACCTTTAAAACTTTTAATATTAACCCCAATTTAAACTTAAGAGATTTATTACCAACACCAAATTCCATTAATTATCAATTAATCACACATCTTTAACATTAATTATTAATGTCTTTAGGTAACTTATATACAACAACTCCCCGTCGGCGATGCTTTGTCGATTACATCAATCGTTCCCACAGAAACTGTCCTCTCAGTGCATATTTTACAATGACTTATTCACCTTTCTCGTCCCCCCCCCCCCCATTCTCACAACTAATTGGTCGACCAGGGACTATCAATTTTTTTCTCGCCAATGGACTATCGCCATTTTGTGAATCACTCCACCGCGTACTCTTGAAGTAAGACGAAGTAAAACAACCCCGTCCTATGTGTTGCTAGATTGAATAGAAGTGACTTTAACTTTATCTAAGTTTACTCGTCAACTTATTTTGCATATATGTTCTTAGCTCCGCTTCCCTGAAAGGCGAAGAAATCGAGATGGTGTCTGAGGAGATGAGCGAAGAACTTTCTCGGTACGTGTTCCAGTGGAACAGCAACAACATCGCCGTCTCCAAGAAGAACCACAGGCTCAACTACCCCCTCATCGTGGAAGTAAGTGCGGGTTTAAGAAAAGTATATGCTCTCTGCACTCTTAAAACAGAAGTGCATTAGGGAGAGTTAGGAGAAGTGCATTTTCGACACTGGAAAGGAGTGAAATTTAACTCAGACGGAGTTAAAATCACTCATTTGGAGTGATCCTGTCGGAGGTTTAACTTAACAAAGGAGTGAAATCCACTCCTATAAGTATGGTATGATACATATATATTCCAGCTTGTGTGCTTGTTGAGAGAACCGCTTATAAGCTTTCGTCAAGTGAGACAGACACAGAAAGAAATTTTACTCCTATAAGTGTATTTTCCACACTGGAATGAGTGAAAATAAACTCGGACTAAGTTAAAATCGCTCGTTTGTTTTAAGAGTGTAGATTCCTAAATACCTATTATTGTCACTATATTTGGATCACCCTGTAGCTCTAAAGTATCTTCAACGTCGTAAGCCTCATACGACCTGGTTGATCCAGCCTAGTATTTTAACCAACAGATGCATAAATTACCACTTTCGTCGCCGCAAGAAGATACTACGTCACTCTAAAAGTGGCTTCTCTTATCGCAACTGTTCATTCAATGCTGGTAACCCTCCAACAAGTCCAACTTCGCTAAGTCGAGAACAAACCTAAGTTTGAGCCAAACATGAGAATGAAGTTCCATTTATGACTGCTTGAAAATAGAATATGCTATCAACCAGATATATATATATATATAAGTAATTTACTTATTATAATTAAGGACTGATTCTCATAAATAAAATTATGCAGATTCGCATTAGGGGGGGGGGAATGTATGCAGATCGGGTGCGGGTTCGATTCCCGCCTTCGCCTAGGGTGTACTTCCTATCTCTGTGACAGTAAAAATTCTTTCTGTGTCTGTCTTACTAGGCAAATTTATTCGAAGGCTTATATAAGTGGATCTCTGATCAATCATGCAAGCTGGAATATATATGTAATTACCCCTACCCATGTATGCTGATTCGCTTAAGGGTACAGGGAACATCTCGTAGAGAAAAAACACTAAAATTTATCAGTCAATGAAACTAATATAACTTTTTTATTTTTTGACGAATTCAAAAAATTCTTTTTAGGTTCAATTCATTGAACTATTATAAATACATATTTATAAAAATATTTAAGGAATTCTATTTTAATAGTTAAAAAATCTAACATTTAAAAATGCTTGAAAATTTGAATTTTATGAAAAAACGTTTCTGCGGGTACATTTTTCTCTGAAAGTAATGTATGCAAGCTCAAATAATTTAATATATAAATAAAAAAACTGTTCAGTAAGTGTAATGAACCTCAAGTTTTAAGAATACCATAAATTTAAAAATTTTGCTACCTTTAGCAAAATTGGTGCCCGATTTATACACTTTTCCAGTTACAAAAAAAAACCCTATACTATTTTTTTAAAAATTATATATTTTTGCAATATTTTTGGTTCACTGTGTTAAACAGACATGCAAAAAACACCATGCAAAATTTCAAGCATCAAATTAAAATAGGATAGGAGAAAAGTGTACCTACGCGCTTAAAATCTTCGTTTTGAGAAAATTGACCTTCAAAGTTAACCCTTTAACCTCACAAGGTAGGAGAATTTCTCATCCCCGAAATACGAGTTTTTCTAGGCAGGAAAAAAGCGAAATGGAATCGTCCTGTATCAAAAAATACCCAAGTGATTATTTCGGCCGTTAGTCATCCTATGGAATCGGACCTTTTTGACTTTGTGAAAAAATAACATTCTAAGTTGATTGCATGAAACAAAATTTTCATAAGGGGAGGTCTTCATATTAAAAATGTTAACAACTTTGAAATTTCCTATAGTAACACCCATATTTGATTATTTAGAAATGTTAAGCATCCTCGAAAACCCCTAAATCTTAGTTTTTGTTACATTTGGATGAATATTTAACGAGTTATTCTATCGAATCACTTGATGTCCTATGGGGGACCATCTCAAGGTTGTTGGTTTAATGATGTTTATCTTCCTTTCCAAAGCCGTATTTGCTTATCAAGCTCATATATCATCTTTTACACTGTCCCCTGAAGCGCAATTAAAAAGTATTTTGTGATTTACTCAGCAAATTATGAATAAAAGTAATTAAAAATTTGGGTTCCGCTTAAACTTTCTGTCTTTAATATATTTCTGTAAAAATTTTGAGGGGTTTATATTCATAATTTTTTTAAAAATTAAAATAATGATTATTTTAAAATATAAAAACTGTTTTAAATACCCCAATATTGAATGCCTTTTATTTGGGTTGTTATAATTTCTTTTCAGTAAAAAATTCGTTTCATTATCTTAATTATTTATAGATTGGGATAGTTTTTTATGTGCAACTAATTTAACATTATGGCACCTAAACTTGGCACGTCTCTAACTCCCCTAATAATGCTTAAAAACTAACAAAATTTGGTATTTCGTATTGACATAGGTCATAGATTAGAAATATGGACTCAAAAAGGGGTGTTGCCATTGGAAATTTTAAAGTTAGTAACATTTTTAATATGAAGACGGCCCCTTATGCAAATTTTGTATCATGCAATTAACTCAGAATGTTATTTTTATACAAAGTCAAAGAGGTCCGATTATATAGGATGACTAACAACCAAAATGATCACTAGCGGATACTTTTTTTTCCACAGCACGCTTAATTTTTAACATACCCAACACCCCTATTTGTGCAACGAAACGGCCGAAACCGGCCTTCCCGATGTTTGCTGGTAGAGCCGTCCTGGGCCGGTTTCGAGGTTAAAGGGTTAAACCTTGCTTACCTTAACTTTTTCGCTACGAAGATTCTCTGCTTCCTCGTAATATTTGATAGGAATAACATTATCGAATCTTTAGTTGTTCGGGCGTTTCAGTAAGGAAAGTGTTAAACATAAAGTGACTTCCGCGATGTCGCAAAAATATATTAATCCTAATGTACTGATTGTAAAGTGTTATATGTCATTTTAAAGAAAAGAAACGGGGCTATTAGAAAATTTCAAAATCTCAAAATCGATTTTTTTAATGAATGTTATGTTCCCTGTTACCTTAAGTAAATGCCTTATCATTTATGTCATTTTCTCATTTCAGCTGCGCGGCATGGGTGTCCTGGAGGTGATCCTGCAGCTCAAGTTCTACAAGGCCGACGACACCGGCCACTCTGCATGGGGGGAAGTGCCTGCACCACATCGACTGCGAGTGCATGCACAAGGAGGGCAGCTCATTCGTCGAGGTCCTCAAGCAAGTCTATCGCTGACTGCTCCTGGAGTAGGACACTTGCCTCCAGGGAGAAAGCCTCAGGGTCAAGCCAATACCGCCTACATTGCAGAAAAATTCATTTGCATCAAATTCAGTCATGCTCGCAACAAACTCAGACAGAAGTTGGGTTGAATACCCCTCTCATACTCATGGATCTTCGATCTTTCTGACTAACCCTATTTCCAAGACTAAAGTCATCCTCGAATTTATAGGTGCCATAGCCAACGAACTTTATTCTCCCTAGAGACTGATATATTCTATTTTTTAACACTTTTCTGAGCCAGGATTAAATAGCCAAACTCTTGCGGTCATGCCCCCAAGCAACTTCCGCAGCCAGGATCATAGAAATCAAGCAGCTCAACCCGCGCTAGCAAATATCTCTCTACCACCACCACTAGTACTACTACTACTGCAGAAAAATAAAGAGCCATGTCCCACCGATACTTGCAGTCCATTAGCTGGTTACAGCAAAAGATGCTCAAGTAATACGAATTTGGGATACCATCTTAGAACTACAGTCCAGCCCTATTCCGATTCCAAGTTAGCTCCTTTTCGGGCATCCTCAATAAAGGAGGGACATCTTCAATGAAGATGACCATAAAAGGTTTAACATGGAATGAAGAAGTCCCTCCTTCATTGAATGGAGGACATCATCAATGAAAGGGCAATGACGCTTTGAATAGACTCTGGTCAGGCAGGCTTCAATTTTAGATTTTTTTTTAATTTGATGTAGGCGAAAATTAAAAATGCTGCCGCCACCTATAGCCGAATTTTGGTGATAATATCTGGCCACTCTCATCAAATTATAGCTAGAGATTGTCCTGAAATTTGGATTTCGTGTGGTTAAAAGTTTCACTAGTATTTGTGATTTTTAATATTCACTATAGTTTCGTGCTTCATTTTCCGTAATAGGGTCTTCTCTGTTATTAGACGGTATTGCTTAAACTGCTTCTTATCCCACATTCGGGCCGTTTGGACGAGAAAAAAATACATTTTGTAATAATACGACGACAAAAAAAAAGAATCTACCATATATTCCATGCATTTTATGAAAAAAATATCTATTTCATTGTATGTAAAAAGGTATAGCGTGCTAATGCAAACGCATACAAAAGGAGAAAAGGTAATTTTATCGACATCATCAATGCTTGCTTATCGCCGGCTGCTGCTAGTATTGAGCAATAGACAACTGATACAGTCTTTACTAAGAAAGCCACTGCATTTCTTTCAGTTTATAGGTATTTATATGAAGAAAACTTCGTCATAACCAGTGAACCTATTTATAACTCTATTTGCATCATCTGGATTGGCAGCAGTTTTCTAAAGTTTCAAAACCGAAAGTCGGGATGGTTTTCTATTAACGTTTCCCACAGGATATTGAGGAATACTCGAGAAAGAAGCCCCACGCACTTTTCATATGAGAAAGGGCAAAACCTTTTTTTTTTTTTTTTTTTGTCAAATCGCCCTGTAATGTGGCAGGCTTTCTTTGTGTAGGCGGTGTTGGCAGGATTTGTAGCCTTATTCTGGGAGCAGTAGGCGGTGGTAGACTTTCTTAATAGCATGCGATGTCGTGTGGCAGCCTTCCTACATGTCGGATATGGTGTGCATACAGCATATTGTACTCCATGTACTATATATCTATGGTACTCTAACTTTAAACTTTTGAAGAAAAAAAAGAATACTGTGGTATGTGTACCATATAATCGACATGTATGTAAAGGCTGGAATAGATAGGATGGCAGCTAAGAAAGCAAAGAAAACTAAAATAATGTGTGTTATTAGGATTGCTTGAGGGTACTGACCAATGCAGTTTTCCCCCTCAAAGCTCATAAAAAAGGATATTTGACTAAAAGAAATGATTTTATGTAGATACGTACCCTTGATTTGTTTTACTTCAAATATGGTTTTAAAAATAAAATATTTTTTACGATTTAACGATTGATTTGGTCAATTATTGATTGATAACTCAATTTAAAATCCTACAGTAAATATTGTAATTTCCTTATTGTATAAGTTAGTTATATTTAGCATAAAATAAATTATACATTCATTTTTAAGGCACATACATTTTACGGTATAATGAAAAAAAATGACGATTTTCAAAATATAACAGTTTATACATCTACATATAATTTTTAAAGTAACCGTACAAAGTTGCAGTGGAAAAGGTTGAGGCTATTGCGTGACATTTCTCATTGTTTTAAATTGTTGCAACTTTAAATATATAAAGTTAAAAAAAAATATATTTCAATGTATTTCATTGTTAGCTAATGTAATATGCATTAGATTCTTCATGAAGAGAAAGCGCGGCTTTTCATAAAAAGAAATAATTTTTCAGCGAACTCATACAAAGCAACGAAAGACAAACCCAGCCACAAACTTAAATATCCACCAAGTTGCGAGTAGAACTCCGAATCTGAGTACATCGGTTTTTGAACGTAAATCTTATGATCTAGAGTTTTAAAGAAAACTTTCAGCTTCGTCGGAGGTAAGGGTGCCCTTTGGCCGCGGCAGAACTCAGGCTCGAAGCTCCTTCCGAAATTCTTGTCAGAATTCACGCTCTGCATCACCAAAGACCAGTTCATGACCGTGCTCTGAAGCTGGACATCGTACTCCGTGCTGAGGCAGGGCAAAGGGCAATCACACGTCAGGATTTTCGAACTCATCATGTCCAACACTTTATCCATGCATAAAGTCTGCGTTTCGTTCGACAGATCGCAAAAGACCGTTTTAGGACGAGCTGCTTCTAAAAAAGGATCGACGCAGCCACAGAGATCCATGCTGACTCGTTGCATGCAATCATCGATGCAATCCAGCTCTCCGCTCAATGGATAGTTCTTGCAGGCATCCCTGTACGGGGAGGGCAGTCTGTGGAACGATGTCTTGGACAGAGACAAGTGCGTTTCGGTGCCAAACGGGATGCTAACTCCGTTCTCGGAGGGATGAGGGTCTTCTTGGGGACTGTGGACCACGACTCGGACTCCGAACGCAGGAGTGATGTTCGAGTAGGAAAGCAGTTCGGCGTCCAACACAAGTTCCAGTCCGCTCTGTGGGCCTGCCCTCTTCACGATGCGAGGCTTGGTGTTGGGATCTTTTTTGTTGAAGGTGAAGCAGTTTCCATATTGCTTGCTGTGGAGGTACGCGAAATCCGTGATGTTGCAAGTCAGGGAATTGAAGGAGCACTTCAGAATGAAGTCATCGAGCCTGTGTCCGTAACAGTTTTTTGAGACAGCGTCCAACTGGACGTAGCGACTTATTAGATTTTTCATTAATTTACTTTCCGATTCACTTGTTGCTTTCGATTTTGAGGTAAGCCCCTTTGCTTCAGTCAACAGCACTGTCGGTCTACCTGCTCCTTGGCCTTGAGGAGGACCTTGGTTCGCGGTTTGGCTTCTGTAGGAATAACATTGGTCCCAAGTTAGACTTTCGTTAACACAGAAGACATGATTGAGAGTTATTCGATTTAAGTTGCACACAGTGACTGCTGGAAAATCAAAAGTTCTTACTCGTTGTAATTTCAAATCGACTAGAACTGGATACTGGAAGTAAAGTTGTAGGAAACTATAGACTTGGTAAACACACCCACTTAATGTTACCACAAAGACAATTAGCCAAAATGCTTGACTGTAACAGGATTTAGATTGCGACAATCGGGACAGAGAATGTACCGATGACTTTCCGATAAATTCACAAGACATCTGACACTTCGAATGATTACTTGCCGATCTGTCTTTAGGCTCCATGATAGCATATAACCATTGTGTGTAATCAGTTAAGTTAATGTATTGTAAAGTTGGTTCTTTTCTTTTCTTAAAATGGTATACTCAATGGCTGAGTCAAATCTCGGAATATGACTTCTTACAACATCAACAGACAAGCGAAATTTGACATAGGTGGTTATTTTCTTTAAGCTCAACTAGTTAATTGCTATAGAACTTTCTACTATAATACCTACTTTCAGAATTTCACACTAGCATTTGGGAACTACAAGGATGACAACATTATTTAAATAACCCTTTCGAGAGAAAGTAATATTTTCTGAAAGCATGTATGCTAATATTGTCCCAGCTTACGCAAAATAAGCATGGAATGGGAAAACTAAATGGTTTACGAAATAACAATTACGTGAGTGCATTTTTAACAAACAAAAAAAAACACTTTCATGACATTATTTCACGTAAGTGTAATTCGATTAAGTAGAATTCATTACGAAAGGTGGACACCGGTTAACACCCACATTTATTATACCGAAAAGTATGTTTATTCAAACAATTGTGTAATGTGTAATAGCGTTAAAATGCTGACGTTATTTTTTTTATTAAATATTTCTATTCCATTTCTTCCAATATCTTTAAATTTATCGTTAGCAATTCGTAAGGCTGAGCCAAGTGTTAATTTTATTTATTTTAAAGTTGAAATATTCTGGTTGTTAAAATTTAGAAGCTGAGAAGAAGTACAGGGTTGTAATAAAATAACGCTCGCTATTCGGAGTGGTCTGTAGCTTGAATGAATAATCCAAATGCATCAAAAATTGAGACACTTAATAATCAAAAAAGGGGAAAAAGAATGGAATCATAAAAAAGACAGAATCCTAAAAAAAAATCATAAAAAGAATAATCATAAAAAACAAACTCGTTTCTTGACCAAGGTTCCAAATTACCAGGCGTCGTCAATTACGGCCAATTACGGCCAGCACAGCTAATTACGAATCGTAATTTAGAACCCTGGTCAAGAAACGAGTTTCTTTTTTTTTTCAAAAACAATGGAGTCATAAAAAAGAAACTCGTCTCTTGACCAGGGTTCTAAATTACGAGGCATAGCCAATTAGGGCTAATTACGGCCAACACATCCAATTACGCCTCGTAATTTAGAGCCCTGGTCAAGTGACAAGTTTGTTTTTTATGAATCGATTCTTTTCACCACTCTTTGATTAGTAAGTGTCTCAAAGTTTTTTGCATTTGGATTATTCATTCAAGCTACAGACCACTCCGAATAGCGAGCGTTATTTCATAACCACCCTGTACTTCCGTGCAGAGGTGAACTTTAAAAATGCTTCAAAGTCCCGATGTCGCCCTTAAACTGTGCATTGGGATGCCTACTCGTCACTTGATATTTAATTATTTCACTCGTTATTTAATTATGGATTATATTTATTTAAATTTATGAATTATATTTATTTAAATTTATGAATTATATTTATTTTAACGATAAATTTATGACACCATTCGTTAATAGCTCTAGTGCGACGATAAGTTCAACATAACCAGATCGAGAAATAGTCTTTGAGAACAGTTATTAACTATCTTGTTACAGTTAGAAACCACTGTTTTGACGCCACATTTACGTCCAGCATTGCCGCCCCGGTGACTGAATGGTTAGTGTACTAGCCTTTGGAGCTGCTGGGGTCGGGCTCGAATCCCGGTCAGGCATGGATTTTTGTGACTGTCAATAAATATTGTTATTTGTCTATGTGTTATTCATTTCTTTGTGACTGTAAAAATTCTTTCTGTGTCTGTCCCACTTGACGAAAGCTTATAAGCGGTTCTCTGAACAAGCACACAAGCTGGAATATATATGTATCATACCATACCATATCACGTCCAGCATTGTCTTCTAGCCCACAAACAAACTCCTCTCCACCCCGTTTGAACCCTTCTACACTCCATTAACGGTAAGCACAACACTCTCAGAAATAACACTTTCATTTTTGACGATTCGTGAATCCTCAAGCCTCATTTCATCAATGTCGATGATTGTTTCTTCAAACTATCACGTGACTTTTGAGTAAACGGGAATCCTCACTTTTAGGATCGTGATTTGACGATTCTGTATCTTGATTTTGAGGAAACTGAATCTCATTGTTGTACTCACATGCTCAAAAATGACGAACTATGTCTTTAGATTGGACGACATTCAAATCTTCATAAAAATGACGATTCAAATTTGGAGGAAACGAAAACTCGGAGCATTTGCCAGTAAACGGAATCGTCAAAATTAAGGAAAATTTCGTCATTTTTGAGCATTCATTTTTGAGAGTGAGCGATCGAATTATCGATTCAGTAATAATCGAATTACCGTAACAATCGATTTTATTATTACGGTAAGCAATAATCGGATGCCGCGGTAGCTCAGTCGTGTGAAGCGTCGTGTTCGCATCAGAGGGGTTGTGGGTTCTGTCCTCGGCGGTGCTAATAATTTTGATGGTTGCCGGGACGGTGCTTGTAATCGGCTAAAGACCGCCGTGTTGCTAATGGTGTCTGGGGCACGTTAAATGTCTCGTGGTCACAAAGTCTTCCATGTTCCCATACCAATGTAATACCTCTGGGGGTACCAGATCAGGGGGTTATCGGTCTTTGATCTGGATCGGACATTAGACATTAGATTAGAAACGGACATTAGAAATAACAACAACAATAATCGAATAATACAGCCGCATCTACAAAAAGTAATATTACTGATAGCACAATGCAAATTTTTAAAATGTGAGCATACTTGCATGCTTGAAAACGTAGTATGTATTTTTGGGCGTTAACCAGAAGCCTTCCTAATTTATTAATATTTCACCTATCCCTGCGTGAGTTAATGTCACGAAAATATTTCTTTACTTTAAAAAGAAAAAAAGAACTCATTAAATTTTACTATGAAATTCCGGAAAACCATTTTATTTTATTATTCATGGCTTTGGATGACACAGTTTTTTGGTTTAAATGTAATAAAAAGCTTCAGGACATAGTATTTTCCCATAAAGAGTTATTTAAACTAACCATCATCACACCCTTGTATTTTAAAAGTGCGGCTATTTTATTTGTATAGGAGAGATCAGAGATTGATCTTTTAATTATTTTCTGGTAATCGAAGTTTCTAGTCAAAAGTTCTATCATTTTGACATCTGAATCAGGCGTTTATTGAAACAATTGCGAGGAGAAAAGTAACCTGCTTTATGTTAAGTACATGAACAGATGCTACACTTTGTTTGAATATTGACATGGAACTTGATAGAAAATCTTCAAAGGAGCTTTCGAAATGCATGGTATCCTGCGAAGCCAGCGGGAAGTCGTCTGTGCATGCTTTGTCTCAACTCTCACAAGCAAAAACCAGTAATGCTCGAGTATTTTGGTTAATAGTTTTTCTGATTACCTTAAGTGGATGCTCTTATCAAGTCTATAGCTTCCTTCAAGTATATTTGCAGTATCCAGTTCTAATCGATTTAAAATATCAAAGAGTAAGGGCGTCTGATTTTCCTGCGGTTACAGTGTGCAACCTCAATAAAATAACTCGCAATCATATAGAATGTGTTAAAGAAAGTCTAACTTGGGACCAATGTCATTCTTACAGGAGGAAAACTTTTTGTCGTTATAGTTTCTGCCAAAGTTTTTCTGGACCTGTCCTATTGTTTCAGACTCAGGCACAGAGCCTATTTTCCACATCAAATGCAAGTGAGTCGCGAAAGAGTTACAATGAATCAGCGAAGTTGGACGACATGTCAAGAAGGTGCTACGGGCACAGGCTAGACGATTTCGTTCGAAAGGCATTTGATTTTCTTGCGGTTACGGTGTGCAACCTCAATAACACAACTCTCAATCATATCCAATGTGTTAACGAAAGTATAACTCGGGACCCATGTCATTCCTACAAGACTAATTTTTGTCTTTATAGTATCTGCCAACAATTTTTTCAACAAAGTGGTTCTGGAGGATTCCCATTGTATCAGACTCAGGCACAGAGCCTAACTTCCACATCAAATACAAGTGAGTGGCGAAAGAGTTACAAAGAATTTGCGAAAAACCTACTGAATCGTTACACTAAATTGGAAGACATGACAAGACGGTGCTACGGGCACAGGCTAGACGACTTCGTTCTGAAGTGCTCCTTCAATTCCGTGACTTGCGACTACAGTGACTTTCAGTACTTCCTCAGCAAACAGTATGGAAACTGTTTCACCTTCAATAGAAAAACAGAAAGTGATCTTGGCGCCAAACCTCGCATTGTGAAGAGGGCAGGTCCACAAAGCGGACTGGAACTTGTGTTGGACATCGGACTGAATTCTTACTCTTATATCACACCTTCGTTTGGAGTCCGAGTGGTCATCCACAATCCCCAAGAAGACCCTCACCCCGCCATAAAGGGAGTAAACATCCCGGTTGGTGTAGAATCCCACCTGTCTCTGGCCAAGACATCGTTCCACAGACTGGCATCCCCTTACAGGGATGACTGCAAGAACTATCCACCATCTGGCGGACTGAATTGCGTCGACGAGTGCATACAACGAGTCAGCATGGAACTCTGTGGCTGCGTTGATCCCTTTTTGATGGCAGCTAGTCCGAAAAAGGTCCACTGCAACCTGTTAAACGAAACTCAGACTGCGTGCATGGGCAGAGTGTTGGACTTGTTGAGCTCAAATGTCGAAGTGCGACTGAATATGTGCGACTGCCGTCTACCTTGCTTCAGCACGGAGTACGATGTGCAGCTTCAGAACACGGTCATGAATTGGTCTTCGGTGATGCGAAGTGTGATGATTTCTGACAGACATTTCGGGAAAATCTATGAACCTGAAGAGTGCCGGGGCAAAAAAGCAATAACGCCTCCAACGAAGTTGAAAGTTTTCTTTAAAACTCTAGATCATAAGATTTATGTTCAGAAACCCACGTTCTCAGATTCAGAGTTATATTCGCAACTTGGTGGAAACTTAAATTTGTGGTTGGGCTTGTCTTTTGTTGCCATGTATGAGCTCGCAGAAAAAGTGTTCCTTTTTGTGAAAGTGGCGCTACATACGTATTAAAATTCATATTGAGAAAACGCCGATTAAAACACTGCTATTTAGATATTAACTGCTATTTCGAAATACAATATTTATCATGCTTCTTTAGAAATCGAAATGAAATTGCGCACCATTTAAAAAAAATACTTATGCCAAATAGCATATTCTTTTTAAAACGATTAATGTAGAGGTTTAAATTAATTACTCAGCTAATGAAAAGCAAGACAAAACATGCATAAAATTTTAAATTCCTTTAATAAAACTAATCTATACTTAATCAAACTTTCACTTTACTTGTAAATATTATCTTATTAATAATTCATGTTAATATTTATAACAAATAAATATTTGTTTCCGAAATAAAATTGAAATTAAAAACAGAACAATAGAATAAAACAGTCCCATTTACAAATGTAATAATATAATGATAGCACTATGCAAATTTTTTAAAGTGTGCGTGCTTAAAAGCGTAGTATTTTCGGGCGTTAACCACTTTCCTTAATAATTTATATTTCACCTATCCCTGCGTGAGTTAATGTCACGAAAAATATTTTTTACTTCAAAAGAAAAAAACTCATTAAATATTGCTCTGCCATTACGGGAAACCTTTTAGTTTTATTATTCATGGCCTTGGATGGCACTGTTAATCAGTTAAAATGTAATAAAAAGCTTCAGGACATATCATTTTCTCATAAAGGGTTATTTAAACTAACCATCACCACATCCTTGTATTTTGAAAATATTGTTAGTTTATTTGTATAGGAGATAGATACTAAATCTTTTATTTTCTGGTAGTCGAAGTTTCTGTAGAAAGAGTGCCATCATTTTTAGATATAATTCCGACATTTATTAGAACAAATAATAGGATAAAAGTTAACAGTTTACAGCAAAAGTTACCAGTTTACATGAACTGATGAGACACTTTGTTTGAATATTAACATGGATCTTGGTAAAAAATCTTCAAAGGAGAATTCGAAATGTATGATGTCCTGTGAAGCCATCGGAAAGTCGTCCGTGCATGCTTTGTCGCAACTCTCACAAGCAAAATCCAGTTCGGCTAGAGTATTTTGGCTAATAGTCTTTGCGGTTACTCTAGGTGGATGCGCTTACCAAGTATTTAACTTCCTTCAAGTGTTTTTGCAGTATCCTATTCTAATCGATTTGAATTATCAAAGAGTAAAGGCGTTTGATTTTCCTGCGGTTACAGTGTGCAACCTCAATAAAATAACTCTCAATCATATCCAATGTGTTAACAAAAGTCTAACTTGGGAACAATGTCATCCAAAGGTGATACAAACTACTTGGTTCCAAGGTGGATCTGGAGGAGCTGGAGGTTATGGGGGAGGAGCAGGAGGAGGTCTCCCATTATATCGGACACAAGCACAGATCCTAACTTCCACACCAAATACAAGTGAGTTGCAAAAGAGTTATAATGAATTAGCCAAAAACATACTGAATCGTTACACTAAGTTGGACGACAGGTCAAGAAGGTGCTACGGGCACAGGCTAGACGATTTCATTCTGAAGTGCTCCTACAATTCCGTGACTTGCGACTACAGTGACTTTGAGTACTTCCTCAGCAAACAGTATGGAAACTGTTTCACCTTCAATAGAAAAACAGAAAATGATCTCAACATCAAACCTCGCGTTGTGAAGAGGGCAGGTCCACAAAGTGGACTGGAACTTGTGTTGGACATCGGACTGAATTCCTACTCTAAAATCACACCTTCGTTTGGAGTCCGGGTGGTCATCCACAATCCCCAAGAAGACCCTCACCCAGCCATAAAGGGAGTAAACCTCCCGGTTGGTGTGGAATCCCACTTGTCTCTGGCCAAGACATCGTTCCACAGACTGGCATCCCCTTACAGGGATGACTGCAAGAACTATCCTCCATCTGGAGGACTGAACTGCGTCGACGAGTGCATACAACGAGTCAGCATGGAACTATGTGGCTGCGTCGATCCCTTTTTGATGGCAGCTAGTCCGCATAAGGTCCTCTGCAACCTGTTGAACAAAACTCAGACTGCGTGTATGGGAAGAGTGTTGGACTTGTTGGGCTCGAATGTCGAAGTGCGACTGCGTACGTGCGACTGCCGTATACCCTGCTTCAGCACGGAGTACGATGTGCAGCTTCAGAACACGGTCATGAATTGGTCTTCGGTGATGCGAAGTGTGATGTCTGACAGACATTTCGGAAAAAGCTATGAACCTGAAGAGTGTCGGGGCAAAAAAGCACTTATGCCTCCGACGAAGCTGAAAGTTTTCTTTAAAACTTTAGATCATAAGATTTATGTTCAAAAACCCATGTTTTCAGATTCAGAGTTATATTCGCAACTTGGTGGAAACTTAAGTTTGTGGTTGGCTTGTCTTTTGTTGCCATGTATGAGTTCGCTGAAAAAGTGTTCCTTTTTGTGAAAGTTGCGCTACATACGCATTAAAATTATATTGAGAAAAAGCCGATTAACACAATGCTATTTAGATATTAACTGCTATTTCGAATTACAATATTTTTTCATGCTTCATAAAGAATCTAAATGAAATTACGCACCATTTTAAAAAATTACTAATACCAAATAGCATATTCGTTTTGAAACGAATAATGTAGAGTTTTAAATTAATTATTCATTTAATGAAAAGCAAGACAAAGCCTGCATCAAGTTTTAAATTCCTTTAATAAAACTAATCTATACTTAATCAAACTTACACTACTTTACTTGTAAATATTATCTTAGTAATAATTCATGTTATTACCTATAAAAATAATAACATTTATTTTCGAAATAAAATTGAAGTTGAAAACGAAATAATCGAATAAAACAGACCCATTAACAAACGTAATTATAATGAGAGCACAATAAAAAAATAATATTTGCATGTCTGAAAGCATAGTATTTTTGGGCGTTAACCAGTAGCTTTCCTTATTAATTAATATTTCAATTATACCTGCGTGTGTGAGTTAATGTCACGAAATATATTTCTCTACTTTAAAAGAAAAAAAATGAACTCATTAAATATTGCTCTGCCATAGCAAGAAACCTTTTACTTTCATTATTCATGCCCTTGATGACACTGTTAATCAGTTAAAGTGTAATAAAAAGCTTCAGGGCATATTATTCTCTCATAAAGGGTTATTTAAACTAACCATCACCACATCCTTGCATTTTGAAAAGACTGTTAGTTTATTTGTATAGGAGATAGAGACTAAGTCTTTTATTTTCTGGTTGTCGAAGTTTATGTAGAAAGAGTGCCATCATTTTCAGATATAATTCCTCCGCCATTTATTAGAACAAATAATAAGAGAAAAGTATCCAGTTTACAGTATGTACATGAACTGATGAGACACTTTGTTTAAATAATAACATGGATCTTATTAAAAAATCTTCAAAGGAGCATTCGAAATGTATGATGTCCTGTGAAGCCATCGGAAAGTCGTCCGTACATGCTTTGTCGCAACTCTCACAAGCAAAATCCAGTTCGGCTAGAGTATTTTGGCTAATAGTCTTTGTGGTTACTCTAGGTGGATGCGCTTACCAAGTATTTAGCTTTCTTCAAGTGTTTTTGCAGTTTCCAGTTCTAATCGATTTGAAATATCAAAGAGTAAAGGTGTCTGATTTTCCTGCGGTTACAGTGTGCAACCTCAATAAAATAACTCTCAATCATATACAATGTGTCAACGAAAGTCTAACTTGGGAACAATGTCATTCTTACAAGAGAAGAACTTTTTGTTTTTATAGTATATGCCCAGCTGGTAGGCCTCATAGTGGTTTTGAAAGTCATGGAGGAGGATCAGGATTCTCATTATATCAGACTCAAGCACAGAGCCTAACTTCCACATCAAATTCAAGTGAGTCGCGAAAGAGTTACAAAGAATTAGCGAAAAACCTACTGAATCGTTACACTAAGTTGGACGACATGTCAAGAAGGTGCTACGGGCACAGGCTAGACGATTTCGTTCTGAAGTGCTCCTTCAATTCCGTGTCTTGCGACTGCAGTGACTTTGAGTACTCCCTCAGCAAACAGTATGGAAACTGTTTCACCTTCAATCGAAAAACAGAAAATGATCTCAACGTCAAACCTCGCATTGTGAAGAGGGCAGGTCCACAAAGCGGACTGGAACTTGTGTTGGACATCGGACTAAATTCCTACTCTAATATCACACCTTCATTTGGCGTTCGAGTGGTCATCCACAATCCCCAAGAAGACCCTCACCCCGCCATAAAGGGAGTAAACATCCCGGTTGGTGTGGAATCCCACCTGTCTCTGGCCAAGACATCGTTCCACAGACTGGCATCCCCTTACAGGGATGACTGCAAGAACTATCCCCCATCTGGCGGACTGAATTGCGTCGACGAGTGCATACAACGAGTCAGCATGGAACTCTGTGGCTGCGTCGATCCCTTTTTGATGGCAGCTCGTCCGAAAAAGGTCCTCTGCAACCTGTTGAACGAAACTCAGACTGCGTGTATGAGTAGAGTGTTGGACTTGTTGGGCTCGAATGTCGAAGTGCGATTGCATACGTGCGACTGCCGTTTACCCTGCTTCAACACGGAGTACGATGTGCAGCTTCAGAACACGGTCATGAATTGGTCTTCGGTGATGCGAAGTGTGATGTCTGACAGACATTTTGGAAAAAGCTATGAACCTGAAGAGTGTCGAGGCGTAAAGGCACTTATGCCTCCGACGAAGTTGAGAGTTTTCTTTAAAACTCTAGATCATAAGATTTATGTTCAGAAACCCATGTTCTCAGATTCAGAGTTGTATTCGCAACTTGGTGGAAACTTAAGTTTGTGGTTGGGCTTGTCTTTTGTTGCCATGTATGAGTTCGCTGAAAAAATATTCCTTTTAGTGAAAGTGGCGCTACGCACGCATTAAAATTCATATTGTGAAAACACCGATTAAAATAATGCTATTTAGATGTTAACTGCTATTTCGAAATGCAATATTTTTCATATTTCTTTAAAAATCCAAAGCAAATTACGCACCACTTAATAAAATTACTAATGTCAATTAACATATCCTTTTAATAATGCAGAGTTTTAAATGAATTATTCAGCTAATGAAAAGCAGGAAGAAACATGCATACAATTTGAAATTCCTTTAATAAAACTAAGCTATACTTAATCAAACTTTCACTTTACTTGTAAATATTATCTTATTAATAATTCATGTTAATATTTATAACAAATAAATATTTGTTTCCGAAATAAAATTGAAATTAAAAACAGAACAGTAGAATAAAACAGTCCCATTTACAAATGTAATAATATAATGATAGCACTATGCAAATTTTTTAAAGTGTGCGTGCTTAAAAGCGTAGTATTTTCGGGCGTTAACCACTTTCCTTAATAATTTATATTTCACCTATCCCTGCGTGAGTTAATGTCACGAAAAATATTTTTTACTTCAAAAGAAAAAAACTCATTAAATATTGCTCTGCCATTACGGGAAACCTTTTAGTTTTATTATTCATCCTTGGATGGCACTGTCAATCAGTTAAAATGTAATAAAAAGCTTCAGGACATATCATTTTCTCATAAAGGGTTATTTAAACTAACCATCACCACATCCTTGTATTTTGAAAATATTGTTAGTTTATTTGTATAGGAGATAGATACTAAATCTTTTATTTTCTGGTAGTCGAAGTTTCTGTAGAAAGAGTGCCATCATTTTGAGATATAATTCCGACATTTATTAGAACAAATAATAGGATAAAAGTTAACAGTTTACAGCAAAAGTTACCAGTTTACATGAACTGATGAGACACTTTGTTTGAATATTAACATGGATCTTGGTAAAAAATCTTCAAAGGAGAATTCGAAATGTATGATGTCCTGTGAAGCCATCGGAAAGTCGTCCGTGCATGCTTTGTCGCAACTCTCACAAGCAAAATCCTGTTCGGCTAGAGTATTTTGGCTAATAGTCTTTGCGGTTACTCTAGGTGGATGCGCTTACCAAGTATTTAACTTCCTTCAAGTGTTTTTGCAGTATCCTATTCTAATCGATTTGAATTATCAAAGAGTAAAGGCGTTTGATTTTCCTGCGGTTACAGTGTGCAACCTCAATAAAATAACTCTCAATCATATCCAATGTGTTAACAAAAGTCTAACTTGGGAACAATGTCATCCAAAGGTGATACAAACTACTTGGTTCCAAGGTGGATCTGGAGGAGCTGGAGGTTATGGGGGAGGAGCAGGAGGAGGTCTCCCATTATATCGGACACAAGCACAGATCCTAACTTCCACACCAAATACAAGTGAGTTGCAAAAGAGTTATAATGAATTAGCCAAAAACATACTGAATCGTTACACTAAGTTGGACGACAGGTCAAGAAGGTGCTACGGGCACAGGCTAGACGATTTCATTCTGAAGTGCTCCTACAATTCCGTGACTTGCGACTACAGTGACTTTGAGTACTTCCTCAGCAAACAGTATGGAAACTGTTTCACCTTCAATAGAAAAACAGAAAATGATCTCAACATCAAACCTTGCGTTGTGAAGAGGGCAGGTCCACAAAGTGGACTGGAACTTGTGTTGGACATCGGACTGAATTCCTACTCTAAAATCACACCTTCGTTTGGAGTCCGGGTGGTCATCCACAATCCCCAAGAAGACCCTCACCCAGCCATAAAGGGAGTAAACCTCCCGGTTGGTGTGGAATCCCACTTGTCTCTGGCCAAGACATCGTTCCACAGACTGGCATCCCCTTACAGGGATGACTGCAAGAACTATCCTCCATCTGGAGGACTGAACTGCGTCGACGAGTGCATACAACGAGTCAGCATGGAACTCTGTGGCTGCGTCGATCCCTTTTTGATGGCAGCTAGTCCGCATAAGGTCCTCTGCAACCTGTTGAACAAAACTCAGACTGCGTGTATGGGAAGAGTGTTGGACTTGTTGGGCTCGAATGTCGAAGTGCGACTGCGTACGTGCGACTGCCGTATACCCTGCTTCAGCACGGAGTACGATGTGCAGCTTCAGAACACGGTCATGAATTGGTCTTCGGTGATGCGAAGTGTGATGTCTGACAGACATTTCGGAAAAAGCTATGAACCTGAAGAGTGTCGGGGCAAAAAAGCACTTATGCCTCCGACGAAGCTGAAAGTTTTCTTTAAAACTTTAGATCATAAGATTTATGTTCAAAAACCCATGTTTTCAGATTCAGAGTTATATTCGCAACTTGGTGGAAACTTAAGTTTGTGGTTGGGCTTGTCTTTTGTTGCCATGTATGAGTTCGCTGAAAAAGTGTTCCTTTTTGTGAAAGTTGCGCTACATACGCATTAAAATTATATTGAGAAAAAGCCGATTAACAAAATGCTATTTAGATATTAACTGCTATTTCGAATTACAATATTTTTTCATGCTTCATAAAGAATCTAAATGAAATTACGCACCATTTAAAAAAATTACTAATACCAAATAGCATATTCGTTTTGAAACGAATAATGTAGAGTTTTAAATTAATTATTCATTTAATGAAAAGCAAGACAAAGCATGCATCAAGTTTTAAATTCCTTTAATAAAACTAATCTATACTTAATCAAACTTACACTACTTTACTTGTAAATATTATCTTAGTAATAATTCATGTTATTACCTATAAAAATAATAACGTTTATTTTCGAAATAAAATTGAAGTTGAAAACGAAATAATCGAATAAAACAGACCCATTAACAAACGTAATTATAATGAGAGCACAATAAAAAAATAATGTTTGCATGTCTGAAAGCATAGTATTTTTGGGCGTTAACCAGTAGCTTTCCTTATTAATTAATATTTCAATTATACCTGCGTGTGTGAGTTAATGTCACGAAATATATTTCTCTACTTTAAAAGAAAAAAAATGAACTCATTAAATATTGCTCTGCCATAGCAAGAAACCTTTTACTTTCATTATTCATGCCCTTGATGACACTGTTAATCAGTTAAAGTGTAATAAAAAGCTTCAGGGCATATTATTCTCTCATAAAGGGTTATTTAAACTAACCATCACCACATCCTTGCATTTTGAAAAGACTGTTAGTTTATTTGTATAGGAGATAGAGACTAAGTCTTTTATTTTCTGGTTGTCGAAGTTTATGTAGAAAGAGTGCCATCATTTTCAGATATAATTCCTCCGCCATTTATTAGAACAAATAATAAGAGAAAAGTATCCAGTTTACAGTATGTACATGAACTGATGAGACACTTTGTTTAAATAATAACATGGATCTATTAAAAAATCTTCAAAGGAGCATTCGAAATGTATGATGTCCTGTGAAGCCATCGGAAAGTCGTCCGTACATGCTTTGTCGCAACTCTCACAAGCAAAATCCAGTTCGGCTAGAGTATTTTGGCTAATAGTCTTTGTGGTTACTCTAGGTGGATGCGCTTACCAAGTATTTAGCTTTCTTCAAGTGTTTTTGCAGTTTCCAGTTCTAATCGATTTGAAATATCAAAGAGTAAAGGTGTCTGATTTTCCTGCGGTTACAGTGTGCAACCTCAATAAAATAACTCTCAATCATATACAATGTGTCAACGAAAGTCTAACTTGGGAACAATGTCATTCTTACAAGAGAAGAACTTTTTGTCTTTATAGTATATGCCCAGCTGGTAGGCCTCATAGTGGTTTTGAAAGTCATGGAGGAGGAGGAGGAATCTCATTATACCAGACTGAAGCACAGAGCCTAACTTCAACACCAAATACAAGTGAGTTGCAAAAGAGTTACAATAAATTTGCGAAAAACTTATTGAATCATTACACTAAGTTGGACGACATGTCAAGGAGGTGCTACGGGCACAGGCTAGACGATTTCGTTCTGAAGTGCTCATTCAATTCCGTGACTTGCGACTACAGTGACTTTCAGTACTTCCTCAGCAAACAGTATGGAAACTGTTTCACCTTCAATAGAAAAACAGAAAATGATTTTAGTGCGAAACCTCGCATTGTGAAGAGGGCAGGGCCACAAAGCGGACTGGAACTTGTTTTGGACGTCGGACTGAATTCATACTCTAATATCACACCTTCATTTGGCGTTCGAGTGGTCATCCACAATCCCCAAGAAGACCCTCACCCTGCCATAAAGGGAGTAAACATCCCGGTTGGTGTGGAATCCCACTTGTCTCTGGTCAAGACATCGTTCCACAGACTGGCATCCCCCTACAGGGATGACTGCAAGAACTATCCACCATCTGGCGGACTGAATTGCGTCGACGAGTGCATACAACGGGTCAGCATGGAACTCTGCGGCTGCGTCGATCCCTTTTTGATGGCAGCTAGTCCGAAAAAGGTCCTCTGCAACCTGTTGAACGAAACTCAGACTGCGTGTATGAGTAGAGTGTTGGACTTGTTGAGTTCAAATATCGAAGTGCGACTGAATACTTGCGACTGCCGTTTACCCTGCTTCACCACGGAGTACGATGTGCAGCTTCAGAACACGGTCATGAATTGGTCTTCGGTGATGCGAAGTGTGATGTCTGACAGACATTTCGGGAAAAGCTATGAACCTGAAGAGTGTCGAGGCGAAAAAGCACTTATGCCTCCGACGAAGTTGAAAGTTTTCTTTAAAACTCTAGATCATAAGATTTATGTTCAGAAACCCATGTTCTCAGAATCAGAGTTATATTCGCAACTTGGTGGGAACTTGAGTTTGTGGCTGGGCTTGTCTTTTGTTGCCATGTATGAGTTCGCTGAAAAAATATTCCTTTTTGTGAAAGTGGCGCTACATACGCATTAAAATTCATATTGTGAAAACACCGATTAAAATAATGCTATTTAGATGTTAACTGCTATTTCGAAATGCAATATTTTTCATAACTCTTTAAAAATCTAAATCAAATTACGCACCACTTAATAAAATTACTAATGTCAAATAACATATCCTTTTAATACTGCAGAGTTTTAAATGAATTATTCAGCTAATGAAAAGCAAGAAGAAACATGCATAAAATTTGAAATTTCTTTCATAAAACTAATCTATACTTAATCAAACTTGCACTTTATTTGTAAATATTATCTTATTAATAATTCATCTTAATATTCATGAAAAAAAATTAAAATTTGTATTCAAAGTAAATTTGTTCAAAATAGGTCAAAGCTCAAGACAAAGTGTGATGCAAAAATGTAGACAATGATGTCATTTTAGCTGCAAAATTTAGAATTGTGATAGTAGAATTACTATAAAACACGTCAAATAATACTGTGAAATGCTATAATTGAAACATAACTGTTTGATTTGCTGTAACAATATTTTTTTTCATAAAACTAGAAATTTGTATTTTGCAAAAGCTTAGGCGGAAATCGAGATTATGCGAAATTAAAGTAGATAATGAGGCCTAATTTCGCATTTTTATTCATGGATTGTTTTTTTATATGATAAAATAAAAAAAACACGATATCTGGAAACTAAAAAGATTTAATTACAATATTGGTTCAATTTAACACCAAACAGCCACTATACAGCTTTATGATGTCACTATAAAGCTTTAAAGCTTTTATGATGAAATATTACTGCACATTTGCAATTCAACATCTCTAAATACGAACCGAATGCCAACCAGTCCATCATCTTGATGTTTTGCCACGAATTCATGGATTTGGAGACATACAACGATCGTGTTAAATATACGTGAAATGCACTACAGTAGCACTTAATTTTGCCGTAAACTAGTAAAGGTGAAATTTTATTGAAGTGTAACACATCAATAAAATATTTTTATGTGAATTTTGGAGTTCAAAACTTTTCTAAATGAAACATTATTAAATAAAGACTTACTATCTTATTAGTTAATATTAATTATATGATCTCGACCAATGCTATATTTCGAATGTAGGATGTAAGTGTAACTCAAATCCAAAGTTTCAAGAACGTTCATCAATATATATATTTTTTTGATATTTTTCGCCTCAAATTGTACGTTTTCTCAGGAATGAACTTTTCGGCTTGTGTGCTTGATCAGAGACCCGCTTATAAGCCTTCGTCAAGTAAGACAGACACAGAAAGAGTTTTTACTGCCACAGACAAAGGAAGTACACCCAGGGCGAAGGTGGGAATCGAACCAGCACCCGTTACAGCGTACAGACTGCTGACCTGCAATGCTAACCACTCGGCCATCCGGGCCCACCCCTTTATTGAAGAGGTCAAAGATTGTAGGGTAAGGTGGGGTAAGTGGGCCATTGGGGCAAGTGGGCCACCCCCCCCTGGAATTTCCCGAATTATGGACGTAAAAAAAATCTGTTACAATATTTTTACGTATTTACCCCAATAGATTCAGGAAACATTATGTCATCATTTTCATTTAAGTATGTAACAAGGTACATTCCTTTTTGTGAAATTTTTTAAAAGGGCTTCTTTTCGTAATTCATGCCATCATACTATTTTTTTATTTATTTCCAAACGGTTCATGACACAAAACAAAATGTTATATATTTTGAAAGTGTATAAAACATAGTATCTTTTTGTAGTGTCATGTACTTGTGATGTTGATAAGGTTAAAAGAAAATTGGGGTGGCCCATTTGCCCCGCGTTTGGGGTAAGTGGGCCACAACAATGGTGGGGTAAGTGGGCCATGGTTGGCCCACTTGCCCCAGCTTTTTAATATACTTAAAAAAAGTCATATTTACTGATTCATGGGGTTAGTCATATTCACTATTCATAGTACTATTCATTGACATAGCCCAGTTTAAAATCTGTAGCCCTAAATTCTTTTTTACACTACATGCAAAAATGACAAGATAAAAAGTAACGTATTTTTTCTTTTAGTAAGCTTGCATGCCAGAAAAAGTTGCTATGGGGGAACTATTAAAGATACATCATTACTTTTTTTTTTCAAACACTCAAAAAATCATGTAGATTATTCCACTTGCCCTACCATATCTCTACCAGTTATGTGTAAAAATATATTAGGGGGGTGGCCCACTTACCCCACCTTGCGGGGCAAGTGGGCCACTCGGATGACCAAAAAGAAAAACATATTTTTTAAATTTATTATTTGCCAATTTGTGTTAAGGTTGCCATGGGTACATTTATAACATATGAGAGAATGGACCACAAAAAAAATAAGTTGTTAGGCCGATTACATCCAGTGGTATGAGGGTCTAAAGTCGAATTATGCCAAAAAGGTGGCCCACTTACCCCACCTTACCCTACGTAAATTGGGATCTGTGTTCTGACTACACTGTAAAAATTTCCTTAACTTTCCGTAGATATATACCAGGAACTTTCTTGGCTTTTTCAAGTATCCATTCGCTTCGTGATAAGTTCCTGGGATTTTCAGGTTTTCCCTTTCAAATCTGGCAACGTTTGCCCGTATGGCCCAGTGGTTACACTCTTAAAACAAACACTCCTAATTTAACTCAGTCTGAGTGGATTTCACTCCTCCAGACTGGAAAATGCACCTCTCCTTTTGGAGTGGATCCTTTGTGTGTTAAACCTCCGACAGGATCACTCCAAACGAGTGATTTTAACTCAGTCTGAGTAAATATGCATGCCTTTATGGTGTCGAAAATGCACTTCTCCAACTGGAGTGGATTTCACTCTTTTGTTTTAAGAGTGTAAGGCATCCGTCTCAGGATTCGGCCTTCTCAAGAGTGCAGGGGTTCGAAATCCCACCTACTGCCAGTCATCCTATAAATCGGATATCTATACTGGTAGAGAGTAGAAAATCCAATTCGTGACGGATGGGTCCGAGTACACGGGGACAGACGTGCACTGTAAAAAAATTCAGGAACGTTACTGGGAAATAATGGGCAGCTGAGCTGCCCAATTTTTACCAGTAATATTCCTGGAATATACCAGTAACCTTCCCCAAAAATATAGAAACAATCCCACTTAGAGCCAGTGACTTCACTGGAAACTACCTGGAACCTTTCTGGAAAATAACTGGAACCTTCCTAAAAAAATACCAGGAACCGTTCTGGAAACTGAAGCGACATCGTACGCTGACACCATCGGGACTTTGGACTATACAGATTTAACAAGTACGTCTGTCCCCGTGTACTCGGGCAAATCCGTCACTAATTGGATTTCTACTCTTTCCCAGTTCAGATATCCGATTTATAGAATGACTGGCAGTAGGTGGGATTCGAACCCCCGAGCTCTTGAAAAGGCTGAATCCTGAGGCGGATGCCTTAACCACTCGGCCACATGATAATGAACTTCGCTATACCAACAACGTTACAAATCAACTGATTTTGAGCGAGGCGGCGCTAGCAATGGCGGCGGTTCATAGCAAACGTTGCCAGATTTGAAAGGAAAAACCTGAAAATCCCAGGAACTTATCACGAAGCGATGGATACTTGAAAAAGCCAGGAAAGTTTCTGGTATATATTCGGAAAGTTAAGGAAATTTTTTACAGTGTGCTCGTTAAATCTGTGGATTCCTGAGACCCAACGGCGTCAGCGTACGATGTCGCTCAAAGTTCCGTTGGGTGCCCGCTCAGTTTCTTGAACGGTTCCTGATATTTTCCAGAAAGGTTCCAGGTATTTTCCAGAGAAGTTACTGGCTCTAAGTGGGATTGATTCCATATTTTGGGGGAAGGTTACTGATATATTCCAGGAACATTACTGGTAAAAATTGGGCAGCTCAGCTGCCCATTATTTCCCAGTAACGTTCCTGAGTTTTTTTTACAGCGTACGCACGGGCGACTTGTGAACGAAAGTGGTTCTGAAGCAGCAATCTATTCATGATTTTTACTCTGAGTTGATATTGAGAATGACATAACCAAGAGAAATCTTTATTCGGTTACTAATATTTTCTCCATTGTTATTTTTAGGGAAAATAGTTTATTGAAATTGTGTATAAATCAAACATATAATAAAAATTTAAAAGTTTGAATTTTCTGTTTACGAACTTAAGTGATACTTGTAGTGGAAATTTTTATCTAGCGGACAGAGCGGGCAAAATTATCAGATGGGTATGTTGGGCGGTAATGTACTACTTTTTTTTGCGGTAAACGCAGGGCCTGTTCCTCCAAAAGGCTCGTTAGGCCCGGGCCTAGGGCCTCCAAATTTTCGGAGCCCTTAAATTTCAAATTATTTTATAAAAAATGTTGTGGTTCTTCAAAATTTTGGAAAAATTAAAAAAAAAAAATTGAGGCTTCCTTTGTTTTTAGCTTGAATTTGACTTAAAAATTGACCTAATGTGGTAGATGTTATAAGAAAGCTAATAAAATAGTAGAAAATTTTGGCACACTGACCAAAAGTAAGTATCATAATACGAGAGAGTATACGCAAAATTTTCCGTAAAGGGGCCCCGAAAATCCGTTGTGCCTACAGTCTGCATTTTCCTAGATCAGGCCCTGGTACACGTGCGAGGGTTGTACCTTGACATGGTCATGGTTGTAGCCAGGATTAAATTTTAGGTGTTACTGTTAAGGCAAGCCAGTTTATTTATTCATAGAATGTTAAGAAAAGCTTTGAGGAGTAAAAGTGTTTTTAGCAATTCAATTTAGTGCAAATGAAGTTTTTTTAGGGTCCGAGGGTTTTTTTTTACTGAGAGGGAAGGGGAGGTAAGGAAGAGAGATCTTTATATTGTAAGAGATTTTTTTAATTGTTGAATACACTAAATTTTTTGTATAGCGCAAATTTATTATTTGTATTACCTAATTTGAAATGTATAACTCAACCAATACAAAATATAAGGTAATGAAAGTATTGCTATACTCTGTTACAAAAAAAATCCTGTTGTTTTTACAGTTAAAAACTGTCAACTCTGACGC
The DNA here is from genome assembly GCA_023701765.1 of Hylyphantes graminicola. NCBI lineage: Eukaryota > Metazoa > Arthropoda > Arachnida > Araneae > Linyphiidae > Hylyphantes > Hylyphantes graminicola. The sequence continues at coordinate 73,622,117 of CM043114.1, read as the reverse complement.
CAGTTAATAATTTTTTTTTACAGTTTTAAACTGTAATTTTTGCAGGAAAATTGTATTTTTTTTACATTAAAACTGTATTTTTATCAGGGAAAAACTGTCAATTTAACAGTTCCTCCTTTAAAATAAAAATACATACTACTAGCCTCGCGACCGAGTAATTACTTTGTCGCACACGGTTCAGTATTGGGCTCGCACCCAAGAGGTTCCTGGAAGAGGTACAGACCGGGCCCTGTTTGGATCCAGGAACCTCTTGCGTGAGAGCCCAATACTGAACCGTCTGCGACAAAGTAATTACTCGGTCGCTAGGGCTTGTATCGGGTATATGACATAATTAATTCATAACAAAATATCAATATGTCGTTAAATTATACTGCTAAACAAAATTAATTAACTGCTACACGAAGATTGATTTGTGTATAAATTCATGTGATTTAATTGTCGTGAGACGTTGATTTATAAGCAACTAATTTTCTTTAGCATTTTGCTACAGCTTTCTTCTACATTTTAGCATTTTTTTTGACCCGATGATGATTTTCCGCGTATGCATGCGAAACTCGCTATTCTGTCTGTAAGCTTCGGAGCCCGAAAAAAAATGAACAGCCATGCAGTCTGAGCTTGTTACCCCTCCTCACAAGGGGAATCGGAATTCGCCACCCCCTTTTTAGGAGGGGTGAGTCTGGTAGGGAGGAAAGCTTCTTTCGTGTGGGGAATTTTATACTATTCACAGAATTTTTTTCGCCATTCTTTTCCCTAACTATCAAACTTCAGTGCTGCCATCTATTGTTAACAGGACAAAAGCCAAACGACACTAAGTAAAAGGCTAAAAGATAGCTTTTCTTGTGAAATCTTATATATGATCTTAAGAATAAATATTTTCGCAGGAATAATTAAAATGTGTTGCAGTATGAAAACACAATACATATAATGAAAAATTAACATAACCTTAGTAAATAAAAGCATACTCTCTGATTTATGCATTTTAGCATTCTAAAACAATTGCTCCTAAAATATCTATGTATTTGGAATACAAAGAGTTCGAATGTATATTATATACAAGAAAACTCCATAAAAAATAGGTTTTTAATTAGTTACTTTTAAAAATGCTTGATTATACCCACATCTCCCTATAATAATGAGCGTAAATACTATTGAAAAAAGTTCATAAGGAAAAACAATTATTTAGTAGAAAAAAAAGCATCATTCAGGAGACATTATCCATCATAAAGAGACATTATCCATCATAATCCCCCTCCCCCCCCATATCCATTTTTTATAGCAGTGTGACCCAGTGAAAAATTCTTTTTTAAAAAAATAAACTGCCCCCGTGTAGATCAGAAAAAAATGCCGGTCTGCTTCTACACACGATCAAACACAATTCACTCCTGTCACATGATTAAAATGTGCATGCTCGCGCAAGCGCAATTGTTATTAGGTGTCTTTAAAGGGTAGTTTGCTATGCGCTGAAGACAAAAGTTTTCAGAATCAAATCACATCATTTGGTCTAACTTCGAGACGAGTCATCACCAATCGCTCTATTTTTGCATAATAAAAACGTCATGAACAAAACATTATATACTCCTAATGATATTTTCTTTCCTTAATCTGGCAACGTTATTCTAGTTGTTTTGGTTAGGAAGAAGTAGAAGTCGAACATACAGGGTCGTATGTGTCGTTCAACAAAATGCTTCTAATATCTTTTCCGCGTTTAATTCGACCCGAAATCGCGAAAAAATGTGCTTCCGTTCTAGCTGGGGCCACCCCTAAACATTCTATTATCCCTTCGGCCACCATAGTCAGCAAGGAGAACAGAGACCCGAACTACAAGAGGCCGAAACCTTGGCCCTACGAGACCAAACCTTTCAAGTTCTGGCATGGGTATTTTTACAGTACCCTCAAGTACTTTGATGAAAATACGAAAATTATTGTGGTGGACGGCCAGATTGGCGCCGGAAAATCGGAGTTCACGAAAGCCCTGGCCGAAGCCTTTGATATGAAGTACATCCCCGAGCCAACAGTGGATTGTTACTACACGACTGAACAGGGGTAAGTAACACCGTGAAATATAGTTCTTGTTGTTACTGTTTGGCGAATTTTCTTGATTTTAGATGGTTCAGTGTAAATTTTACTTTTTAAGGTTCTGCTAAAAGTATTTATTTTGTAAGTAAATGCATAATTTGAACTTGTAGAATCAGATTTACTGTACAGTCACCCTTGGCGAAATTTTTTCACATTTCTCGATAAATATTCTTTTCTGACAACCATTCTCTGGGCAATTTTACCATAACCATTATTGATAACTATTTGAACTATTCGAGCGCGATGAATAGCCAAGTGAGGTTACCAAAACTCCCTTGCCTTCGAGGAGTTGTTTTTTACCTAGATGCTTTATGAATCTCGTGGCGGTTTTGTAATCGAATTTTGTTTATGTTTCGGACTTTGTATTTTTTACCCTTTTGTTTCGCGATTAGGACTTAGAAAATTTCGGATTGCGGAAGGGAAAAGGGATCCTACAACTAATGGCAACTATTGGGGCTGGCCAACAATTATCGTGATTAAGTATTCGAATTATTAATTTCGGATTAATCAATTTTGTTTTGAAAACTACATTATTAATTGTTAATGAAAATTAAATTGTACATTGTAATCTATTATATTATCTAATAAGATACCAAAATGATGGAACGATAGCTTGAATTATCGTCCTTCTGAAAACACAGAATACGAGGGGGAACAGTTTGAAACTGAGAGAGAGGATTGAGTTTAATTTTAATTCCCAACATTCCTTTTTTATTCCCAACAGGTACGATTTGCGGAAGCTGGATCCCATCGCCCCTCCCTCGTACAAAGTGTGCGAACTCAAGACCTTCTACCAGAATCCGTACCACCAGAACGTGGCCCAGTTCCAGTACAGGATGAACTTCCTGAGATACGTGGATTACATCAATGCCTGCTCTCATCTCCTGAATACTGGTAGGTCGTGAAGCTGTCGGTAGTGATTCTCCCTGTTCTCTTCACTCCAGGAAAAAATTCAACACATTTATTCTTTATAAAATAGATATTACCAATAATTATGTGGGGGCTGGGGAGCCCAGTCGGTTAAGCACTCGCTTAGCATGCAGAAGGTCCCTTGTTCGGGTCCAAGCATCGCCAAAATAGCTGCCGACCTATAAACGGCCCGTGCAGCCAAAAAGTCCGACGAATAATACCCCATGTAAGGGAGTGCACGTTAAATATCCTTCAAAGTCCTAACGCTGTGTACGATGTCACCCTTAACGGTTGCGTTGGGTGCCTATTCAGGTGTTGGCTCGTCACCTGACTATGGCTCTAAAATACGACGCCCGTCGCCAATAGCCCTCGTGCAGCTCTAGTGCGACGATAATTCAAAACCAAAAACCAATAATTATGTATTTAAAAGTATGTTTAGGAATTAATGTTTTAAAAAATTGGCATTTAACAATTTGTCTATTTTTAACACTTAGAGGATAAAAAAAAATGAGCAGTTAAAGTGGAGATCTGATTAAACCATTAAATTAACTTAAGTCTACTGTAGATTAGGTTAAAATGAATAGTTTTAACTGGTGAAACTAAGTTTTAAATAAAAAATTTGTTCAAGGAGTAGCTTTTAGGTTAAAAGGCAAATTTAAAGAATCTGTATGCTTTGTTAAATAAAATTTTAAATTATTCAAGGTTTAATACATAATTAAAAGGGAGAGATGCAGGCTGAATAATTTAAAGTTGCTTTGATTAAGATTAATGCTGGATATTAAAATAAAATTATTGTTTTATGCTAGTGTAAGTTACTGTATGCTTTGGTTTTATTTGTTCGGTAATTTAGCATTCTTCCTGAAAATTTGTCTGGGTTACATAACTATAAAATAACCTTATTCTTGAGTATGTTTTCATGTTTATATTAATACTTTTGTAGGGCAAGGAGTAGTAATGGAAAGGAGTGCCTTCTCTGATTTTGTATTCTTTGAAGCCATGTACAAAGCTGGTTACGTAAATAAAAGAGGTAAGCATATACCTATCCCAAAATGTCTTTTTTTAAGCCACTTAAAAAAAACTTGTTGGTTTAAGATTGTAAATTTTAACTGAAAGTTTGATGTCATTTTGTGATCCCTTTGCCCCCTTCTTAATAATTTGTAGTTGACACTAGCTCATTAGGACATGTCATTATTTATATTATAATCACTACCATTTAGGCCAGGTGGGGGAAAAAGGTTAAAATGAAACAGTCGCTGTTGTAGTGCCCATGAAATGTGCAAAAATTAGATGGGTACGAAGCTGTTGTAGACAGCTTTTGTGACTTTAACTGCTTTTCCAGAGAAATTTAAAACTTTTGGGTCTTCAATTTCAACCTTGAAGAGGGCTGTGGAGTTCGATGGTTAGGCATTCACCTAGCATGCAGAAGGTCCCAGGTTCTGTTCCGTACATCACCAAAATAGCTGCTGACCTATAAACAGCCTGTGCAGCCAAAAATGTCCAGCAAATAATACCCAGTGTAGAGGGAGTGCATATTTAATATGCTCCAAAGTCCCAATGCTGCGTACAATATCGCCCTCAACTGTTGTGTTGGGTGGCTTATGACTCTCATGGTGGGGGGCAAGATCGCCAAGCACTGCGACTTTAAGTCTATTGTACTAAGCCCCAGAAATGACACAAGAGACACACAAAGAAAGAGACGATACAAACACATAGACAAATAACAACATTTATTGACAGTCACAAACATCCATGCCTGACCGGGATTCGAACCCGACCCCAGCAGCTCCAAAGGCTAGAATCCTAACGAGTGTGCCACCGGGGCGGCTGTGTTTGTTGGGTGGCTACTTCGGGTGTCAGCTCGTCACTTTGACTGTGGTTCTAAATTAGGACGCCTGTCGCCAATAGCCCTCATGTAAGTGCGATGATATTTCAAACCTACCTAATCCTGAAGAGCCCGTCTCAAAATGCTGGACAGCCAAAGATATGTTGCAAGGATAGTAGAACGTCACGACAGTTTGGGCAATGTGTCGAGTAACTTCTTTGTCATTCAGTTATAAAAATAAAACAGTATATCTTGCATTCACACCTTCAGATCAATAAAAATATTGATTTAACCAGTGTAAATTCTATTTAAGATTTGCAAATGAGTTTTTCTTTGCAAAGTGAAATCTCTCTGAAAAAAATTATTGATATTGATCAAGATTCATTGGTTTAAATCATTGTTTCAAGCCATAGTATTAACAGTGATTTGGTATAGAATACTTAATGAATGTTTTCTTGATTTAGGCCAGTTGCATTTATTGATTTCTTAAAAGAGTTGCGTTTGTAAATTATTTCGGTAACATTATTAAACATTTAACTTTTTTTTAACTATCACATTTTTTTTCAGTGAGAGATTTGTACTATGATATTCAAGGCAACACCTTGGATGAGTTACTGAGGCCTCACCTTGTTATATACCTGGACATCAGCCCAGAGGTTGCGTTGGAAAGAATAAAGAAACGAAATGACGTAAGCTTTCTTCCTTTGAATATTTTTAATCCAGTTATACAGTGGTGGCCTCAATTGTGGACATTTTTGTATAAAGTTTCATATTTTTCTTATTTGTATTTATTACAAATTCTGTATTTATTACAGAATATATTAATTGCATATCAAATTAAACAATTGTATATCAAATTAAAAGTAATTCAATCTTTATATGAGGACCACAGTCTGCAGATCGCTGAAGTAGTCTATGAGACCTTTGGTCCCAAATAATGTATATCCATGGACACAACATCATCAAAGTAATTAAATGTAGAATTAAAAATAAATACAGTATTACAATATCTGTATTACAAATAAGTTATGCAACTAACAGTATGATCTGCCTTAGTTTTGCAAATCAATAAACCACTAACTTGTATTGCAATTTCAGCATGAGATAATCCATTGATTGTTCTTGTTTGTTCAACTAAAATGAGCATAACTTTATTTGTAATACAGATACTTCAATTCTGTTTTTTTTAATGAAATTCTACTTTGAATTGCCTTGAATTTAATATTTAAATGTTTGTACAGTAAAACCTCTGAATACCGGACACTCACGGTGCCGGACCTTTTGTCCGTTATTTGGAGGTGTCCGTTATTGGGGGGGGGGGTAAATTTTTAATTTTTGAAAAAAAAAACATGACTTAACGAAAGGTTAAAATTACTAATTAAACTAAAGAAAATAAATTTAATAACTTTGATTTGTAATACAATTAATGTTCGATTGTATTCTAAAATCTATGCAACTCAGCAAGATAAACATGCTTTAATTAAACGTTCTTTTTAAATTTTGCCGCCACTATATTTTTCGTTTTTGAAGACTCCAGGAAACTCCACAACTCCAGGAAAGCTGTCAAACAGGTTCAGTGGACTAAGGGGCGAACCCCCTCTCAATTCTGGGAAAGAGAAGATTTCACGAATAATGGGGGAAATTGACATGGGGCGTGTCGAAACGAAGGTACCCTAGTCGAAACCATTGTAAAGCTATGGTGGTCATTGTAAGGGTTACCAGAAGGTCATAGAACAGTCACCAATACGCAGTTTAGCGATAAGAAAATGAGGGTGCAAAAATATTTGGATGCAAAAATGAGTTTTATTGCGATTGATAGCCAAATTAAAAATGCGTCCACTATTTAGAGGGTCCGTTATTTAGAGGGGATTACATTAAGTAACCTATGTTAAGGGACTGGGACTTGAAAAAATGTCCGTTATTTAGAGGTGTCCGCTTTTTAGAGGTGTCTGTTAGAGGAGGTAACACTGTATTTAAGCAAAATTTAATAAATGCAAGCACACAGGTAACAGTTGATTGTTGAAGCACATGAAACTTTAAAAAAATGTCTACACCTTTGGCCACCACTGTAATAGCAGAATTTCAGGGATGGTGGAAGAACGTGCTAAGTGACATTTTTAAAAAACTTGAGATTTTGGTATCAATGAACATATTATTCCATCCTTTAAGGATAACCAGTTTCTCTTTATTAATTCACTTCACTTGATATTAAGTAATTTTTTTTCAGTTTGCAAGAACCGTTTTTAACTGATTTAATTGCAAACAAAAAAAATCTTAAGGCTCGTTTTCACCTTTTTGTCACTTAGCACGTTCTTCAAATAAGCTCTTCAGTTCTGACATGATAACTTGATAATTTAAGATAAATTACCTGTAAATTTCGACACTGTACATGTGTAAATTTATGGAACTGATTACAGATGAAGTGATCTGTTCTTTTTATGAAGCAGTTTCTACTGACAATAAAATTTAGTAGTCCAATTATTAGTTTTGTGAGACATAGTTTCAACCAACAGAGCAGTTAGTTTTACATCAATTGAAAACTACATCTATTTTTTTTTAATAAAAATACTTATTCTTTATTATAAATAACATTTCTTTTGAATTTACAAACTTTTATACTATAAATTTTCATCTTTATTGAAATGCATGAAATTTATTCAGTAAAGCATTAAAAGACACCTACAATACAAATCTTTAATTATAACGTAAAAAATCAGTAAAATTTGAAATTTTTATGTTGCATATCATATACAGTAAATTCCCGATTATCAGCGGAATTGGGTGGTGCGGATAAGCGAATTCCTATAAACGGAATGCCTATAAATGAACAAAGTAATAAAATATGTGCGGAAAATGCCTATAAACAAAAGGTCTTCTGGGTTTTATTAAAGTAAATTATAGTAATTGTATATAGCGTGTACAAATTTGCTAAGTATATACTATAGCATATACAAATTTACGTAGTATCAAATTTACTTACTTCATAATGTCTATTACGTCGTTTTTTCTATGCCATACTGCAAGCACATTTGATTTTTAGAGGATCCGTTTTCCATCTTTTTAATCAGTTGTAGTTCGTCTACTTTTTTTTAGTTTCTCACGCATTTCGCTTGTATCGAAGTCACATGCAGCAATTCAATTAAAATAGCAGGCGGTTTAATTTACGATTGACGCTTTTTGACAAAAACCTGTTTGTGATGTGCACCTTGCTGAACACCAATAGTCTTTCTTATTTTAATGCATTCGTTGTTCTTTTTAAGTGTATTCGTCGTTCTTTGAATGTGTTGGTCGTTCTAGAAAAGAATTCTTGTTCTTTGAATGCATTCTTCCAAAAAGTTTTGAAACAAATGAAATTCATTTATCTTTTTTTATTAATTTTTACAATTGAACTGAAAAATGGGAGGGTTAACGGTGGATAGTTTCCCGCGGATAATCAGGAGTTTACTGTACCTCTTTTACAGAGCAGTATTTTTTTGCTTTTATTAGTCTTATAACCTTCAATATTTCTTATAGCCTATTGAAGTTAACTCCCCTGTCCTTACCAAGGATTACTTGGAAAGCATTGAATACTTCTACAAGCAAAAGTACCTGAAGGACGCAGAGTGAGTCGTTTGACTGAATTTTGAATGCTAAAAAAAAAAATCTGTTAATTTTACAGAGAAGGGCATATATTTACAGAAAATTACTGATAGCTTCTTTTAGCAGTTTTTTCTGTTTTTAACCTTATATAGAGTTTTAGACTGCAACCAAAAAATTCTTTTTAATTGTTAGTTGAAATTCTGTGTGTCAAAACAGCTCAGTTGGGAGAATCTATTATTAGTGCATTTACATTATAAAATTTAAATAATTTTGAGATTTTATTTTTTTAAACTGTTCACTGGTTCAACATAAACAAAAAAAATCCTGCCGGTTAACACAAAATATTTTGGTGCTCCTTTTGAGTTCGTGTTAATAGGGTTATATGTGCTTTTTGGATATTGAAGTGTTTTTCTTACTTGCTTTAACCTTTTGAAAGGCAAGTAAAGAGATTAATGAAAGTTATAAATTTTGTTGATGTTTTCGAGTTGCTGGTAGTTGGTTCATTGTTAGCCTCTTTTTTAAAGTTGTGTTTCAACTTGAATATAATGAATAGCTGTTAGAGTTTTGACTTTCACTCATATATTTTAAGTCAGTTTGGCCCATTTAAAACAATATTAGTTATAAGAAAAATTCAGAATATGGTTTATTTTTGAAAAAAAGATCTTAAAATTTCCTTTCCAGTTAAAAAAAAATTGAATGTAATGTGTATTGATGGAAAAGCTATTGCATAAATGGTAAAAAAAACCTAGTTTAATGCTCAAATTGTTAAAATTTAAGGCTTTTAATTTTAAATGGAGATTATTAAACTAAATCTAACTAATCAATGTGATTAATTTATGAACAAATTCCTTCATTTAATTATGTTTTTTTAGAAAACATTCAGAAATTCTTATCTATGATTGGAGCAACTATGGTGATGTTGAAGTTGTAAGTTTCCGACTTATTAATTTCAATTTAAAGCATTCTATCATTTATTTGACTTTTATAACACTTATATATTTTGTATCTTAACAAATGATAATGTTTATAGTAGCCTTAAAGTCTATTTGTAATAAATGCTTCATTTTTGAGGGTTAGATCTTTTTTTTTTACATTTTATGTTTTCATAGTGTATTTTTTTACAATACTATTGCAACAATTAATTCACACGGTTGTAAATAATAAATTATTAATAACTATTTTAGCTTTATGACTTGTATGCATTTAAACAAATTAAACTTCAAAAATTACTTGTAAATGTGTGGATTTTTTTCATTCCCTTTTAGTTATAAAGTTAAATTCATTAAAATGTGTCATACATACACTTTTTATTTAAGGAACTTTTATTTTATGGTACTTGTAAAAATGTAATATTGCCTTATAAATTTTGAATTACTTGTAGATAAAGGATTATTAATCATTTATTTCCAAAATGGGTACTATGCCAAAGACTAAGAACATGGAGATATGCTGGACTTGAACCAAACCTTAAACATTCTCAATTTTAATTAATTTTTTTCAGGTGGTGGAAGATATTGAGAGGATCGACTTTGACCGGTTCACCAAGTACGACTCCAAACTGAAAGACTGGCGCAAAGAGGACGACTGGGAGTGGGCCTATTGGAGGAAGCAGTAAGTGCCATTCCAGTTAACCTGACAGGTAGACCATGTTAGGGATATTATAAAAATAGACGAACCATGTCCAGTTCAAAAACGCTCCCTTTCATATCAACACACTGCAAAACCTAACTAAGAAGTCGAGTTACTGAAGTTCCGGAGGATATACACAAAAATGAAGGCAATTTTCCTTTTTAACTTTGCATCTTGAAAATGGTTTTATTGTAAATATAATGTAAATAAAATATCACTGACAAATCAACAGAACTACACAGTGCAGTCACAGAACAATACAATTATTAAAAACATTCTGGCTGGTGGAAAAGAAAGAAAAGAACACTCGGTGATACCTATATTTATATGTGCATCACAGAATGTTTAAGTTGCAGTTAACATTCTTAAATTTGCATAATGAGACAACAATAATTCTTTAAAGTATTTCTTAACCAAATAAATAATAGTATTAATTTAATCTGTATTATTTAATATTGAAACTAATTAAATAAGCAATTATAAAGAATTTATTGAGAAAATAATAAAATTGTATCGTTTGTTGTGTAACCTTTCAATTGTACAACATCTCATTTCATGTCAAATATGAGCGTTATGTAAGTTAGTGCAGTATAAGTGGGTTTTTCACAATCCAAAGACGGACAAGCACTTTTTTATATATATTTCAAAATACCAATTCTAAAATATTATTTGGAATTAAGAACTGTAAGGGTAAATAACTCAAGTGTTAAAGCATAGTTGCAGTGGCATTAGTTTGTTGAGAATGAAAAAAGTTTGGTTTTCAAATTTGGGAGTTGTAAAAAAACGAAGATATGTTATTTTAAAATAAAGTATAGAATTAAGAGATCTATGGATGTTTTTTATGTTAATGAAACCACAACATCGGCTTATTTGTATTAAACCGCAACATTGGCCACTACAACAACTAAAAATAATTCCAAATGCAGCATCCTGTAATCGACTTTTTTTTGTGTTTTAAAATATTTAAATTTTGTTTCAGCTTTTGGTTTTCAAATTGGGAGTTGTAGTGATTTGCAATTTAGTGCAAAGATTTGTTATTTGAAAATAAAGTATTGTGACGAACACTTGAGTATTCAGTAGTCTTTGGTAACGTTATAAATAATTTATTAGTTTTAACATATATTTACAGGAGCATTTAGAATATCAACCTCCATTTTCTTTTTTCTTTTCACAACAGCATTGCCACACATAAATTTATAACATCTTCAGTCACGTTCTTTAAAGTCTGTTTTTTAAAATCCTTACAGTGTAGAATTAAGAGAAATATGGATGTTTTTTATGTTTATTAAACCACAACATTGGACACTATAACAACTAAAAATAATTCTAAATTCCTGTAAATGACTTTTTTGTGTGTTTCAAAACATTACAATTTGGTTTCAGCTACACGAAGGAAATCGACACGCTCATCGATTACTCTTGCGTGTGGCGGGCCAGCGTCCCCGAAGTGCTGCACCCACCCGAAGAAGTAGCTGAATGGAGAGAGATCCTCGACAAGGTAAGCCTGGATCTGATTTTAAACACTTACTATCTTATCTCTATTAGGGATGCACCGAATATTCGGTTACTATTCGGTATTCGCCCACTTTAACAGAATATTCGTTTTGGCAGAAGAGCTTTACTATTCGGCCCAATGGTGAAATTTAAAAAAAATTCAAATTTCTTCATGTTATCATCTTTTAAAACATCGGAAAATTTTTCATTTTACATCGGATCCCCTACCTTTGTTTTTGTTTTCATACTTCTGTTTTCATGTTGTAATTTTACCAAATTACACTTTCTAAAAAGCTTGTTTTAATAACAAACGAGTACTACTTTATAGCGTGATGCTTTTATTAAAAAAATTAATAGCTTCTATTGTAATTAAAATTATTGTGGGATTGTGTAACTTATACACACAATTATATTGAATTTAAATTGATGAATAATGAAATTGGTTTAGATAGGCCGAATATTCAGTATTCGTCCAAATATTCAGCTAGGACTTTGGCCGAATATTCATTATTCGGTATTCGGCCAAATTTGATATTCGGTGCATCCCTAATATCTATGTTACTGTTTGAACTGATGCCATTAGGGAAAACTAGTTTCCTCTTGCTAAAAATTCATCCAGGCACACTCGCTATTGAAGGCTGTTCTCTTGACCAACCCATAACGGGGGGCTGGGGAGCCCAGTCAGTTAGGCACTCTCCTAGCATGCGAACACCCCTTACATAGGGTTCGTACACCTCCTGAAATTCCTGGAAATTATCATTTTTTTCCAGGGCCCAGGGTTGGATAATATAGACGAACGCGCGTACGCCGTTCACAGAAAATATTTTACTCCTGCAGAAAATTTCAGGTTATTAAAAAATCATTACCTGTTTCAATATTTAAAAAATGTATGACTTTTGCCCTTTTGCATAAAATACGAAAAAATATGTTTGGAAAGTTGACGGTCATTATTGAGTCGGAGCCGTGACATACTGTGGTGATGGGTCGTTTCAGACGAGACGAGGCCAAACTATGACGAATTATTTTGACTGCAGGCAAAACCTAACTATTTGCTTAACGTATGGCAACACTGAAATCGTAAACAAAAACAAACAGCTTTGTCGATTACCGTTGTTTTTTTAAATGTGCGAAATAGTTTTTTTTATTTTTCTGGTCATTATATATAATGATGAGTAACAATATTAAATATCAGAGTTGGGTTCGGAAAGTGACATGCCGTTTTTGTGGAGAAAAAATTATGCAACGCATCTTAAGCGAAAGCACGAGGAGCAACATGCGGGTGACAAAAGATCGCATGGACAACAATCAATTTCAACATTTTTTACAAACCCAGCTCAGAAAAATATTTCTTTTCAATCGCCATCGCAAGTTTGCCAAAACGAATGCAATGTTGAAGATGGGCTATTTTTAGTAATTTAACGTTTTTCCGTGCAATTTCTATACAATTTGTGTTTTTATAATGCATAATAAATCCATGATAGCCTACGGGTTAAAAAAGTTAATTATTATTATTAATATATTATCAATATACTATGTATATATCTAATATACTATCTTATATTATTTATATAATGTATTATCATAATATTTTTTGCTGCAAATTTTTACTCCAAACTTGCGTACGCAGCAAGTTTTTTTTAACTTGTCATTTTATCTAACTCTGCCAGGGCCCTGGAAAACTCCTTTAATTTTACTGTGATTCCTGGAAATTTGAAATTATATAAAAAAAACTCCTGGATTTTTTCATTTTATGGTTAAATGTTTCAAATAGTTATTTTCCATTTTTTAACTTTTAAAGTAAAGCGTAAAGTAAACTGACGAAGCCATCGGTACAATTTTTCAGTCGAGACCGAAAACAGGTGATATGCCTATGATTTCAAAATCGATCGCATGTCTCTGTACTGCTTCTGAAAAGCACAGTCTTAGTACAATTGAGGCGATGTTAAAAGAAAAGTCTGGGGAACTAAAGAACTAGAAGATTTAAATTTGTTAAAAATTGCAAAAGTGGATTTATTGTTGAAAGTCATTCCTTTTGAAGTGTGTGTTTGTAGTTAAAAATGGCAGTGAATTAGTCGTTTTGTCGTCATTTTGTGCTTTCTGTACCTCCTGGAAAATTTTTAGTAACTCCTGGAATAGTCCTGGAATTTTTTTTTTCTAAATGTGTATGAACCCTGCGGTCTAGGCAAGCGGCCCATGCAGCCAAAAATGTTTGACAAATAATACCCTGTGTAAGAGAGTGTGTATCAAATATCCTTCAAAGTCTTACCGCTGCGCACAATGTTGCCCTTAACGGTTGCGTTGGGTGCCTATTCAGGGGTCAGGTCGTCACTTGACTGTGGTTCTAAAATGCGCCGTCGGTCGGCAATAGCCCTCGTGTAGCTCTAGTGCGATGATAATTCAAACCTTAACCTATCTTATATCTATGTTACCATTTGAACTGATGCTATTAGGGAAAACTAGTTTCCTCTAATCTCCTTGCCAACCTAAGTTGGGTTAACAGAAATATGCTATGGAGAAGATCCTTCCGCTCATTTAAAGAGTTCTATAAATTATGTCTGAATTCATCCAGAAAACATGTTTAAAACATTAATTTCTTTAAAGCTCTAACAGATTTGAATATTGCTTGAGGAAATTTGGCAATTTTATTGGAATGAAAAGTGTATATTGGTTCAATTGTATTCAGATAATTTTGTATATAAATATTACCTTGCAAGAGTTTCCAACTAACAGACCAACCGCGCTTATCCCTCTGCCTTTTCACTCTTTGTTTTTATCCAAGTTAGGGTGGCAAGGAGAGTAGCTAAAAATTCATGCACACACACTTGCTAAAGAAGGCTGTTCTCTCGACCAACCCATAACGCTGGGAGCCCAGTCGGTTAGGCACTCCCCTAGCATGGGAAGGGTCCCAGGCTCGGGTCCAGGCATCGTCAAAATAACTGCCGACCTATAAACGGCTGTGCAGCCAAAAATGTTTGACAAATAGTACCCCGTTGCAAGGGTGTAAACATTAAAGATCCTTCTAAGTCCTACCGCTGGGTACTTTGCCCTTACCGCTGGGTATATTTGCCCTTAACGCTTGTGAGTCTTCCAATAATTAAAATACCTTCATTGCATTTTAGCAATACTTAATCCAAACTTACTATCCTAAATCCTGCTTTTTTTTGTTAATTCTAGTTTTCAACCTTAACTGCAATTTGTATTTAGCTGTTTTTCTTCAAAAAAAAAAATGGTTTTAATCTTCAATAATTTCAATTCTCATTCACCATACCACAAACTATTAGTTACTACATTAACTCTAGTACATATGTAATCTACCAACACCAGTGTCCTTTTATAAATTATTATTTTATTATGTTAATTTATCTCATTGAAAACAGTATAATATATAGATAAAATTAAGGTCAATTCGAGTTGTAACTTGTCTACAACAACAAAATTAATTTAGATTTGAGATGTCTAACGCTAAAAAGGTGTTTTTAAACATATCCTAATTATTTTTACAGGTTCCAGGAGAAAGGTATTCATATGGCTATAATCCTATGGCCGGAGACAATGTCTGGTTTAAGTATGGTTATGGAGGGAAACCCACTATGGACAGGCATTAATTCAAGTTACATTTCAAGTTTTTTTATAAACCTTATATTAGAGAACATCTTCGAACTTATCTAATGCCTGTTATGTATATTGAAATTGTAGTAAGTGTAATAAAATAAATTTATTGGTTACAATGTGTTTTGGCTAATATCTCAAATTGATGTGTGGATTATTTTTTAATTATTGGTTTAAAAATCCTTCATATTTCAATGTAATATCATATGTATTACAGTGGAATAATGTTTCAAAGGAGAAATTAAAAGTTATATTTTATAATTGCATGTGATACTTACAACTCCATGTACCACATTTGATTATCCTAATGAAAAATGGAAGTTAAAAATAAACTCTTTAACTACAGTTGGCGAGAAAAGTTTCCTAAAAAGAATTAGGTTTTATCTAAGTAAACAACGGTCATCGTCCTGGAAATGTTATGTAGGATAAAAAAAGGATTAGGATTTACAGAAACTTAATAATAATGTTTTTATACCAAAATGAAGGTAGTACTATGGAATGGTGTTTACTAAGTTGTCCAGAATGGGTTCTTTCTAACTTTCCATCATAATCATTAATTTTTTTATTAGATTTAGTTTAATTTATATCACATTCAAGAACCCCAAAAAAGTTCCCAAATCCTATTTATGGAATCTGTTTCAAAACTATAAGACTACTGTTTACTGTTTTTCAATGACAACGTTTTATGGTAGGATATGAAAGAAAATTACTTGGACGTTTGTAGTTTTTTAACACTTAAGAAATATAAAATAGAATTTTTCACTTGGCAATTGTATAAATTAAAAGTTTAAATTGATGCTGTTAAAACTTTTTATAGATCTATAAACCCACTTTAATTTTTTTTAATGATTTCTGGATCTTATTTGCAACTAGCTTAAATTCCATTATCTTTCTTTACAAGAATTTTACTTGAAAATGTTATGTAAAGAAAAATCATCTGCTCTAGAGAAAAATAATTAAGTGATCTTATAGACAACTTAATAGTAACACTTAATAGTACAACTTAATAGACAACTTCTTATAGTAACTTAAAACACCCTTATTTTATATGCATTCTTCAAGCCAAAAAAAGTCCGATTATGTTCATTTATTTTCTCAAGTTAATAAACCATTTTTTTTTAATTTGTTTACTACATTTGACATTAAGGTAAGATGTCATGTTACAAAACAGTAAATAATTTAGTGGTCTTTTAACCTTGTATCAGACTGATACGAAATTCTATTTTTGTGTAGTATGTTGGTCATATTAAAACGTTAGTCTATTTTTTTTACCACTGAAAATGGGCTTGTTGATATATGCAAGTAGTTCCAATTTAAATGGGGTTGTTTCATGGTGATTCTGGCAGTATCTCTGGGGTTTTGTTTTCCTTACTCTCGAATTATTACTTTTATTTTGGTTAAGTTTGTTGATCTATATTCAGGTTAGTGTGCTTGGTCAGCACACAAACCTGATTATCTCTACCAACCAACACAATAATTCGAGAGTAAGGAAAACAAAACCACAGAGCTATTGCTAGATTCGCTGTAAAACAACCCCACTGTAAGAGGACAGACAGAAATTTGCAACACAAACTATTGTGAAATTCGGTCTTGTAGTATTTCTTTTTCCTTTAAAATGGAGCATTTAAACAACCAAAATAATCATTAAAATATTTAACAGTGTTATTAATGGTGATAAAATTTAAATAACCCCACATAGGGGTTTTTCTGAGTTGGAGGATTAGGACTTTTGAACTTAAACTTTTATAATTTAAACTCCAAACTTATTTAATCCCTGTTATTTCTATAAAAAAAATGACAACAAGAATAGTTTAATAAAATGCATTTATTATACTATGTTTTACAAATTCAATGTGTTCATAAAATATTTAATTTCGACTAGTTATTGATATCAATGTACAATATATTTGTCATTTTGTTAACTTCACAAAATTAGAGATGTTCTGAAACAGAAAATATAAACATTAAGAAATTAAAAATATTTCAAAGACATCAGTTACATAATTTAGTGTAATTAATTTAAAACTTAAAGTAATTACGTACCTTACTCGTAAACTTAAGACTATTACCTTTAATTTACTATCATAACCTCTTGTTAGGATAACAAACGAAAAAGTTTTAGGAAAGATTTATTTTACCATTATAGACTGATGAGCTGAAACCGAACATGTCGATTAAAAAGAGTTCCCCGTTTTCAGCATATTGAACAATAAAATGTAAAACGGTATTCATAGAGTACTGTCAGTAGATAAAGGGTTAATTTTGTAAGCATTACAATTAAAATTTTTTTTTAAATTGTGCCTTATTATGTTGAAAAACTTTGCAAATCTAGTGAATTCTAAATCCTTGAAGATAATAAAAAAATTAAGAGATTGAAATAACATAAAAAAAGAAGGAATTCCCAACCTTATATCCTATCTTTTTCATACTTCTCTTTGATTTTTGGTTGATTAACATTTTAGCCTATAAATTATTTTATTTAGATATGTTTAAATCTTGTATTCAACTTTAATTCCAACTATGTGCCATGAGAAATATCGAACTTACCTAGAAAATAAGTAAAACTTGGCATCGAAAAATGAGCTTACCTTCGCGTTGTGGCGGTTGTGGTAGAAGTCATGGTCTTCTCCTTTTGATACTCCTCCTCGATTTTTTCATTGACTGAATTCCAGTTTACCTCAACCTTAAAAAATAATTCAGGTTGTAAGTCAAAATTAGAATATATGTTTGTAGAGTAAAGCTTTGCTTTGACTAATTACAAAAGCTAAAATAATTAAATTTTAGAATAATGACAACATCTACACAATTTTGATGAACTTGTGTAATTTTGACAAAATTACATGCACTTAGCAATATATCATATACTAGCTGTTATACCCGACGTTGCACGGGTAGTGGTGAAAAAATAATTTAATAGTCAATTTAACTATTATTTTCTTTCATTAGAGTTGCATAGGATCTAAAGATTACACAGTAATTTTCCATTTAATTACCCATCTTGGATATAGTAATGATTAAAATCAATTTCAAAAATACCTTTGATAAGAAGCTCAAATTAAAAAAAATACATATTTAATTGAAATATAATTATTAAGAATTAAAAAAATAAGCTACTCCAGCAAACAGCAAACGATTTGCAATTTTTTTATATAGGTCAGTTCAATTCATCTATCATTTAATCCGTTATCGAATAAGCTTATGTTGCTGATACCGTTCATTATTAAAGTACAGAACCCCGCTACTTGTATTACAATAAAAAATCAAAACTTTAAAAACGCTATAAAATTCACTGATAAAGTAATCATATTTTCCCGAATATTTTTTTTAGTTAATTTGGCGCTTTTTTGCGAATTTGGCGAGGAAAAGATATGGCTAACAACACACCCATTCAGCTCTCGTGCGATGAACTTTGCACAACCAGCTAATAAAAAAAATTGCTCATTTGGTACATTTTTTGTAATAACTTGCCGAGTTTGGCAAAGTATTTGGCGAAAAAAGGAAGACATAAAACCCTAATATATGCATCTGTTGTGCGATGGCCTTTAAAAAACAACAGTTCAGTATAAGCTTAACTATGCTTTTAAAAAATTCATAATTAAAATCATAAAGGCACAATAAAATAATAGAATGGAGACTGGTAGGATTACATCACTTGAAACATATAAATCATTTTTTCAAGTTATTAATTTAGTTTCTGAAGGCAATGAACAAATATTAAACATTTTAACAATAAACAATAACATAAATAAAATAACAGATACAAATTAAACATTTTCAATTCTTTTCTAAAAAGTTTTATTTAAATTTTTCTGCCTAATGGCATAACGAAAGGGGAAAATGATCGGATTCGAGCGAAAGTGGTGTATTTTTTCCCTTAAAAAGTTCGAAAACGATAGAAGGAATGGTCCGATTCGGAAAAATTCTTAGCCTATGTTTGTTATGGAGATGAGATAAATTTTTGTGTCAAATTTCGTGACGATCTGTGGCGTGGATCTTTAGATTTCGCGTCCTATACAGACAAACAGAAGTCGCCTTTTATGTATATAGATTATCATTATTTATCATATGATATAATAGCGATATATCATAGGTAATGCTGTGTTTGTTGAATTTTTACCTGTTAAACACAACAGTTGTGTGGAAACGGGTTAAGAGACAGATTCTGTTACAAACCTATTTGTTTCAGATATACGAATAACAAAGCGTAGCACAATATCAAGTATATTCCGGGGATCTTGCAAAAAAACTTTAAACTCGTACAGTCCTAAGCGAGTTTTCATTTAAAACATTGTTGTCATGAACAATCAATTACAGAAAATTGATACAGCTCATCAAAAAGAATTTGTATTCTCTTGGCTCAAAACTTAAAATACCCGAAATTAATGAAAAGTGAATGTTAAATAATCCTTTTTTTTTATTATTTGCAAAAACATATTTTCAAACGTAAAATTGTTTAGAAAATATGTTTATATAAAAATATAATCATAGGATTTCATTCTGGAGTTAAAAGGACAAATGAATAACTTCAAATATACAGTAAGTCAAACTAAACTCCTTGGCACAAGGGTCAAGGCCCTGCCATGCCCATTTCAGCTTTTGTGAACTAGGGCTCTGGGGTGCTAGGAATACGTCCCGGTAAGGTGGTCAGCCTCACCTGGAATCCCCTGTGTTTAGTTCCCAAGCATGCTTGGTTCCCATTTTTTGACTCATTTAAGGGATGAAAGGATGGGTCGACTTCAACCCATCCAGGTTTCGATCCCCGGACCTGTGGCGTGGCAATGCAAAGCACTACCACTGGGCCTCTTTTTTTTATTTCACCATTTATCTACACAGTAAGTCAGCTTGAAAATAATTACTTCATTCCCATGATTAAATCTACA
The DNA here is from genome assembly GCA_023701765.1 of Hylyphantes graminicola. Classification (NCBI taxonomy): domain Eukaryota; kingdom Metazoa; phylum Arthropoda; class Arachnida; order Araneae; family Linyphiidae; genus Hylyphantes; species Hylyphantes graminicola. Next base: position 73,602,119 of record CM043114.1, on the reverse strand, counting down.
CATTCTCAAAGAATTTTCTGCCGACATTTTCCTTCGCTTACCTCTTTTGCCAACTGTAGGAAATTGGGTTTGTCCTCCTCAATGTTGAGGCCTTCCAGGTACTTCTTTCGAAAAGCCAACACTGTATCAACATGGTTTGTGTTTTTAGCTAACTCCAAAGCTCTGAAATTGAGAAGTTTGAATAAATAACTACATTGGTATAGCTACAAGGCAATTAAAGATTAAGATAAACTTTTGCATTGCTTAATAAATTTGTTGTGCGAGTCATACAACTGCATTCCTTTCTCTGTGTTAATCCAAAAGGAAAATAATGATTTTCTAAGCCAAATTTCTTTGGTTGCATTGAGTATTCCTTACAGACAGGTTTTTTTTTAATAAGATAACTGTAGCTAACTTACAGTGCTCTAAAGGGTTCTGCCACTTTTTGGAATTTGCAATTTTTTGTTGCAAAATTATTTACTGAAAATTAAAAAAAGATTAAAATCAATTTCAAAAAGTTGAATTACAGCGTGCTGATTGCCAGTTACTTTTATCATATAAAAAACACTTACAAAACTATTCAATACACCCAGAGTAATTCGGCTTAGAAAATTATACTTCTATTCAGGGCTTCAAAAAACGCTCGTCCTCCCATCCTTAGCGGTTAAAAATTCCCTGAGGGCAACTAATTTCTTGAATCCGACGTTCTTTTGAACTGCCATTTCTCTGTTAGTGTTTGTTATACATTTTAAATTATTTCCTGAAGGAAATAGTAGGTTACTAACCTAGTATGTCTTTACTTATTCCTACTTATTATTTATATAATGTAATCCTAGAAAGACCAATTCATTTCGCAATGTATATAAACGTTTATAATAAATAAGAGAAAATGATATTTCATTAATTTCGAAGCTTTTTATATAATTGCAGTTTAACGAATCAGTTTCAATGGAGGAGGGGTACATTGTTAAACAAGCCGTTCCCTAAAACGGGTAAAACTTCTTAGCTTTTTTTAGCTCTATTTCTATTGGCTTATCACAGAGAGAAGACTTCAGTTATTAGCACCAGCTACCACTTTCATTCCCCTTGAAAGGATTCGAAAATATTTTGCTCTGACCTGTCCCATTTATAGAGGCGCAGATTGAGCATAATCGCTCGGAACTTCAGTCCTCCCGCTAGCAAAACGGACTCTGCCTCTCTGGTGTTGCCACTCAGAAGAGCCATTTCAGAAGTTTGGAGGTCCTTCAAGGGGAGCTTCTTGATGTACTGGATGCACTCTACTTTGTCCGACTGAAAAATGAAATTAAGAAAATCTAAATATAGGAAGTTACATTTACAACGAACACATATTCCGTAAAAGGGCATGAATTGAGTGAAGAAGTTTTTTCAATTTATAGGGATAAATTGATTGTCAGTCCCATAAATCTAGAGCAGAGAGAGGGTCAGTCCCGTAGAGCTAATGCATTAGTTTTAGAATCATATTTTCAAGGAAGTATTGCTTTGCCATGTTATCCCTTTCTCCCCAGGTATGGCGATCAACGTAGCATCGAAATGAAACAAATTTAAAACGAAAATGTTGTCTTGTTATTTAATTGTATATATTTGAAGTTTTGAAATTTCCCAAATGCAAAGCAGATGGGGACGACATTTTAAAACTTTATCAATTAATAATTAATAACTGCATGTTATTTTCGTTTAAATTTTGTTTTAAATTGGTGTTATGATGATTCCCATACCTAGTGTAAATGGGATAACATGGCAAAGCAATGTGTTTTGCAAAAGTTGTGTTTTTAAAACTAATGCATTAGCTCTATGGGGCTGACAGTCCTCTTAAGTTGTTTCGGATAAAGTGAATTTTTAGTTTTTCTTTCGCAATTTCATTGATAGTTTTGGTTTCACTCTCAATAAGCAGTAAAAACCTAGATAAATAGTGTTTACCAAATATTTTACTTTTAGTATTTAGATAAAACTATTCTACAGATTACAGTGCAATAAATTATATAACGTAAAAAGAGCAATAAGATAACAAAGACAAAAAAAAACGAAAATCACAAGAAATAGCTATGAAAACATACACTGTTCAAAATTATTTAACAATTTCAATCTTTTATATTAAAATGAAGTGCTTAGATTTAAATTATAACCAAAACAAATTACAAAAGGACAAAAAATTAACAAAATAACACTGGGACTGTTGCCCCTCATGACATGAAACATGCTCATTCCACACATTTTGTCTCAAGTAAAAAACAATTGTGTAAATGTGTTTGTATAATTGAAAAGCTTAGTGGAAGAACGTGCTACGTGACAAAAAGGTGAAAACTAGAAAATGGGCTTTAAAGTTCATCGTTTGCACTTAAATTCATTAGAAACGGTAAAAAATGTACTTTACTAAAAGTTTATGAAAAAGGGAAAACTTGTTATCTTTGAAAAATAGAATACTATGTTCATTGACACAAAAATCTAAATTTTGTCAAAACTGTCACTTAGCATGTTCTTCCACTAAGCTCTTCAATTGTTACCAAATGATTACCAATTATTGAAAAAAAGCAAAAAACATTTACCAATTTCATATATTTTTTTCAATAATAAACATAAAATACTTATTTAATGTCTTTTGATTAACCTTTTTAAAAGTTTCAGGTATTAAAACTTTGGCTACTTTATTGCCTTGCTCAAGTTAATCCCCAATGTTTATTTACTTTTAAAATGTTTACTTTTTCTTGTTTTTACCACAATTTCAAATGAGAATCTATGTTAGTTATACCTCTTTAATTGCTGCATAGGCAATTTCTGCTGTTTTCAAATCTTTGTATGAAATCGACATTCCAGCTAAGCAGGCCCATAAAGCTTCATCCTGTTACAATGCAAATTATTCAGTTAAATACAATAAATAACCTAATACCTTTTAATTGGTTAAATTGTCTCTCTGTAGTATGTTTTATGTACAAGCCAATTTTTAAAAAAGTACATACAAAATCAACTCTACTTTTACAGAATGATATTTATAAATTTAAAGTTGAGTTATAAAGACAGCAAAAAACCAAAAACTCATTGAGTGCCACTTGTGACGAGTATCGTTGAATTTTGATGATGCTTTCTAAAGCACCGATTTCTGCACTTTCTTACACTATTTCAACCTCCTTTCAGCTTAGGCCATGTTAATAGTATAGAAAGTACAAGCTTTTATAAAGATACTACAGACAAGTGTTGCACATAAAAAAATTTCGCACAAAAAAACCATAAGGTTTGTAATTGAATCTGTCACTAGCCCGCTTCTACACAACAATTGTGTCTGACACTTGTTGTGACTAATTAACCTTCCATTTTTTACGTTATAAACATAGTGCGGAAGCTAAAACCAAGAAATCATTGAAAATCTCACAAAAGAATTCAAAGTACTTGATAATAATAAACTAAAATTGCTAATTCTGAAGTTGTGAAATTAATTTTACAAAGATAAACCCATGAAGAGTCCTCTGATTGCACAGGAATCTTTCTGTAATCAGATCTGCTTGGCGGAGGTTGAAGACAGGAAACTGGTGTCTTTCTTACATCTTTCTCAGTAAAAGCATTGGACTCGAGTCTGCCATGAATCAGGGTTGTCGCTAAAGAAGAACCAAGTAAGAAACCGGTTTCCTTACACCAGTTTAGGCAATGACTCGCTATCCTCACCACAAAAGGCCTTATGCAGACAGATTCCTATGTTATGAAAGGGTTTTCCCCTGCATTCTTCAAATGTGTACCTCTGGAGCAAAGAGGATAAAAGTTACCTTGATGTATCGGCAAAGTCTCACAGCATCGTCCCATCGATGGGAAGAAACATAACCATGGAGGACGGAGGGGTAAGGAGAGATTGCGGAGGAGACCAGAGAACCATCTGCCCTTCGGATGCTCACATGGTTGCCAACAAAGCTCAGGATTTTTGGATTTTTACCGAAATCACTGAAAGGATGAAGAATTTTTATTGTATATTTCAAGAGCAATTGACATTTAAATTTTAATGATCACAATTGCATTTAAAATTAAGAGAATAATTCTATTTAAGAGGGAATGAAAATGGCAACCGAACCGTCTTTTGTAACCAAAGGCTTCTCTCCATGTTAGTACAATGAGGAAATTGAATAATCCGATTACAATACAATTGCATTACATTTTAGAATACAACAATAATAACTGTCCAGTAACCTAAACTTTGAGTGAAGAAAACTGTTTAGCAAGCAAAGTAAACACACGGAAATTTGTAGCTATAGTTAAGAGACAATATCAATGTTGGTAAATACAAAAGTAAGTAACCTGCCTAGTTTTTTATATTAATTTCACAAAAACTGAAAGGACCAAAATCTTGACTTAGGCCGATGGTTTCTTTTTAACTAAAAAATATCCTGAATTGTCTGAATTTGATTAGAAATCCAAGCCACCTCCTACGGTTCTCCCGATCATAATTCAAGCTTCGAAAGCACACTCTTTCCCTGCAACCTCATGTGGTTTTGTGGAAACTGTGTGAGCTGTTTTTTTTTTCCTTCACCCTACTTGGGTTTGAAAAGCAATTGTGATTCCCCTCACAGCCAAGCCCTATACAAGGTAGGTTTCTAACAGCACCACTCACATAATTTCTTTAGTTTGAATTATCGCTGAACTAGAGCTAAACGAGGGCGACGGGCGTCGTAATTTAGAACCAAAGTTGGGTATCGAGACAACACTCGAGTAGGCACCAACACAACCGTAATTTAACTTGCACTTCCTAGGTTATTATTCGTTGTAAATTTTAGCAGCACGGGCCGTTTATAGTTTGGCAGTTATTTTGGTGATGCCCAACCCTGAACCTGGGACGGTTTGAATGCTAGGCGGATGCCTAACCGACTGGGCTCCTCAGCCCCACCATAACTAAAGGTAATATACAAATCGCTGCATACACTGCTTATAAATTCAATAACAATCACTGATTAGTAAAATGTACTTGAAATGCAATCTAACCTGTCTTCTTTAAGCATGCATGTCATAGTAAGCAGGTTCTTATCAACAAATACTACGGCTGGATAGTAAAAGATCATGAGTTTTCCGTCTTGTAATGCTGACAACATATTTGAGTTATCATTCCATTGAATGGAATGCATCATCACACCTGAAATAAAATAGAAAATTTCAATATAAAAATACAAATTTTTCAGTTTATATATGTCGAACATTTTACCCGAGGAAAAAGAATACAAAAATTGCTCTTGTTTGAAGCAAAAAAATATTTAAAAAAATAGTAGATTTAAAATTTAACCTATAATATACCATCGACTTTGTTATTTTCATGTTTAAAGAATTTTAATTTTACTATTTAATTAGATAGCACAGCTATAATGATGTTAGAAAGTATGATTCTTATGTATTTCATGCTTGGACCAAAGTTACCCACCCAGATCCTAACCGTGTCATAATTTTTTAAACTAACACCAATTTTTTTTTAATTTATAAAATTTAACAAAAATGCTTGGAAATTATTCCTAAAAGTACAATACTTAGAATGCACAATGATTTTTAAGTCAATAAATCGTTTTGTAGTTAAATATTTCTTTTGTAAAAAAAGCTACGATTTTGGCCCAAAGTTTCCCACACTAGTGGTATACTTAAATAATATGGTTTTGCAAATGGCTATGGTATGTTTGTTAAGTTGGAACAAGACATCAATTTTGCAATAATTAGCTCAGAATTGCTAATACCTAAAAACAAACTTCAGTTCAGCATTGGAATAATGTAGCCATTGCAAAATCTTTTTATGAAGTCTTCCAAATAAAACAATAAGCTATAACTTTAAAATAAAATAGAATATGCGGATGAATTTCTCAATACAACTTCTTGAAGATATAAGGTCTTTTATTACAAACACGTACCTTAGGCTTTAATTTGAAAACAAAAATATATGAATTCTGTATCCTGGTAAAAAAAAAAATCATCATTAAAAAATGGTCATTAAAAATACTGCTTAGGTTTTAGTTTAAAATGCAAATGGTATGGAAGTCTTTCAGAAAAAAACTAAGATGTAAAGGAAAATGTATTAAGCTTTTTAAACAATTTTGATACGTTCAGTTTAATTGTTTAAAAAATACTTAATAATTCCTACCTAGCTTCATAGTTCTTTTCAATGAATTTGGTGATGCTCTAACATGCAAAATGTACAAATCCTTATTTTTATCAACGAAGGCTAGTTTACGATTGCTAGCAGGCCCACACTGGTCTAGTGCAACTTCTAGAACTTCCATCTAGATAATTTAAAATAAAATAAAGAAAACATGATGAATAGAGAAGTTAAAATAAACATGCTGAAAAGGTTTTAAGATATAACATGAAAGATATAGCTTTGTGCTTCATTAATAAGTTTATAATATTAAAAAATATTGGGTTCTTGCTTTAGAATTAATTAACGTGTTAAATTATTTTTATATCAAATGAAAAACAAGACTATAAAAAAGAAGAAATTTAAAGCAATTAATAAGCTACAAAAATACAAGTAATGGCAAAATAAGGCAATGGAAAATTGATTGTTGTACCATTATATATTTTAAGGTAATTTTAGGGTTTACAAAACTCATATAAACTTTCAATAAAAAAATTTAATATTAAACATGCATATATTAATTTAAAAATAGTGTGATATATGTAATAGTCTGCATGAAATTATAATTTAGGTTTCCTTGAAGAAGATTGTGAAAAGTTTTTCTAGAAGTGATGCATTTTACCCTCAAGTACTAACAAAATAGTGCAATTTAACTGGCTAATTGAAAGTACTATTGTGTGTGAATCGATTTCAAAACTAAAGTTTTGATTTTCTCATTATATAATAATGCTCAGTAAACGATTCTTACTTTGTGGCTAAAAGGTTTTCCATCAGGCACATACTTTCCAGTAACAGCATCAAAGATATGAATGACTTTTGAAATAAAAAAAAGATAGAGATAGAAATGTTAGAAGAGTATAGAAAATTAACAGCTTGAAGTTGAATAGATATTTTTGATTAAAATAAATTAAAAGCAGAATGTTAAAATAAGTAAAGGTATAACTGACTTAGTTGAGAAGAAAAAAATAGACCCATTGGCCAAGGCTTCACACTACAATACAATCCCTCTTAGCCAAATTGTTTAATCCGATCTAAGTGTTAAAGACAAACAGTCACTATTAAAAAAAATTTCCTTATAATGCAACAATTATCAAGCAATGAATTGTTTTGTTAACAATCCTACCTATGCACTCGGCATATTCACCAGAACTGAGAGCCATTCTTTTCAAAATAACTAAATTTTTTCACAATTAAAAAAAGCAGTTCAAAAGCTGCTCAAATTATCTGCCAATTTTTGGCCAAAATAAAAAAGTTTGTGGATTTTTGTATGTTTATTAAAAATCGAACCAAGGCTGATTACATTTATAACATTAGAATTATTTTAAATTATCTGGCGTTTATCTGCATGGCAATTTACATCTCTTGGACCCAATATGAAGTTGATTCTCGAATTATTTTTCTTAAACCACCTTCATCTCTCATTTAGCTTTAGTTTCTTTATAAATCTGACAAAATCCTAGCCTTTTATACCCAAAATATAAAGCACAGATTTAATTAATTGACAAGAATTCATAAGAGTAACTCCAAATTACCTTTTTCGTCACCCTTGTTTCTAATCGCAACTGTGTCGTTGCTCAAGGTCACGGTTGCTTCATTGAGGTAGTCAGTTCTCATCCCAGGCCATTTGGGGTTGCTTACCGGACGACCTTCATAGTTGTAGACGTACAGACCCTGTCCGTCCACGTACAAGAAATGCCTGAAAATCAATAGTATGCGGAGATATATAAAGGAGTTATGTGGTTTAATAGTACAAACTGTTATACATACTGTTACCATATGGCAACAAGTAACATAATTCACTTTATTCTATTAAAGTAGAGCTCCCTCTCGACAAATCTGTGTTTTTTTTTCAGCTATAACATTCCACTTTGAAGTTTTAGTTACTAATAACCCTCATAGATGACAGTTGTAAAAGTGTATTAAAAATTAAAAAGTGAAGTTATTAACTGTTGTGAAATAACGTCTTTGGCGGTATTCAAAGTAATAATATTAGTACTAAATACTAATAAATTGTTTTGAAAAAATAACTATAGTTCGAGAGGGTTATTTTAAAATACATTTGGTAGTTTTATAGTCATTTTTATTAAAATTGGAATTTTCAGTTGGTTTTTGCCATATGTCAAAAATTGAAAAAAAAAGTTATTTAAATTCCAATGCAGTTAATTTCTTTCAGTATTTTTCCCAGAATGCATGAGTATTATTGATACAAATAAATCTTTTCAGGGTGAAAACAAATCATGCATTACAGGGTTAAAGGTTAAAAATCTGGCGGTTCTACTGCGATCACTTACAGTTTATGCAAAACTAGCTGTTATACCCGACGTTGCACGGGTAGAGGTGAAAAAATAATTTAATAGTCAATTTAACTATTTTTTCTTTCATTTGAGTTACATAAGATATGAAGATTACCCAGTAATTTTTTCCATTTAATTACCCATCTTGGATATAGAAATGATTATTATTAATTTCAAAAATACCTTTGATAAGAAGCTCAAATTAAAGAGAATACATATTTATGTAAAAAATAATCAGTAAGAATTAAAAATAAGCCACTTCAGCAAGCAGCAAACGATTTGCATGTTTTTATAAGTTTATTTGCTTTCTAATAAGCCTGTGTTGCTGATACCGTTCGTTATTAAAGTACAGAATCCAGCTACTTATATTGCATTAAAAAATCAAAATTTAAAAAACGCTATTAAATTCACCGATGAAGTCATCGTATTTTCCCGAATAAATATTTTTTAGCTCATTTGGCACTTTTTTGCAAATTTGGCGAGGAAAATATATGGCTAACAACACACCCATTCAGTTCTCGTGCAATGAACTTCGCACAACCAGCATTTAAAAAAATTGCTCATTTGGTACGTTTTTTGTAATAACTTGGCGAGTTTGGCAAAGTATTTGGCGAAAAAAATAAGACATAAAACCATAATATGCATCTGTAGTGCAATGACTTTAAAAAAAACAACATAGTTCAGTATAAGCTTAACTATGCTTTTAAAAAAATCATAATTAAAATCATATAGGCACAATAAAATAATAGAATGGAGACTGGTCGGATTACATCACTTTTGAAACATATCAATTATTTTTTCGAATTATTAATCTAGTTTCTAAAGGCAATGAACAAATATTAAATAAATTAAACATTTTCAATTTCAGTTGTTTTCTAAAAAGTTTTATTTAAATTTTTCTGCCTGATGGCATCACGAAAGAGAAAAAATGATCCGATTTGAGCAAAAGTGGTGTACTTTTCCCCTTAAAACGTTCCAAAACGATAGAAGGAATGGTCTGATTCAAAAAATTCTTAGCCTATGTTTGTTCTGGAGATGAGACGAATTTTTGTGCTAAATTTCGTGACGATCTGTTGCGTGGTTCTTAAGTTTTTGCGTCCTATACAGACAAACAAACAAACAGAAGTCGCCTTTTATGTATATAGATGAGTCGTGTTTTACTTTTCAAAAGCTATACAGTTTTTCAATATTTTTCTATTTAACACAAAATATCTCACGATAACAATCCATTGATTTTTTTCTATGAAATTGTAATACCTTATTGAAGATTAAAATAAAAAGTAAAATATGAGTCTGTGAACACATAAAACACATTTTAAAAAATTAGTTTCCTCACTGAATAATAAAAAATTTTGGTAACATTTATATCATTCATTATTAATTATTTTAGTAACTAAGTTTTTTTTAATATATACAAATTGACACTTGTTTCAAATGTACAAAAAATGCCAAAAAGTTTACTATAAAATGATAATTCTGAACACATGTGCAGTGCACATTCGATTTCATTAAAACAGCTTGGAATAATGAAGTAAACAATCGCAAATATTAAATGGTACATGTTTAATGTTTATCTTAATAATTATTTTGTGTTATAAATTATAGTATCTTAATAAAAATGTAAGACAATAATTTGGTAGCTTATTGGTATAAATAATTCAAAGCAGCCCCAAAAGTGTTAAACTACATAAAAAAAAGACTTAGAAACTATGGGGAAAATATTTAATTAAGCACAGTTTACCTACAATTAAAATATCATAAAACGAAATAACATTACATTTATTTCACCAACAAGTTAAATGGTTAGTTAACTTAAAATAGCTATTCTTACTTCTCAGCTTGAATGACAAGTGACACATTTCCCTCTTTGAGATCAAATATGAGTGGGGTGTTCCAATTTCTTGTACTAAAATATTAACAGGATTTAAAACATGCATTTTTAATTACATAGTGAATACGTTTCAATAAGAAATCAGTATGTAAACAGAAATATTTTTTCAAAATTATAACCCATACAATAGTTTTAAAAAATGCATTGGCAATACTAGTCAAATATTAGATTGCACTAAGCAAAACTTATCTGAAATCCAAAGTCTTAATTTGGGAAAATTTACCTTAAGTTAGGATTGATATGTCGTCAAAAAAAAAATGGATATTAAATCCAAAACTATTCTACATAACTACTGAACATCGATTAAAAAAACATTTAGAGTGTAATTAAACTGTGTATGTTAGCATCGAACATTTTACAAAATGAGTGGTCATTTCAATGAAACTTATATAAATTTGATTTTTATGCATAAATGCAGGATGCTAATGTCTAGGTTTGCAACTGAGAGTGCCAAAAAGGTTGAATAGCAGCTAAATATCAAGGGATAGAGATTTTTATTTACAACAATATACTAATTTGTGAATATGTTCCTTTTCTAAAGCTCAATTATAACATAAAGGATCTTTACATTTTTTTATAGTTTATGCATTTCTATATATAGAATTTAAAAATGCAAACTTACTTATAAATATAGCATTGTGTCGAAGTAACGACTATCAAGTGATTAAATTCAAAGGAGACTTTGATGATGTTGTCTCGAAAGTCCAGATTTTCCATCAGATCGCTGGTCACGTTTTGCACGGTAATTGTTTTTCGACCTCTTACATTGGCTTCAAAGTGCTTCCACTCCAAACGCCTGTAAATTAAGCACAATAAAATATTTTAATGATATGTAAAATATTGGAAAAAGTGCAACAAATATTGTACAGTTTCTTTCAAGCAATAAAGAAGAAAAAATCATATATCCACACATTTTTGAATGCAGGACTAATTTTATTGATATTGTTTATGAACCAACACAAACAATGAATAAAAAACTAATATGGGACACAAATAGTAATTAAGCTCTTTTTGTTTCAACATATATAGCAATATGCATATAAAAAGAAATCAGCAAATAAAATATTCTTAACTCTTCAGTTCACCTAAATGTGCCCTACACTATACAAAAAACATGTCATTGTCTCTTTAAAATTCTTTTTTTTTTCAATTAATTTTTTCATAAAAATAGCTTGAATTTGAACTATATAATCTTGTTTTAGAACACCCTTCTTAAAATCTAATAATTATTCCACTATATTGTGTGTTTATGATGTTTATGATAGAACTATTTATGTCTTATTTATTACACTCCAGGATAGTAAAGTTTTTAAAAAGTATAATTATTTTGCATTTTTGTAAGTTACAAGTTTAAATTTGGGTTCGATGCAAACATGTTTTGTACTACAGAGTCATATAAACAAATTAATATTTGGTAACAAAAATAGGTGTATAACCTAGATTATATAAACAATTAAAAGAGTAGTAAAACTTTATTTATTGAGAAAAGTGCACTGAAACAAAAAAAAAAATAAATGGTTCAAATAAATTTGCACATTAGTTAATTGAGCAATTTTAAAGACCCTTTAAATTTGTGGCTCTTAGAAACTAGTAATAAATCAATTCATAGTTAAAATAAAATATCTAATTCACAGTTACTCATAGAAATGTTTTATAGTACAGACACACAAACGAACATATAAAAAATATAAAAGATAGATATAGGATTCTAAATTTCAAACAAAATTTTTATTTACTGTAAATCTAATGGTTAGAATTGTGGTAGGACTCATTGGAAGAAAAAAAACTTATTACTATGTACTATACATTTAACACTAGATTCGGTTTGAATTATCATCCCACTAGAGCTACATGAGGGCTATTGCCAGCGGACGGCGTATTTTTGAGCCACAGTCAAGTGACGAGCCAACACCTGAATAGGCACCCAACGCAACCCTTAAGGGTGACATCATACACACCGTTAGGACTTTAAATAATATTTAACGTGCACTTCTTTACACGGTTTATTATTTGTCTGACATTTTTGGCTGCATGGGCCGTTTATAGGATGGCAGTTATTTTGGCGATGCCCGGACCCGAACCTGGGACATTTTGCATGCTAGGCGAGTGCCAAACCGACTGGGCTCCCCAGCCTAACGCTAGAACTAATGAATAAATTGGAGATTACCTCTCTACCACATGTGCAAAGATAACATGGCCATTTCCACATCCCCCAGCGACTTGGGTGCCATCAGAGGACCACTCTAGGCAGAAGAGGCTCTGTGTCCCTGGCTTATCCAGACTGTGAGACCACTGACAGGAAAAAATAATAAGTAGGTGACAAATTCAATGGTTCTTGATTCAATGTGACTGTTGATTTTTTGACTACAATGAATAAACAGTTTAATTATCCAAACTGGGAGACCACTATTAATAAATAAGTAGATAAAGAATAGATTTTAATTTAAGATAAATATGGATTTTAGACTTTTAAAGTTAAATAGATAAATTTATAATAGACAATCTAACTATAAAAACAGTGAGACCACTATCAGGAAATCAATGAACAATAAGCAATTTAATTATCTAAATTGTGAAACCCTTATTAGGTAATCAAAAACAAATGTTATAAAATGCCTTAACTTCATGTAAATAATGATTTTAGACTTAAAGTGAACAATAATTAATTTAACTATCCGGACTGTGAGACCACTATTTAGATATAAATTCATCTTAAGAACAATGTCCCTATGATTAAAAACTTTTACATATGCTTACATAATGATAAATATCTGCCACATGATTCGAAACAAAATTTACATGCAAAACGTAATTAAAACTATCATTGCTGCACTAGAGATACAAGAGGGCTCTTATTGGTGTACAGTAAGTAATTTTTTATGTATACAAATAAGCAACTAATAACTGCAACAACTTTAAAGTTCTTGAAAGTTATTTTTAAAAAAGTAAAGCAAAAAAAAACATCCTTTCCTATAATGTTTCACAAAAACAGTTATGATTGCATTAAGAAATTAGATATTCATCAGAAATAAGAAAAAATTCAATAAAGGAAACAAGATAAGAGCCTGATTTTGTTAATCAGTATTTGCATTTGTTTCAAACCAACACACCCCAGTCTGGTCGCAGAGTCTCAAGGAATTGAAGGAACCAACGCAAAACATTTCTCCATTCGGAGACCAGGACACAGATGTTATAGGATAGTCATTGGCATGGCTACTGTACAGGATTCTTCCGTAAGCATCCCAGACCTAGCAAAAAAAATGTTTTATAATCCAGGCACAGTGTTACAGAAATATTTCAATTAAGCATGGAAACATGAATTAGTTTAAATTAAATTTTGCATTGCTTTTATATTTTTGAAACGTCTCATGAAAAAATATTTGGAGTTAATGTTAAAATAAATCTTTATATTCCAAAAGAAATTGGGGGGGGGTCCTTTTGGTGGTAAATTCCTCCGAAATTTTTATTAATGCTTTGAAAATACCCAGCAGTTAATTAACCCTTTCAAGAACATAATTGAAAAAAAATACAATAACAGAGTTGAACTACATGATATTTTTTTATATAAGTGTTTATCAAGAAAAATCGAGTTTTAATACAAATCTTTTTACTGAACAGAAATAGAACTAGTAAAAGAAAAAATTCAAGTATTAAAAAAAAATCAAAAAGCTACTAGCCATAGATAAAGCTTCTAAACAGGCACAATTTTAGTAGGTTTTATTCTACACAATTCCTCAAGCAGGCCTCAACTTTGCGGGAGAAAGGAGTCAGTTTATTTAACCCTGTGTCTCTTATAGTAAGTGCGCAAAACATTATGGTTTTACTAACTCTATGTTTTAAACTCTTCCGTTATTATGAAAATAAAGCAAAAGTAACGCATCACAAACTTATTTATTAATATAACTCATTCAAATATGTAATCGTAAAAGTCGTGTCGCAACTTAATCATTCAAAAACACAAGTGTAACGGTTTATTTTTAAACCACACTTTATTCTCCTGAAAGTCACAACTTACTAAATGTCTAACTTTTTAAAAACTACTGCCATCACTCCATATCCTGCGTTCTTACAATAATCGAAAACTGAGTGATGCCAACAAATACTAATAATAGTTTTAAAAAATACTTTATATTTGCAGTCCTCTCCACCAGAGACAATCATATTATTGCATGGATTCCAGGCCACTTTTAGAATAAGACCATCATGAGCTTTCCACTAGAAAAGAAACGTAATAAAAATAATCACTATAAATTTATTAAAATTGTACATTAAGATTAGAAACATTAACATATCTAATTTCTGTTACCTGTAATGGTTTTGAGTTAGGTTGCAAAGGTTTGATTACAAGGCTGCGACTCAATGTATATAGTATTTGGTCAGAATTGGAACCCCAAGCCAGGGAATATACAGGAAAACCTAAATTTGTAAAATAAACTATTAATCACAATTTTAAACAAACACATTCTTTTAGTTGCCAGCTTTTTAATTAATTAATAGAAAACATGTAGAGTTGGTAACAGAAAATGTCACTTCAAAAAAAAAAAAAAAAAAAAAAAACTGCTTCCACACAAAATTCAAGTGTCTAAAACAAGATACAAATTCAGCATTTAGTTCTATACTAAAAACTTTTACATCTCAAAACAAAACAAAAAAAAATTATTGAAAATTTAAAAATTATGGACTCATTCCTTTATAATAGCTTCTGCTTTTTATGTTATAAACATAGCGTGGAAACTCACATTGAAAAGTTTCAAGCAATTTTAATCTCTTAAGTAATGAAAATAAAAGATTCCTTACATTGAACAAAATTGCTGGATATACAAAATGTAAATATATAAAGAATTTCTGTAGAAAGTAGAAATTTTACTTCACACTTACTATTTGAAGCCAATGTTGATCGTAGCATACCACTTTTAGACCATATTTTGATTTGACCATCTTCTCCAGCTATAAGAGAAATAGAAAAATTACAAAAGTACAACTTGATAAAAAGTTATGAGAAAACACTTACAAACATTAAAACCTTTATGTGGCCGGTCATACAATTAGAATACTAGATTAGTGACTCTAATGCTATTCATTTGAAAATTCTAAGAATGTTTACAAACAATTAACCCTTCAGTCCCAGTGATGCTATTTGGCATCATCATTTTTTGGATCATAATTAAAAAATAATAGGGCTGACATCTATTGGGATTATTACAAATATTTTTGAATAGAAAAAAGTATGAAGAATCAAATGATGTGCTTTTTGATATCATAAATTTCTACAGACGATCAGATAAAAATTTCTAAAATGACGATGCCAAATTGTCATTGGGACTGAAAGAGTTACATCGAGGTAGTAAGCCACAGCTGACAGAGAAGGGACATAGATAATTTATTATTGTTCAAACACTCTTATTAACAAATTAAAGTGCCATTTTTGTATTTTTTATCTTAAAGAGACCTATTCTCTTTAAGATAAAATAAACAGGAATAGTAAAATGCAGGAACACAAAAAATAATTGAGCTAGAAAAAATTTACAACATTGCAAAAAAACTGCTGTTAAATAAAAAAAAAAAAGTGAAGTGCAGGAAGAATTATACGGAATATTTTTTTGATACACAAATTTGTTTTTCTTGTGTTGAATGCTGTCGAACAAAAAAACTTTTGAAAATCAAAACAGTAAAAATTTGGCCATTGAAAGAATCTTTTATTGTAAAAAAAAATAATAATGGGTAAGTTGTAAAAGAAGAATCTTTGATTGTAAAAATAATATTCAAAGTGGTATAGAATCAGGCTTTGACTGAAAATTTCTTTGAATTACCTGTGACGAATGCTGTTCCATCGTGGCTCCAGCGTCCTGCCAGCACAGCCCCCCTGTGGGCCTCAATGCTCTTTTCAATTCGACCGGTTCGGTTGATGAGGTGGAACTTGCCTGGAATGGAAAAAGGAAATACATTTTTAGGTCCATTGCAAAATAAATTAAGGTATGTCTTAAAAACAAACGTTTTAACCGAAAGGTGCTCTACAAGCATGATGTCTAGCCAAGATCAGCACAACTATAATCCTTCTTGAAAAAAATCATGAAGAAGCAAGATTGATTATTGGCACCAATAGTTTATTCCTGGTCCCCGGTGGCCGAGAGGATTGATACTGATTTAAAAGTACAAAGTTTTAAAATTATTGAAAGAACAAGACATTTTTTAAAGATTAGAGTGGAAACAGATTTTTGTAGGATTTTAAAATTAGAGTTCTAAAATCGGACTTAAATTCAATATTTGCTTAGAAAATCGGAACCAGGTTTTCATTTGAAGAGAATACTTCAAACACATATTCAAGCAAAAAAAAATTGATGTCTATAAAAATTCATTAGTTTAAAAAACTTTAAATTGTTTTTATTGTTAGAAAGACTGCTGCATAACATAGGAAAAAGATGGGCCAAATAATCAGAGGGTACAAATTGACTTCAAAACATCACGTTAATTTACCGTCCGTTGTAGTAATCACAAACACATCTCCTCCCAGCTGCTTCTTGATGCCACCAGCAGTCGAAGTTCTTGGGAAAATATGAATATCGGTGGGGAACAAGTCGTTGGGAAGTGTCAGCAATTTTGTCGTCTCGTTCGTGACCAAGTTCCAAATGAGGACTTCGTGGTCATCTGCACAAGATAGGACTTCATCGGTGGTGTTCCAGGCTACACAGCTTACAATGTCCTGATGTGTTACAGTTAAGGATGGTAATAGATTTGCCAGTATGGAAAAAGAAATTGAGTAAGCAAACAAATTCTATAAATTAGAAGAGTCACACAGCTAAGTACTAATAGGGTTTGGTTGTTAGAACTAACATTGCACAAATGCTAGACGATATCTGTTGTCAATCATGTTTGTAGTAATGGACTGTTGTCAAATATAAAGAATCGCCAAATATTTGCATTGTATTATTTTTTTAACTACAATCATTTTCAATTGTACGCAATCGATTTTAAACCATTTGGCATATTCGAAAAATAACAAGCTTTTAGATGTAGTTCTAAGTTGTGGGGTTCTGAGAATCATAGTATTTGGGCCATCAAGAATACATACACTGCATTAATAATGTCGAATTAAAATTATTACAAGGCCTAAAATTTTGGAGACAAACGAGGCACCCCTCTCGTTTATTAGAAACTGAACAGTTTAATTGATATATAAATGATGTTTTCTTGAAACAAGAAAGAGTAATAAATTATTCATGTTACAATAAAAGTAATTTCGGTGAATACATAATAAATTGTGATGTGAAAATACAAAAAAAAAGGATATGACGCGGTTCTTTACCAAGATACGTTTTGAATCTCATATTTCAACAACTTAAAACAAATTTACACATCATATTTATTGATTTCATAAATTATTTAGAAATATAAATAGAGAACAAAACCACTAAGAAACAACACAGTCCATTGTTTTTGTTTGGAATTTTCGCATGTTTTGTGTTGCCATAGCAACTAAACTAACGTCAGCAGTTACAACTACAATTACAATGTTAGCTATAAATTATGTGGCTGATATGTGTTTGGTTTGGTTGTTTTCTGTCAAAAATTGCAAGTTTGGTTTGGTTTAAGACAATTAATGTCCCTCGGGAGTTCTAAGATGACGATCCTCATAATTTCATACAGAGGTCAAGTAACGATAATAAGTTGTTGGTGTATTGAATGATAAATTGCTGGTTTATAGATGACAGCGAAAAGTTTATAGAATTGATGTGGATGTGTTAAAGATAGCGCAATATATATACAATTATTATATTATATTGTAATATATTACAATTATTATATTATATTGTAATATATTACAATTATTATATTATATTGTAATATATTACAATTATTATATTATATTACAATTTATACAATCTATTCCATTATTTTCTCCTATATTCCAACATATGCAGTTTTTGGATTTCGTTAAAATTTTAGAACTTGCTAATTGTAAAATGGAAAATATCGTTGAATTATGTGAAAAATTGTGGGTGGAACTAGTCATAAGTCTTGATTTCACCTAAAAAAATCAGCTATAATTTGACTATGGGCTTCAGGTCTTTAGTGGTAACAGAAACGCTGAAAAAAAAAATTCTCGTGTCTCGACTGGTGAATCGACACCACGTCGAAATAGAGCAGAAGTGTCGAAGACGAAGGAAAAGCAGGAACGAAAGCTAGAGCTAATTATTGAGGTAAAACATCCTTATATTTGAGGTTTAAAAAATAGGGGAAAGTGTTGTACCTCTGACCATATTGTTCCTTTGAAAACCTAGGCTGCAGTGCCCTGTAGCAATATTTTACAAAAACTTGTCCAATTAGTATATAGTTATTCCACTGGAGGGCTTTTGTAGCCTAATGTGGATTATTCAAGCCAAAGAGGATTTATGCAAAATACAAAAATCCATTTCCATCCTAAAAATACAAATTTTTTTCATAAGATTTTGCCTAATAAATATTTTTGAGTTATATTTTTGCTAATAGAAATCATTTGACATAGTAGCTATACACTCTAGAAAATATTGTGGAGCTTTTGAAAATGGTTATTATAACACTGAAACCGTAGCATGCTTTTTAATTTGCACTGTCGTAGTGTTGTACCTCTGACCATGATCAGTTGTTGTTCCTTAGTTTAAAAAAAATTGAAAATGTGTGAAGTGGTCAAAGGAACAACACCTTCCCCTACTAAATGAAAGCACTTTCAACGGATTTAAAAAAAATTCCCACCCTTTGTTAAATGCGAAACGATTATTTTTGCAGGTATAAATGTGAAAAGGGAGACTTCTTAAAACTGCCAATAGAAAAAATAAAATTTATGCGTTTCCATGCACTTTTGTTTAAAATTTAATTTTTCATTATTTTTTTTTAATTCAAATGTTTTTTTTTAGTTTAAAGTTGATTATTGACTTGATTAATCCTGTATTCTTCTTATTATTTAGTTGTTTTTTTATTGTATGAAATGAATCTTCTCGTTTATACTTTATGCCCCGTTCGTCAATCTATCCCTTTCCAATTCCATCATCTAACTGGCAGATTTTTAATAAAATTTCTTTGTTTGAAAGTCATTAGAGAACAACATTTTATAATTTTTTTTCCATCTGCCTGGACTCTCCCTTTAACTTACATTCTAACCATAAGATTTAAAATAATTCTATTTTGCTTCAGTTGATAACATCACTGATTAGGAATCTAGTCTTATACTCTTTGTCCATCCGTCTAAATACTTTCCCATCCGCCCTTAACATGTAACGGAACTTTTCAAAGTGATTTTAATCAATTATAGAGTAAAAGTTTTAAAAAAATCAAAATTTAGATGTGATTGTGTAAACAACAGTGATTGTAAATTACAACTATTCCCTATGTTCTATTCATAATTCTTGGATAAAAATATACGAAGAAACGATTAGACAAGTATAACCATTAAGTTTAACCCTCTAATGCATACTGTTACCGTTTGGTAACAAGTAACATAATCCACTTTATTCTATTAAATTAGAGCTCCTCCTAGACAAATATGTGTTTTTTCACCCATTACATTTCATTTTAAAGTTTTAGTTATTAATAATCCTCATAGATGACAGTAGTAAAAGTGTATTCAAGATTAAAGAGTGAGGTTATTAACTTTTGTGAAATTACGTTTTTGGCAAAATTCAAAGCATTATAATATTAGCACTAAATACTAATAAATTGTTTTGAAAAATTAATCATAGTTAAAAAGGGTTATTTTGAAATATTTTTAGTAGTTTTCTAGTCATTATTATCAAAATTGGAATTTTGCAGTTGGTTTTTGTCTCATGGAAAATGTTTTAAAAATTGAAATTATTTAAATTCTAATGCAGTAAAAAAAATTTTAGTATTTTTCCCATAATGTGTGTGAGTATTAAAGATGTACATATATATATTTTTTTGGATGAAAATAAAAATGTATGCATTAGAGGGTGAACGTAAATGTTTGATTTACCTTCAAAACCCTTATTTACAAATACCGATTATTTGTTACAATAGTTCGAGACTACAGAAGTTAAATCAAACACATGATCTACAAAAATAATTCTTAAAAAAGTCCTCATTAAATTTAAAGAAAAGATTTTTCTCCCATTACTTTAAAAGCAATCAAAACGTGTGTCCGACGTCAAAATCACAAAAGTTTAACGGAACAAAATGAAACAAATAACTTCCATTCCTTACTCTGACATTCTTTCAAGTACACAAACTCATTTTCGAATGAAAAGAATCGAAAATAAAGGCATAAAATAATGAAACCTCAAAATCAAACGTTGCCACACACAATGACAAGAACATGAAAGAAAAAAATCCTTTAAAACCCAAATAATAAAATCTTATTAAATACCCTCATTTCAACAAGGGAAGACCATACGCTCCGGAAAACCATTATTATCTAAAGATCTCGAATAAAATTATTCCTTGGGATCCCCCCCTGTGGCTCATCAACAATTAACCTCATAGTTCGCAATACCTTAATGAACGATCCTCATATTCAAAACATGATACTGTTTTGAGAAGAGATGAAAACTTTTTTGTTATTCGTGGACAAAGGGAAGCTTCCTCGTCATCCTTATATTGTTGCTTCGGCCAGTGGAAGTTTCCCTACAAAGGTCGCATCCGAAGGTCCCATTGTGCCGAGAATACAGTGGGGAAGAGAGAGTACCCCCTTGAAACAAACCGAAGGATCAGAGAAACACTGGTATGATAGGTACATATATATTCCAGCTTGTGTGCTTGTTCAGAGAACCGCTTATAAGCTTTCGTCAAGTGGGACGGACACAGAAAGAGTTTTTACAAGCACAAGAGACACACAAAGAAAGGACAACACAAACACATTGACAAATAACAACATTTATTGACGGTCACAGCCATCCATTCCATCGAATGCCAAACTCTCCATTAGGGGAAAAAGCGACCGAGCAGGATTTCTATTCCAAATGATAATCTGTGGCCGAATCTATGGAATGAAACATCAAACCCTCCTTCATTGGAGGGTTTTTGAAACCCCCAATGAACCCTGCAATTCCGGTTCTGCCTGAGCGAAAATCCCCAAGAAGGAAAAAATTGCGGAGTTTGCACTGTATTCCATGGAATAGATGGCTCATGTAGAAGCACCTATTGAAGGTCTTACACAGAGCCTGATTTCTGTAGGGGAACAAGGGCACGTGCCAAGGGATCCCATTCCAAGGTTTGTCCCAAAATTTGCTTAAAAGAATTTTGAGGGAAATGTTTCAAAATGAGTTAGCAAAACAAAAATAATAATTTTAAATACAGTTGAATTATGACTAACACTATGATAGGTCTCTCATGTCTTCTTACGCATTTAAAATATGCTAATGCTTACACTTGTACAAGGTTAACGTCACGATACGTGATAATTGGTTAAAGCATATTTATATAAATTTAAAATGAAAAAAAAAATTACCTTCATAGTTGCATTATTTTACGTTGTGGTCCCTAAAAACTTGCTTGTGGCCTGTGCCCCAAAAATTTAAGCCGAGACCGGCTTTAACGTGCTCGATGGCAGCTTTTTTTTTTTCCAATGTCGGAAACGAACTTTGGACTTTCTACAAGGCAAGTGCCTTATCGACTGCGCTGCGCAGCTCTAGGTATAAAAAGAGACATTGTGAAACAGTAAGATTAAACCTTTAAAAAAATGGTAATACAGCTACATCAGAGGTATAAAAAGATACTCCTTTTCCTGTTATTAAAAAAAGAATTTTTTTTTGAAAACAGAGCGTAAAAAACAGTTCATCGAAAAAAGAAATTCCAAATAAAATTCCTAGCATTTATAATTTAAATTTATTTGAAATTTTAACCCCGGAGTTACTCGTCCCACTTTCGACCGCATCCTCCGTCATCTCCTAAGTGGTTCTCCGCGGGCCGTCAGCTCTTCCCCCATTCGCCCCCTGATCATTAACGTCCCGCATTGTGTCCCGCAATGTAAGCTAAGACCAAGCTAGAGACAATGAAGCGACCCGATTGTCGCATTACGAGACTGCTGTCGGTGACATCCCGATGCGACCCCCTGCCCCGAGTTGGCTGCGTGGAGGCCTTGTTGGGACAATGGGGAATAGTGAATGGGGAAGAGGTTTAGAGAGTGGAGGTACTGGTGTGTGGATGTTGTACTAAGATTGAGGAGCTCATCTGCCTTTGATTATTATCTGAGGGTAGTTTGGGGGATTGTTAATTTTAATGGGGGTCAGAGCGATAGGTTAGATACTTTCAACAGGATAGGTTTGTTTTAATGGGCTTGTTTCAAGTCTTGAGGGAAAACAGTTCCTCAGGAATGAAAGTAAAGTGAACTCCCCCACGAACAGGAGTTATCATTCAGTAACTGTACTTTTAGACACTTATAATGTGTAAAGTTGGTTTCAAAAAACGTCTTCAACATGAAGCAACTACATTGGCGACCAACATAGCAATTTTAAGGGGACGCATTACCCAAAATTTAGGGCTGCAAAGAAAATAATTAATTATGGTTGAATTCTGTGAGTTTAGGATATTGCAAAAAAGAAAGAATCCTTTATAATGGAGGAGTTTTATTGTTAATGAATTAGTGGTTTGGTAAAATGGTTTTTGAAATTTTGTGTTGATTTTTTAAATTTTTTATTTTTTCAGCTTGTGAATGGATAAAACCAGGCATTAAGGCTTTTAAATAAATTAATGTAGAGCTACACTTTTTTCCTGTGTTGAAACATATGTGTTTAGCAAAAGTTGTTATGCGATAATGTCTAGAATGATTTAAAAAAATTATGAAGTTGAAAATGTAAAAAAAAATCTTATTTTTTTCCATTTTAAAGGCCATTTTTATGGCACTAATGCTACATAACTATTTTTGTTTAACTGACAACACAAAATTCACACCAACTTTTATTAATAGATATTATGGGAACATTTTGAAAAAAATCTATTAAAAATTCCTTAAATTGTAGGAGGAGCAGCATTTAAAAAAATTAAATTAAAAAAAAATTGAAAAAACTTAAGTTTTAATATTAATCATTTTTTCGTTTATGTTTATTGAATGTTTTAGTTCTTTGTAAAAATAGTTTATTTTGAATGCAAGCGATAAAAATACTGGTTTTAATTTTTTATATTTTAAAAATATTTTATTATAACAAAACCTGAAACAACACAAAATTGCATTAATAAAGGAATAAATGTAATTACACATGGAATAGCCGGGCTAGAGGACATGATCAGAAATTGAATAAATCGTGCATTAGATGGGAGGTAAGAAAACGTTATTTCTACTATAGAGTTGTCAATGAGTGTGGAATGCTTTACCATATTATGTTGTGAATTCGAAGATACTAGGAAATTTTAAGAAGAATCTTGATAGTCATTGGAAACTGGTAAAGTATTATATTTATTTTGGACCAACCTTGCTAGGCCTCTGGCCTGTTTTGTTGGTCGACAATTTTTGCATTTGTATTTGTAGACATACCGCGCCCCATTTGTAGACATACCGCGAAGAGCCCCATTGACAAATTTACATTTTTTAAACCTTTCGGATAAAAAGAAATAGTATGTTAAGAAAAAGTATTCTTGTAAAAAATAGAAACAAAACCTCTTTTCAGTTTTAAAACTTAAAAGTTTTTACTATCATCCTCCATCAACAACTTTATAAAACTCCCCTCGTGACGTCATCCCGATCGGAAGGAAGGGCCCCGATATGGTCCCCCACTCTCTTATCCGCGGAGGACATTAGGACGTCCCACAGTGTTGCCAGATTGTTCTCGACATCAGGAAGACGAAAACCATAAAAGAAACACCCAGACGGCCGAGGATAAGAGAGAAAAGGGCTACAATGGGCTGGTGAAAACGGACCGGTCACTTAGGGCATCCGCTCGGCCCTAAGTGATAATGAATACATCTTAAAAGTGCTTTGGGCAATAAAGAAGCTTTTATAAAGGGAGTGTGATTCAGTGAAAAATGTATAGCAAAGATCTGTTAAAGGCAATGCATTATGCTTTGAAGATATGGTCTTAACATGCTGAATAACATTGTTTTTCTACAGTTGAACTTCTACTGTTTTATTGTCCATTGATGTTATTAATATAATTCTTTTTTTTGCAACTAAAAGAATATTTGATTTCGCCTTTTTTGATAGGAGTTTCTGTTATTGTAAATATAGATCCTTAATTTCAAAATTTAGAGCAATCCCTTACAACTTGTAAAAACTATGGTGTTGTTTCATGGAGGATCTGGCAAATAGCTTGGAGGTCTTGTTTTCCTTTCTTTCGAATTACTTTTGTTTTGGTTGGTTAGTTAGTAGAGATAATCAGGCTTGTGTGCTGACCATGCACACTAACCTGAATATAGGTCTACCAACCAACCAACTTAACAAAAAAACTAATTCGAGAGATGGGAAAACAAGACCGCAGAGCTATTGCCAGATCCTTCGTGAAACAACCCCATTGCTTAAATACATTTTTTTTAAAGATTTTTTTAATTAACAAAAACGTCGACTTTCCAAATGACAAAAAAGATCATTATAGGTTCCCAATTTTAATCAAACCAAAACTTTCACTCCAAACCTTTTCTATTAAAATTACTCTTCTAATTAAGTTTAGCAACTTGAAATAAAAGTATGAGCTACAAAGATCCTTAATAACCGTATTTAATCGCCCTACAACCAGGAAAAACAAACCAAATCCAGACCATAGAATAACAAAACATTTCTTTCTGGAGCTTAACTCATTTAGACTTTTTTTCCTTAAAACGTTCTTCCCTCAAAACTTTAAATCCGTGAAAGCCCTTTTTATTGTGGATATTTTGTACAGTGCGCGGAAAAGTGGCCTATCGGAAAAATACTATAGTTTCCACTCAGAAAAAAAACGAAACAGCAGAAAGGATACACAAGTATAGCTTGGAAATGACAACAATATGCAATTTTGTGTTGTTTCAATACAAGAATTGTGTTATTGACATACAAGAATTGTGTTATTGGCATACAAGAGTTGTGTTATTGGCATACAAGAATTTTGTTATTTCAATATAAGAATTGTGTTGTTGCAAATACAAGAATTGTGTTGTTTCAATACAAGAATTGTGTTGTTTCAATACAAGAATTGTGTTGTTTCAATACAAGAATTGTGTTGTTTCAATACAAGAATTGTGTTGTTTCAATACAAAAATTGTGTTGATGATATACGAACTCAAATTGGCGTGGTTCCAGCATATCTGGCGAAGTTGAGAGAAGACGATTATTATATCAATGTGGGATTGACAAAAAAAATATATATATTTCTCTCTAAAGGGGCTGCAACTTTAGCGGTCAAGTCTTTTGCAGACATGGCATATTCCCCAAAACTGAGAGCCATTTTTTTTTGTAGCACTTTCTAGACGACTCTCGCTTCGCTACCAATTTTGACGCGCAGTTTATAATGAATCTGAGCTCTCTGTGGATGTTTAAGTATGCCGAAATTTTAATTGTGCAGAGAAAACATAAGCCAAATGGGAAAACTCCAGGGACCTTTTGCATGCCACATGATCATTGGACATGCGGGCCCAAAATTTTCCCATCCAGAAAATCCGACGAGCTCCGACTAGCTAGGGCTCAAACCCGCGACCTTAGGCTTACGAGGTGGACACGTTTAACTTCTCAGCAAGCCGCTACAAAAGATATTAAAAAAAACCCTTTAATCTACATTTTGAAAAATGTGTGGTGTGGCTTTCATACAATTTCTTGTGTTAACCATGCATTATTATTTGGTCAATAAATTTTTGTATTGTTTCAATACATTTGTAATAATAACTGGGAGAAACTGCAATACTTTGCATTAACTATTCATTATTTTCTGAGTGTGTGGGGGAGATTTGCATTAAGCTGAGTAAAAAAAATATTTTAACAATTAAAAATGAAACTGTAATTAAAAAATTCATTACTGAAAGACCACATTACATTTTCCCTTCAGATCTAATAATTTAGCCGTTGTTTGAATTTTTACACCTGGTCAAAGAAACAAAAGCTTTAACCCTCTAATGCATGATTTTTTATTTTCATCCCAAAAAAATATATATGTATCTTCAATACTCATACATTATGGGAAAAATACTGAAAAAAATTTAACTGCATTAGGTTTTAAATAATTTCAATTTTAAAAAAAAATTCCATGTGACAAAAACCAACTAAAAAATTCCAATTTTGATAATAATGACTAGAAAACTACTAAATATATTTTAAAATAACCCTTTTTAACTATATATAATTTTTCAAAACAATTTATTTGTATTTAGTACTAAAATTATTCTACTTTGACTTACGCCAGAAAACGTAATTTCACAACAGTTAATAACCTCACTCTTTAATTTTGAATACACTTTTACTACTGTCATTTATGAGGGTTATTATTAACTAAAACTTCAGAATGGAATGTAATAGATGAAAAAAATACAAATTTGTCGAGATTGAGGTCTACTTTAATACAATAAAGTGGATTATGTAACTTGTTACCGAACGGTAACACTATGCATTAGAGGGTTAAAATGTAAAACCCTGCAATAAAAACAATATTGCAATTTTAAATATAATCCAAGGAATAACGATCCCTCACAAAAACGTGAATATTTAAGTAATTTTAACTATGAAACCCACACATACATCACTTTCCTAGGAACTGTTAAGTTTTTTTCCCTTCCCTTGTCATTTCCAAACGGCGACGCTTTGAGATGAAAATCAAGGGGAATTTACATGAAAGTCCCATTTGTGGGACATTATTAAACAAACTGCCTGGCCCATTGTAAGGGCCCATTTTGCCCGGGAAGGGCCGCGGGCCCGAGGGCCGTAATGGCTGCAAGGTGGGGGATGCGAAAGACAAGAATGGCGTGTGAGTTCCAAACCAGTTATTTTATGTGTTTTCGGTGAATTGTGTTAGCGGATTGGTGAGAGATTCGAACTAATTAAAAAAAAATTTTAAAGTCTTTTAAGAATATAAACATAGTCGTCAATATCAAGTGTATAGTCCAGTATATGAAAAAGGAAGCAAAATAATATACATCCATCATATAATGCTTGATAATTCCTGCTTTAAAACATGAACGTTTATGCTGAAGCTTTTTTAACAACGTTTAAAAAAATAATTTACGTATGTCCATTATTTAGATTCACTAACACTAGCAAACTTCTCCAATTTGTTGGTTGAGGGTTTTCCATATAATTTGTATAAAATTTAATTTTTATAGATTTGTTTTTATATGAGCTTCTATATATTTGGTTAAAACAAACTGTTAAATTCAAGCGTATTTTTCAGACACTGTTTTTATCGTACATCCCTTTTTTCAATCTATTTTTGTTATTATGCCTAACTTTTTAAAAAATATATTTTGAGCAGCAAGAATACAATTCGGCTTGGTTTTACCATGACTGCAAAGTATTGTACTTTACTGCAAAATAATCATCGTCAATATGTGTGTGTGGCTAATCCTCCTTGGTCTGACGAAGTCAGGCCAAGTCCTAAAGGTCGTTGACCCGAAGAAAGAGGGGACGAGGAAAGAGAGGAGCAGAGGGGACGAGGAAGGAGGGGAGCAGAGGGGACGAGAAAACGTCATCTTAGGAGAGTCCGTCGCAGTCTAGAATCACAATATGCTCGGGAGAGGCCTGGTGAACTTGGCAATTTAGGGCAGGTTGCAAAGGTCTTCTTGCCCTCTGAGAA
This sequence comes from Hylyphantes graminicola, assembly GCA_023701765.1. Taxonomy (NCBI): domain Eukaryota; kingdom Metazoa; phylum Arthropoda; class Arachnida; order Araneae; family Linyphiidae; genus Hylyphantes; species Hylyphantes graminicola. The sequence goes on along the minus strand of CM043114.1, from coordinate 73,574,183 downwards.
GGAGAGACATTTTAAGAGTCCACTAGCCAATCGTCAATATGAAACATTAGAATAGAGAATCATAAGACATTTACAAAATTTACTTTGAACATAGTTGTTTATATAAAAATACAACATTTGAAACGACACATATGGTAGAACTGAACCTGGCTCTATGATAAACCCATGGTAAACTTGTTTGTCCTTGTTTTATTGCTTGCAATTTTTGGGAAAAAGTAAATAACAATTATCAAATATAATAACGTCAGCTAATACCACCTATTTCCTGCATTTAACTCACCCAACGGACTCTTAGTAATAGCTCTCCGGAGGATCTTCTCCGGGCACTTTCATCAGACCCGGGGGCACTTTGAGGCCGCACAATCGGCGGCATTAAGAAAAATTCTAAGCAAACGACAGTTCGCGGGATATTGAAAGGGACTTCTTCGCGGCTTTTTTTAAGCGCACTCACTTTGAGACAGATGTAACTGGCTCGTCGAATGGTTTGGTTGCAAATCGACACCTCGAAAGAGCTATTTTTTCATTAAAAAATTCTGAATGGGGCACGCTTTTGACACCTTTTGCAGAATAGGCAAATTCCACAGAACCGAGAGCCATGCTTTTGTGGCACCATCTAGATGAGAATTGCGACTAGTTTTAGCGCTCAGATTACAGTGAACCCGAGATCTGTATAGATGTTAAAGTAAGCAGAGATTTAATTCGTAATTCGTCCGATAAAATCCAAGCCAAATGGGTACTCAATTGATCTTATACATGCTACATAATCACATAACATTCATGAAAACGATTTTTTTCCATTCTGGAAATCTGAAGACTTACCCAGGGTTCAAACCCGGGATCTTGGGTTTATGAGGAGTGGAGACGTACATAAATTACGTCACGCAAAAATTGGACTTTTTTGACCCCTCCCTCCTCCTATGTTACGCTGCGTCACGTTTGGTCGAAACCCTCCCCCTAAAGTTAAGTCACGTTTGTCGCAACCCCCCCCCCCTTTTTTTCAAAGATGATTTTAATATTTTCCTTTGTTTAAGTGTTTCCTATGATGATCTTATGATAAAAAAATATTTCAGATTTCTTTCTAAAAATCGTTCTTAAAAAAAAACCAGATTTTCCTTGCAAAATTGGAAGTTTTGAATCGTTACGTCACGCAAGTGATTACCCCTCCCCCCTCCATGTCACGATCCGTCACGTTGGCGCATACCCCTCCCTCCCCCCTATGAGCGTGACGTAATTTATGTACGTCCCCAGTGCACGTAATACCTCACACATTTGAACTGACACTTTCAGAAATGGAAGCTCAAATGTGACGAAAATGTTGTAATTTTTGACTAAATGATCTTGTGAAAAATGCTCCTAGCAAACCTTTCATCAATTATGGTAAATTGGACCATAAGAGTATGAGCATCGTCTAATGTCAGGTAGCCTCACGAGGAAAATATTGTTGAAAGGGACGGAATTGACGAATGGAATGGCCCCGCCAACGGTGACGTCACACTTGCATCAAACGTTGTCTTACACCCCACAAACAACCTCCTCTCCAGATTTTATCTGGCCTTACAAGTACAGGGTGGTTATAAAATAACGCTCGCTATTCGGAATGGTTTGTAGCTTGAATGAATAATCCGAATGCAACACACATCGAGACACTTACTAATAAAGAAGGGGGACAAAGAATGGAATCATAAAAACTAAACTCGTCCCTTGACTACCATAGGTTTTAAATTACGAGACGTACTTGGATGTGTTGGCCGTAATTGGCTACGCCTCGTAGTTTAGTACTCAGATCAAGGGACGAGTTTCTTTTTTATGATTCATAAAAAAGAAACTCGTCTCTTGACCAGGGTTCTAAATTACGATGCGTAATTGGCTGTGTTGGCCGTAATTAGCCATAATTGGCTACGCCTCGTAATTTAGAATCCAGGAAGAGTAATTTAGAATTTTTAAAAATTAGAATTTAGAAGATTTTTTATGATTTCATTCTTTTGCCCCCTTCTTGATTAGTAAGTGTCTCGATGTTTGATGCATTCGGATTATTCATTCAAGCTACAGACCACTCCGAATAGCTAGCGTTATTTTATAACCCCCCTGTAGGGTAAGCCGTTGTTCAACTAAAATTTTAAAATATCAAATAAAGTTTTGTCATTCCAACAGTGCCCCGTTTCTTTTATAATTTTATTTCCATCTACTTTGGCATTCCTCTTCACCCTGTCTCGGAGAAGAGCCTATTCTATATTCTTCGCCGAATTTCGGCGAGTAGTTGGTCTATTTTTTTTATTTATTTGTTGTTTAGATGAGTTTATTTTAATGTTTGTTTGCAAATTTTGAAGAATGATACTGGGCGTACAAGGGCTCAGTAAACAGTGCATTAATTTGTGGGGAATAATGTTTGTGCATTCGTGCATAGAGATTTATGTTCAGATTTTATATTCAAGTCAAAATAGAGTCCTTTAATTGAAATCGAAACTTCTATTTAGACGTAAATTTGATACCATTTGGTCCCCCCCCCCAGGTAGAAATAACCCCCTCAAATCAAATTCATTGACTTCTTTTAATTCAATAGAATTACAAAAAGTAAAAATTTGTGATTCCGTTCGTCTTCACCTCCTTTCAAATTTTGTTCCATCCATCGTATTTTAAAAATTCCTTTGTTTGAAATACATATTACCACAAAACATATTTTTTTATGTCAATCGGTCTGTCATTTTTTTTTGTCCATCCATCTGTCTTCCATACTTTACTTTGACCAAGTTTACCCATTTTTCCGTTTAAGATAAAAATGGATATATTGGCTGCTTGGTATGAAATTCAACCAAAAGCGCTCTCAAAATTTTCATATTCAACGAAAAATTTCGTGTTTTAAGTTATCATATCATCAAAGTTATCATATCATCATTTAAGTTATCATATCATCAAAAGAAAATACAATTAAGTAAGTAAATGATTAATTGAAGTCATTAAACTGCATTAAGTTGATTTCCTCTCAACTTTTGAGACGAATATTTTGTTTCACTATTTTCTCCATCTTCGTTAATACATTCACAAAATTTATTAACCGAAAATTTGCGGCAAAAATTTACAACGAAAAGTTTCTGTTCAGCATGCGATTGCCCATGTAAAGTTGTTTTTCAGAAGGAAATGTCTTATAACAAAGAAAATCGTTTTACAGAAACAGGGGGAAAAAAGCTTCGACTAAAATGTAAGTGAAGTTACTTTTGATTTCGACATTCAAAGTTTTTGCTGTTATCGGTGAGTTTTTATTTTCAACTGTGCACTTTTTATGCATTTTTTTCTTTCACCTAATGTAGATAATAAGGTTATGAAACTATTGCGATGGGGGTGGAAAATTGGAAATGGAGCTTTTGCGTTTTCTAATGGTTTTGGAGTGCGTTGGTTCTATAGAAAGTGGTTTCTAAACATTGGTTCTTCAATTTTTCTGTCCGTCTGTCTGTCTGAAACCCTTCTACAGGTTGATAAAATACCTGCCTAAACCAAATTATCATATTTTTTTTAATCTTTTTTAATCCACAGCTTTTAAGCGAGCTTTTGGGGCGTAAAATGATTTTTGTCTAAACTTTTGAGACCTAAAGCTGAAGCTACCTAAATGTAACTTATTGCACTCCCACGCAACCCCTAAATTGAAAATATTTCTCCTGGCCACTGCCGAAAAATCCTTATGGGTAGGAAAAAGGCGAGAGAGAACAATCTCGAGGAAGGGAATATTTTCTAGGGATGAATGAGTGTCATTCAAGGGAAGAATTTCATTCATTTGGTGATGAATCTCGCGCGAGTTCGAGAATGAAATTCTATAGGAGAGAAAACTTTCTTGGTGTGGGTCGCGGATTATGACGTCATCAGAGATGGCCAATGGCAGAGGTGGTAGATAAGCTTAAAGGTATCAAGCAATATGTTCTGGTTGGTGTCGTGTCCATGGAAAGAACTACAGATGTCCATGAGTGTGAAAAACACAGCCGGCAATTTCCTAGCAATATGTTCTGAAAAAACTAAAAAAGCTTGTTTTTCTTTTTCTTCAAACTACACAAATTAGTCTACTTTTTTGTTAATGGTAATGACAATGGTAATGAAATCGTTTCCGGCTGCCTATTTCTAGCCTCCTTGTAGGAGCTTTAACACAGCCAATAACGCCTCGTAATTTAGAACCTTGATCAAGTGATGAGGTAGACACCTGAGCGGGCACCCAACGGAACTTCGAGCGACATCGTACGCTGACGCCGTCAGGACATTGGACTCCACAAATTTAACGAGCACGTCTGTCCCTGTGTACTCAAACCCATCCTTCACGCGTTGGAATTTTCTGCTCTTTCCAGTACAGATATCCGATTCATAGAATGACTGGCAGTAGGTGGGATTCGAACCTGAGAAGATTGAATCCTGAGGCTGATGCCTTAACCACTCGGCCATGGACGGGCCTGCTTTTTTGTTAAGTCACTAAACACACAAGAATATATTATAGTACAGACAGACAAAAAGTATGAAAGATAAGCCTCTGATGATCCATAAACATTAAGATAGTATGCACAGACAAACTGGCGAACAAAAAGTATTTCGGATAAGCATCTGATATTACCCTAAAAAAAGGTCTTAAAATCCGATGGTTGAAACTTAAGTTGCCTACTCGGCGGCGCAACTGTTAGGGAGCTAGCATTTGGAGTTTCTGCGTCCGGGTACGAATCCCGGTAAGGCATAGATGTTTGTGTATGTCTCGAGTATATGCCGAGTACATGCTCGTTAAATATGTTGGGTCCGAAAGTCTGTGGGCGGTCATTGCGCAGTTTCCAATGAATACACGTCTTTGGAGACTATTTCCCTCCAAGTTTTTTTTCAATTGTTTTGAATTAGAAAAAAACACTCTAAGATTCAGATATCAAGTGAATTGTATAACCAAAGTAGTTTAATCTTATTTGACCGTGACTAATTTAGAAAAATTCATTAAATTCCTGCCTTTTTTTTTGAAACAATGTGATTCAAATGCAGTGTAAGGAAGTTTCTAAGTAAAATAGTTCGATGTCATTTAATACAATGAAGAATTGAATCTCAATTCAATACAGCGAAAAATTTAATCTTAATTCAATAAAATGAAATTCATGGTTCCTTTATTAAAGACGAAATTTTCCTTCTCTATGTCTTCTACAAAACGAAGATGACCAGAGCTTGATCAATGAGTTGAAAGACGGCCCCGATATTAACGGTCAAGAATGAGAGATGGACTTAAAGGAGGCAAAATTTTGCTAAATTTTTCATTTCCGCGTATTTATATTAAATTCTATTGTGGCTCCATTGGAGTTGGGTTTATAAGAGTCCTATAATGAATCATGAAATAAGGTCATGACTTTTAAATGAACAATATTTTCGTTTATTGGTCATGATAAAAATAAATATTGAAAGTGAAAAATTAATTATGGTTTATGCTCACAATATAGGCATGCGTTGAAGTCGTTGAAATTGAATATAATCACATGGCTGGATCTTATTTTATCGCACTTCTAATTAATAAACACTATCGGCCAAAGAGGATAAAAGTGCATCTTAACAGTGTAACGAATACATTTTTAATTTACCATAAAATTGTGTTCCTTTACATCGTAACAAATTTATTAATTATTTAACTTTAAATATCATTTAAAAAAATCGGGACAATAAATAGTAAAGTATTTTGAAAACAACTCTATAGCCTTTTCCGACAGAGCTATCACAATCGTGCGGGTAAAAAAAGAGAATGATCAAGCGCTTCAAAAATATCGATTCCGAAGCAGCTGACTACCAATGGTAATTTGTATAAAATGACTGTTTTCTAGAGTTGCTGGCATTGATGCTGCAGCGCACTTTTTTTTTTATATAAAGCTCCAAATCTAGTCTCATAATTTTAAAGCAGCGCCATCTGACCGCCGCACAGTGGGGTATTTGGTGAATTTAGGCGGCCAAAATTATTTTTGATATTTGTTAGTTGTAAAATGATCTATTTCAATGCAAAAAGTTGTTTTAAGATACTTAGTTTGCAATTTGTGGATTTTAAAACATCTCAAGAGCTCTGTCTGTCCGTCCGTCCTTCTGTCTGTCCGTACTCTCCCTTCCAAAAGCGTTTCTATCCGTCGGATCTTAAAAATTCTTTTTTTGTTAGAAAGATATGAGCTCAGCGACCCATTTTTTTTTTACTTTTTGTCTGTCAGACTGTACGTCCAGACGGACATCTGTCTACTGTTTGTCGGAGAATTTCCTATTGACTTAAGATTGCAATTTTTTTCATGTTATTTAAATCTATGTTGCCACCTCAACAATGACATGAGAAACTTTATTTATTAAAAAAATATGTGGTATTGACATGCTGACTATGTAATTCTGTCCGTTAATTCCGAAATCGGTTATATCCATCGCCACAGAGGGGTAATTTATCGATTTATATGGAAAAAATACTTATTGAAAATCTGTAAAATAATCTATTTCAATGCAAAAAGTTATTTTGAGACATTTAGAAAGCATTTTGTGGATTTAAAATAACTCGGAAGTTATTTTAAACTGCTCGCTGCGCTTGCCCCCAAGAATTGCTTAGAATTGCTTGCACATTTCTTGGGGATTGGCGATCATCATACAAAAATAGACAAATTACATTAAAAGCAGTAAAGCAAATATTTATTTGAAAATAGTCATTCGCTTATTTTAAAGAAATATACAGGGAATAACTTTTAAATATCTACATTACTATGACAAATAAACAATCATTTGTATTGAATAATTTCAAAACTTTTATACATATTAATGTAGCTATTATCAAAGAAAAGGAGTAAAATATTCAAAAATAAAATTTAATACACTTTTACTAATGAAATAATTTGAAATTGAACAGTAATAACATGGTTATACATTGTTTATAGGTTTGCCTTACAACTTCGTACTGCCTTCTCGATAGGTCCGCTTCAATAAACATGGAAAGTGCTTGCAAAGGTTGCACTTTTGTGGAACATTCGGTTTCGGCTTGGGATTTCTTATAGGCCTTGTCGTATTTAATTGCCCTTGTCAGTGAGCTGATCATTTCTTTCAAAATTTTGGATGCTGTTCTTTTCCCTTGAGACTGCAGTTGAATCTGAGAAGCATAAAGTAGTTTCTCTTTCTCAACATCGCTTCTTAAACCTTCCGTTTTCCTTCTTTTGCTCCTCTCGCTAGAATCTGGAAATTCCTTCGAAGGACGCCCAGGTCTCGCGATGAATTTGGGAAACTCAATCGTACCCTCAAGCCATTTCTTTTCATTGTTTTGAAATCTTTCCTCTTTACGATGTGACTTTTGCCATTTTAAGTTAAATGAAGATTTAAAGTATCTAAGTTTCCGTTTTATGTTGTCCTTATCTTCATTCGAATAGTCATGTTGGTTTAACAAATGTTGTTCAGGAAAATTGAGTTGTTCTTTTATATCACTATGTTTGCGTTGTGTCATCAAGTCAAAAATGTATTTTCTTTTAATTAAAACGATACCCGATGATTCTGAAAGCAAATTATAAAGTATTTCCAGAAAAAACAGATCAGTTAAAAAAATTATTATTTTGGACGAAGGTAAACTTTGATACACAATATTTTCAGCTGCAAATAAGCGCAGCCAATGTTTGCAGGTTCTTATAGAGGAAGAATTGTTCTTTACAACGATGCAAAAATTATGGCGCGATCTAGCGCGATACGCGTTCATAAAGCTCTTTATATTTCAGTTATAGCATTTTAAATTGATGAAAAAAGGGTGTTTGATATACAATTAATTTCTACAATTAAATTTTTATAAAACAATTAAAAATTACGTTAAATATTCTTTTAGTTACCTCCTTTAGAAGAATCCATCGTGAAATTTCGCAAAAAGTTGTCAAGAAAAAAATACAGGGAGCTGAAAGTTAACTCTCTTTGACGACACTAAAAACAAAAATTAGCTCCCCCGCAGAGGGTCAAAGTTCAACCGATAAGAAAGGGCCCCAGGGGGCGCTGTGGGTAAAAAAATGTGCGGTATCGCATTCTTTGTTTATTTCTTCAAGTCATGGCATCATTCTTTTTTGTCTCAGTCAAATTTCGGAAAATCGACTTTTGGCCGCCTAAATTCGCTAAATACCCCACTGTGCGCCGGTCTAAAAAGGATAGCTGTATCGTATTTAAAAATACATCTTGAAAATCTACAAAAATGATGTAGACCATAGTTCATCGAAAATTAATAGCAAAAATCGAAATTGTACAAGAAAAGCAAGTTTCATAATGCTAAACATTTGCTCAGCATGCGATGTAATATGTATCAGTAATGAGATGTATATGCCCATGTAATGTTGTTTTTCTGAAAAGAGTGTCTTATAGTAAAGAAAATCGTTTTACAGAAGACGAAAAACATTTTCGACTACAGTTGTGGGAAGTTCTTTTATTTCGCCATACGTTGTTTTTTCTTGTTTTCTCGGAATCTTTGTTTCATTTAGGAAAGGTTTAGTTTTACAGAAGATGTGTGTCAAAAGTGAATCGCTTCAAAATTTATTGCGTTCCCACAATACGATACTAGTTTCTGACTTACAATTGCAAATTTAATAAGTAGTATCTTAAAATTACTCAATAATTGTTATATACACTCTCAGAAATAACACTTTCATTTTTGACGATTCAAGCCTCATTTCGTTAATTTTTAGGATTATTTCGTCAATTTATCACGTGACTTTTGAGTAAACGCGAATCCTCACTTTAACGATCTTGATTTGACGATTCTGTATCTTGATTTTGAGAAAAATTAATCTCATTGTTGTACTCACATACTCAAAGATGACGAAATATTTCTTTAGATTAGACGAAATTTGAATCCTCATGAAAATGACGAATCAAATTTCCTCACTTTGAGGAAATAAAAACTCGGAGCATTTTCCAGTAAACGGCATCGTCAAAATTAAGGAAAATTTCTTCGTTTTTAAGTATTCATTTCTGGTGATCTCATTTAGTATTCATTTCTGAGAGTGTACATTCTCATACAAATGGATGATTCAAAAGGGGCGGAGTGTTATTTGTTTGTGGAGTAGAAGACATGGTTTGACTTAGCTGTGAAGTCAAAATAGATTTGGCCATTGTAATTTTGAGGAATTACCCATAGGGCAGTATGTGTGTTATAAGATCACGTTTAACGAAGTTGTGACGAAATCTTAGGCATGGCCGTTCCGGTCTTCAATGGTTCCAAGGCAAGATAAATAAAAATGTCCAAGTTAGGTTTGAATACTGTCTCATCTGATCTGCACGATAAAGAACTTACTAATTTTGAGACATGGTCACGTGAAAAGACAGACACCTAACAAGGCACCCGACGCAACCTTACAGTGAGATCGTACGTGTCCGTCAAGAATTAATACAATAGATTTTACCCTCATGACAAGCGCAGTACATGCGAGGGTAACCTCTGTGGCATGACGCTTTAATAAATAGTGTTACGATAATCAGCGCCAAATGTTTCCCTAAATTTAAATTGCTTAGATTGTTGTAGAATAAAATACTAAATGTCAGAAAAAAGTATTTCATATCATATAAGCGATAACCTTTACACAAATTACAAAGGAAAACTATAATTGAACCCCGACAAAGTAATATTTCTTAACAAACACCCACCACAAGTTACCAGAAAAAATACCAGTTTCTTTATAGTAAAAAAGGAATAAAGTTCAATTCTTGGTAGCTATTCCAATCTTTTGAATTTTTTCAGGTATCTAGAGAGAGAGGAATAAAGAACGAAAATAACATAAATATTTTTCTATATAAAATGGTGTGGGTATCAAAAGAGAGAAGGAAAAATAATGTTGTGACAACCGACTATCTCGACTCTCCCAGTTATACTTGTACTATCCATTTAAAGGCATTTTTCTCCCGCCCTTTTCAATCTATATCAGCAGAGGAACTGTTTCGTGTTTGTGGAAAACGTTCCCTTTAAGTTTATTTTTTTCTATAGGTAAAAAGAAGAAATAAAGTCACAAAAGAAATATATCTGTACACCTCGTTTTACTTTATTGCATCGGTTCAAGGGAGGGGGTGTCTGGGGATCTTTTTGACAGCTGATTTCTTTCTCTTCTTGGGCTGTTCTCTCTAAGATTTGGGACAACTTGCTCTTCAAAAAGAATAGTATCTTTCTTTTCTTGTACTCATTTTTTAAAACGACACAATTCGAGTTATCCTTTTGATAACCAAAGTCTGTGTATTTGAATCCTAATTTGGCATGGAAGCTAGTAGTAGCCGCCAGTAATTAGCATTCAGCAATAGACCCCTGTCAAAGTGACAGCAGTGGATAGAAAACGACAGTTCAGGGCCATGTGGAGGTTCGAGGGTGATACCCTATATTGAAAATGCCTATGACGTAATCGGAAATGCATATGACTTCACCGATAGATGATGCAACGTGCCCTAGCACTCTCGAGTACGTCATAGGCATTTCCGGTGATATCATAGTCACTTTCTATTATGTCATATGCACTTCCGATTACGCCATATGCACTTCCGATTTCGTCATAGGCATTTCCGGTGGATTGTCTGACACTCGACCCTCCACATGGCCCATAACTGTCATTTTCTCGCTACTAACAGCCATTTATAATAGTACAACTCATGTAGCGATTCACCGCACAAGTAACTACAAATGACATCCACGCTAGATAACACTGTATTACTACTATTCATCTAGATCACTACAAATATTGCTGTATATTAGCCTAAGAAGCTTGAACTCACATTGAGGTACATTTTGATAGATACGGGTTGTTGTAATACCTTAATGTAATTACGTTAATACAACTAAATCGTATAACCAGCAAATATTTCAAACCAAAGCAGAAATTTATACATGACCAAATATAAGGGATACATATCACAACATAGCACAAAAGTGACACGACTGCAAGGTGCAGCTAAGGTATAGGAGCCGGTATGTTCATCGTTGACTTTAATGAGAATACGTTTGAGAATTTTTGTCGTTCAAAAAGCAAAACGAGAAACTTTTCTCGAGCAAGTAACGTCAACTTACCTGGGAAAGTTGTGACAGCGTTTAAAGAGGACTACATACTACGAAAAGAAAATTAAACGAAACTAATATATTATTGTCAACTGGTAAGTACCACATTTGACGTCATTTGAGATTGAGTTTGTGCATGTTATAACTTCTGGTTATATCGACAGGCAATTAAGCTGATTTGGAAGTCGAGACATACATCTATGATAATAAAAGAAAGAGTCTGTCTGTCCGTCTGTGTGTATGTCTGTGGATCGCAAAAGACCTACTTAGACTGCTCTAAAAAATTCGAAATTTTTAATATAGATTCCTTTTAATACCCACATGTGCACCTGAGGCTTAGTTTTTTCATATTTGATTGTGATTTTTAATTAATATAATTAGCTTTAAAAAAACGTCATCCACGTGGGACCATAACAGGGCTTGAAAATACATGGACCGGGAAGAAACGGGGGCTTGACGCCATCCTCTATTAGTTTGATTGATTGAGTTTGGTTGAGATATGCGCTCGCCCGAAGGCTGCTTCATCCTCTATTAGTGTTTGCTTTTTTAAGTGCGCATGCGCCAACACGAATTTAATTTTGTTTTGATTTTGAGTGTTTTTTCAAAAGTAAACATGCCTCTAAAAGGAAGCAATGCGAAGTTAACGGGTTCCCAGTAAGGCGGGACCATACTGCTAGTTTAAGAATATAGAAGAGGTTGCTGAGTAAAGACAAAAGAAGGGATTTTGCTGTGTTGAAAAATGCCACTGTAAGTTTAACCTTAACATTTTAAACAAAGTTTTTCTTGGTAAATTAAAGACACGTATCTACACCAAAACCGACCTTAAGTTTGCAGATGCTCTTCGAGAAAAAGGGTAAATAGTTGAATCGAATACAAAAAGGTATTTCACATTCAATAAACAAATTTATTTGTTATTTCAAGACATAAATTTATTATTTTTATTAGTTTAGCTTTAGTTAGAGTGTTATTTTCAGCGGATAATTATTTTTTTTATTTCGATTTTGACGTAACAGGGAGCACGAATATCAGGGTCGAAGGAGCAGCCAATGGAAGCAGGCCAAATGTCGGCGCCAGCAGCGTTGTTTAAGCAGATTCCTCCGCCTAGTACATTTCTCTGCTGCAAACTTAAGCTAGATTTTGGTGTAGTAAGAAATAACACCGTGTTGCATTCCTCAACATTTCCAGCTTCTTTCTGCACGTATTGCTCCGAAGCGCCCTCCGGGGCCAAGCCACAGAAATATGATCTGTCTACACTCTAAAGAAGAGAGGTGCCTATTATACCACCAACTTGTAAAGTTGAAAAATGTTTTTATATTTCCTGTTCATTCATTGATAGCAACACTCTTCCCCTCCCCCCATTTAGAACGAAACCAACACTATCGCCTACACACAAAAAAGAATTTTCGAGAAAGCATCATTTTTTTTTCGTTCTTCAGAAAAATCTTTCTTTTCTTCTAGTTCAAGTTTTACCCTCTTTTCTTCGCACTACACTTGTTTAGATTTGACAGAAATGTAATGACAAGTAGTAACAGCAGTTATAAAATTTTAAAATTTAAATGTAGATCTTTTTTAAAAAAGCTTCTAGTGTGTTCGGAACTACCAGGAAATTCTTCCCGATCTTTCCTTATCCCTCACAATTGCACATAGGCAATCTCCTACTATTTCAATCACTCGAATGAGCATAAAATAGTGGATAGAATTATAAGGAAAGAATAGCTGACGAGTGAATTGTTATTTATAACTATTTAATTGATAGTGTCTTCATCTTGTTTTTCGTGATATGAAAAAACAATAAATTTTTTAAGACAATTGCATTAAAAGATGTTATAAGTGACTATTAATTACGAAAATTAGACACATTTTGTTTTTCATTTGTAGCACACAAAAAGTGTGACGTTTCAGAACAGGTTTTAGCTTTCAATTAAATAATGGACCCCTAAGCAAAGATTGAAAATTATTATTTTCTAAAAATTCCCTGCAATTTTTTTTTACATATATATCTGTTTGAAAAATATACAAATATGCTAATATAAACAACATAATTTGGAACCACTGTGAAGTGCATGGCAAAATCTGGCACTCAATTCAATGAGTTTTGACGAAATGTCATTTACACCTAGGTCAAATCACTCAACTCGATCGACTTGTTTGGTGTAGTATTTATTTCACCAGAAAATCGGCCCAATAGTGGAATGTATCGTTTCTTGCTGCCAACAAAAGATGGATTTTTGAAGAGAGAAATGTTTTTCGACCTGCTAACGATATAGATGGAGTCAGGGCTCAAAACGTGAATGTGGCAAAGAATATTCTCCATTGTAAAGTTAAAATGAAAACCAGGTTCAGTCAATACCACCTATATGTTCGAGAAAAGATCTGTGTTCTAGCTCGTGTGACGTCAAATTAGATTATTTGAAGTTTTGAACTTAAATTGTGTTACTGTACCATGCAAAATTAATCTTTGGAAAATTGTATTTCTTTTAATGCTTCATATTATTAATGGATTATTTTGAAATATCACTAACTGTCACAATTCTCATAATTGTTAACTCACATTAATTAGTGAACAAATTTATGTAAAAGAGAAACTTCACAATGTAAAAAAATAAAAAAATTGTTTTAGTGAATTGATTATAAATTGTTAAATAATCATAAATTGTCAAATATCATATTTTATTTAAGTTATATTTATTAAAAGAATTCATACATCTTCTTGGGTAGATCTTATAAATAGATACTCGTTCAAACAAGAACTAAACAGAATTGCGAAATGTCTGTTGAATATTCAAATCAGAATTTTAATAATAATTTATTTAAGCTGTCTTTGGAGCCCTTTACAGATTTATCCCTTCTAATCTGTGTTCCGGAAAATTATTATGCACGTAAATTATTTTTGAACTAATGATACTGTATTTACTTTATTTATAAAAAACCGGTGAACGCGTGTGAAAGTTAAACAATTTAAAACGCGTCACTCTTTCACTCACTCGTGAAATAAAAACAACTGTTTTTGAAAGGCGTTACTTTTCACACTTGTTGCATAAATAACTCTTGTGAGTGTGTTATAACAATACATTTTTATTTTACAGATGACTTATGAGAAAAGATAGAATACAATATTGAAAAAGATTATTACAACAAAAACTTCTTTAAATATATCTTGGTGATAAAAATCTCTTCATCCCTAAGTCCTTTATAATAAAATATCCCATTAATACAAATTTTCCTACTTAGCTTTAAATCTAAGTTCTAAGCCACTTTCAAAGCAAATCACACGCGTATAATCCAAATAAAATCTATAAAAAGAATGACCGCTTATACTCGGTATGCAAATTTAATTAAACCCGAACTGATATTTATCTTCGAACCCAGAGTGATCATCAATCACGGTGATTAATACGTCATCAAAGTACTCTCGAACCCCTAGACACTCGTGAGAAAAAACTCAACGAGGTAGTTTACAGCTCGTAACATGGGTTGACAACCATGTAATGATTTTTATTTGTCAAAAAAATGTAATTGGTAACGCTAATATTAAATACGAAATAATTTGGCATAGGTTCTTTCTAGCATCACAAAACTTACAAAATATCTGAGATGAAATTATTGCGAATTGTTTTTATTTTATATTTCAAACTTATAAAATGGTAATACAGCTACATCAGACAGAAAATTCATTCTTCCCTTTATGTTATAAAATAAAGAATAATATATTTTTTGTTGAAAATATTGTGTAATTTTTTTTATAATTTAATACAAGCTTTAAAACAAATCATTAGTATATATAATGGGTATGTTTAATGTCTTGATTGGCAACTTTTTCATAGGAATGAAAATAAGGTGTCGAATGGTTAATCAAAGTAACGGGTGGAGCTTACCGTGTCATACATCCAACGTCGCAACCAACAATTGAACACGGCACGTGAAACAAGACAATTTCATTTCATTTGAAAGTTAAATGAAATTATCATATGCTATCAACTTAAAATATTAAATATATTTTTGTGAATCTATGAGCTCCAGTAGAAAAACGTAACAATATATGAACATTTGACTATCACAATTGTTAGTTTTTTAAACACCCCTTACTCACTACCAGTGATATGTTAGTTAGAATCTTTCCAAGCCGACAAAGCTGTTGATCGCGGGGTGTCGATATCAGTTATTAGAGGGGGGCTGATCCTGTAACTAATAGGCGTCGGGGGAGTGGGGTTAAACGCATAAAGATCCAGGATTAGTCCATGGGATACCACATGGGGCTTTTCGAGTGGAGAGGGGGGTCTGATTAGTCAAACTGTGGGGGGGGGGGGCGGAGTATGATGTCTATGTTCCGTCGGTGCAGTGGCTGTGAAGCAGTGATGGGCAAATCTTAAATGCAAGAACAATTAAAGATTACCAATCAATTAATTGGTAAATGTAGCCACAACATCTAACAATTAATCAATTGTAATTGTGGAATATTACAATTAACAATTATTTAATTGTTAACTGTAGTAGTAACGATTTACAATTACTTATTTTGTTAGTTTTAATCAAAAATAACAACTTTTTTTTTATTCGTCTTAAGTCTAAGACTTAGGTACAGCTTAATTTTCCTAAATCTTTACTCATTTCGTCTTAATACATAAAGTTAATTGTTTGTTTTTATTGTTTTATAAAACAAATAAAAGAGTTAATTGCAATTATTTTAATTACAAGTTACAATTGACATACGTTGATTGAAATCATTTAATTGCAAGGTGCAATTAAAAGTTCAATTGCGATTAATTTAATTGTAATTAATTCAATTGCAATTACTTTTTTAGTAAATTAGCAAGATAATTGACAAATTAATTGTTTAATGCCCATCACTGGTGTGGAGTATTACGTGCCCGACTCTGAGTCCAAAATCGCGGGTCGAGCCTTGGCTGAGTCGGCAGATTTTCAGAATAGGAAAATCGTCGGCATATGATTATGTGGCCTGGAAAATATCCCTTATGCATTGATTTCGCTTAGGCTCTCTTGGAAAAATTAAATCTTAGTATATTTTTACACCTGCGAGAAGCTCAGATTCGTTGTAAACTGATAGTGAGAGCCCCCCTTGATATTTTCTAATATAAAAAGTTTGAAGAATCGAATGATGGGCTTTTTGATATCATAAATGGCTATAGACGATCAGAAAAAAAAATCTAAAATGATGATGCCAAATTGTCATTGGGACTGAAAGAGTTAAATAAAAGCCTGTTAGAGAAACTTCAAAACCTATTTTACATAAAATGATTTTTCTACTGTGAAATCCTCTTACAAAAATAAACAATTACCACATTACATGAGAAATCGTGAAATCATCCAAATTAAACATATGGAAAACTTTATATTGCTTGCAACGCGCATTTCTGTAAAACGATCTTCACTACGATAAGACTTCCGTTTCAGAAAAACAACATTACATGAGGAATTAACAAAATTAACCTGTTTGAAAATTTCCAGGATTTTTTGTTGTTTTTAGGCGATTTGCCATTTAAAAAAAAATTCTATGTGAAATAAAGGATACATTTTTAATTTTTCTTAAAATGTAAGTCATTAATGCCTTTAGTATTCATGCAAAGTTGATGTGCAACTTAAAACTGGTGCAAGTACACTTTTGAACTTTTTTTTCTACTATTTCCCTTAAAAATCAAAATTTTCATGTTTGATATAATTCCTAAGTGTACGAGGGTACGTGCAGAAATGTTTTTTAAAATTAAAATGTTAATTAATTTTCATTTTATGCATTAATTAGCATGCTATTTAAAAACTCATAACTCAAGAACAAATTAACTTAGACCTATAAAATTACCATGCAAATTAATCAACAACTCATTCTGAAGGGCATGAACCTCAAACAAAGTTTGTGGCGATTTTAGTTTTTCATTTATTATTTTTTATAATATAAGCAACACTAAAAAAATCACTTTGACATGCAATAAAAAATTTATTTAAAAACCAAATCTTCTTTTTTGAAGTTAACGCCCTCCCCCCACTTATTCCACAAGTAAAAAACAATTCGTTTTGTAAAATGTTATCTTTAACTTAAGTTTCCATTGTTTAAGCAAAGTAACACATGAGAAAAATGAAGTTTTGTGAAAATTTAGTTTCAAAGTTATAAAAGCTAACTTCCATGATTTAAAGATAAGAAAAACCTCTGTAACTTTTTATTAGAGCGGAGTTCCAGTACAAACTTTGCATAATTTTAAAGAGAAAAAAAAAATGGAGATTCTAATGGTCTTAAAAACAAATGAGTAATTTATTTATTTTTGGTCTTTTCTAGTGTGTATGTATGCCTTAAATAATGAATAGGTTGACCTATGGACATTTCCCTTCGAATAGTTTAATAGTACGTCACTTGATCTAAGTAGAAAGTAAAAACTACCTCTTGTATTAAAAACTGCAACTTAACAATTGAAAACCAATTTATAATCTTTTTCTTCAATATAAATTTTCTTTTCCTACTCTCACAGGTCATCCATTCTCAACCAAAATATCACTATCAAACGACCCGAAATTTAATCAAAGGACGCCATTTGTCCAACCATTGAATTTATATCTTCACAATTCTCCGAATCTTAAACAAACAGACGAGGGGAGAAGATAAATTAATATTTTAAAATATCCCTGTCTGAAAAGGGTCGATAAAGATCAGCAAATTTTAGAACGAATTTCTACTTCTTTCTCATTTTGTTGAATTCTGATTGCGATCAGGCCATTTCAAGTGATTGTAATAGTGATCGAGATTCTATATATGGGTTCTTTTGATAAAAATCATTGTTTCTAGTTCAGAATAAAAAAAAATCTTTAACGCTAATTTAATATTGATGAACTTAGTCGTTATTACCCATATGTTATGTGTTTTTTTATTTTAAGTTTTTAGTAAAGCACGTTTTTTTTTTCAGAAATAAACTTATTTAATTTGTTTAGTTTTATATTCGATTCCTGCTCATATTAAAACGTTTTTAGAAAGTTTTTGCGTTTTAAAAATGTTTTATCTCAAAAATGTCATTTGTATTTTTAAACTGTCTAAAATTTCAAAGTAAATTTCCAGTGTACTCTAATCAAATTCCAGTAATTTTTTCCCCAGAACGTCTGTTTGACTTTTCATGCGTCGTCTCGTCACTTGACTGTGGTACAAAAATACGACGCCCGTTGTCAACAGTCCTCGTGTAGCTCAAGTATGACGATAATTCAAACTACACCAAATCTGTTTGACTTTTTTTGTTAAAACTAATTAATTTTAAAGTCGGAGTATTTGAAAATAAAAATTAAACTTTTCAACTAATTTATGGTTTTTGAAATAACACGACTTCAATAAGGTAAAGTAAAAATTGTAAAAATATTTTTTTTAAAAATAACATTTCATTACTTTTTCAATTAAAATTTAATAGGTTTCTAGTACTTCTAAATAACGGGTGGAAATAACAATATGGTTTAATTTTTTGCATCTCCTCAAAAGTAATTGATTCCCCAATCATTCAGTGTTATTAGTAGGGAGAACCCTTTTTAAATATTTGCTCGTCTCTTTTTAGAAGAGAGAAAGTTAAATTCTATATTATTTTAATTATGTTGGCTATCGACTGCTTATCAAAAGAATCGGTGATAAGACACATTTGGATAAGTTTTTATTCTTTTTGTGTGTGTGATATTTTCAAAAGGTATTGAAAATAAATTCACAAATGAAAGAATTAAAAGTTAAAATAGAAATGTAATTTGGGTTTTAATTTGTTTTATATGCTATTCAATTTATTTTATTCGAATGTTCATAGATTCAATCTTTTTGATGTAATGGAATATTTTTTTGATTGTGCGATACTAAAAAGAAAAACGCCTAATTTTTGTTAATAAAGATACGTGTATTGTCGACACTTTTAAATAAATTATATTGAAATATAAATTAAATTTAGGTAATTCCTCCAACATAAAAACTTGAAACACAAAACACTTGGTTCTATAACAATAACAATCATGTTTATCAATCATTGGTAAACATTATTTGTAATATGTAAGTAAAGAAGCGGAAATGGTCAGAAAAACTTCTCAAGGAACTTTTTTATTTAGAAAATAATGAGATAAGTTAAGATGAACAAAACTTCCCTCTAAATGCCCATTCGCACAAGGAATACACCGATAGAGGGCTTTTGGGGTGGCAAACATGTATACGACATGTATAATAGCGTAAAATTAAAAATTCTATTTAAAAAAGTTAGAGAAACTCCTAATTCCCTTGCGTAATTGGGTCCGGTACCACGCACAACTTTGTCTTTATTTTTGCACTTTCTGTAGCCACATTTTTTCTACGTATTTTTTCTACGTAATTAAATTGTGTGCACAATTTGACAAAATTATTTGTTTCATCAAATTTTGGCCTATTTTCAAATTCTTAATCCTTTTTCATTTTTTTTTAAATTTGGCAAAAAAATTTATTAGAGAATCTTTATTAATAGCCCAATAGAAGTAAGCATTCAAATTTTAGTTTACACACTATAGACTTTTCAATTTTGAACATTTTAAACTACTAACTTTATTATTTTTAAATACAAAAAAAAAACCCGAAAAACTGCAATTTCATCACTTTCAAGACACTTACCCCCCTTAAAAATTTCTTTTAATAAAGCTTTTTTTAACACTTTATAAATATTTTTTTTTATGTTGGGGTATTTGAATAAGTGTCTCAAAATACGATTCCCTAAGCGAAGACTCTTTTCGATGCTTCACTGCAAGTTCTGCGAGCATTACCGGGAAACTCTACTCGTGAAATGTTCCCGAAGCTCTATTGAATATTTAACTGGCAATACAAATTCTTTCCAAACAATTTCCAAGAAATCACAATCAATGCAACAACCCTCTCCCCATCTCCCCAAATTACACTTTCCTATACAGTCACCGTTAAAGGTAAAGTGCCCGAAACAATAAGCCCCCATTTGAATATAAAGAGGGGGTAAAGAGGGGTCAATTCCATTTGAAAACAGTTACAGTTAAACTCGGCAACCGCGTGTTTATGTGATCTCATTACTTAAAACACACTGTAGCTGTCAACGACATGGAAGTGAGTTTACAGGGAATGTAATGGTAAAAATACCGGCTGGATAGAAGATGAAGATGAATAGTGAATTGAGAAAGGAATACTGCTATTTTGGTTGGTTGGTAGACAAATATTTTCAGGTTTGTGTGCTTGATCAGAGACCCGCTTATAAATCTTCGTCAAGTAAGACAGACACACCACACAAATAAGTGATGTTGCCATCTATCGCTACCTCCGCAATTTAGACATGTCCCTGAAAAATAGGTAAATAGTCTCCAGGGACCTGCACCCGTGTTAAACTGCGCCTTAACCTCCCACAGGACATTCGGATCCACAGATTTCACTAGCACGTACTCCCGCCTCGTTGGGTCTTCAGTGGTATCGGGTGGAACTCGATCGCGGAACCTTCCGATTGCGAGACCATTTACTTTTATTAGTGTAATCTGTTTTTTGCGAGACTCATGTACAAACCCTATGGTCAGAAATTAAGTTTAGTTTAGTTTGAATTAACGTCGCACTAAAGCTAACGCGAGGGCTATTGGCGACGCGCGTCATAATTTAGAGCCTCTCAAAAATTAAGAACAGTAAGTTATGCCAATGCTACTTAAAATTATATAAGTTGCTTAAAATTATTCGAATTGTGTGAAATCTGGAAAACAACAAACCACGTGACTTGAGTAAAACGGTGTTCGTTCAAACTTCAACCTATTCTTATTTGCTCTACTTCCCCGTTACCCAATGGATTCACTAAACCTACCACCGAGTCACATCCACTAGCGGAGTTTCCCTCCAAGCATTATACTTACACAATTTCATTAAAATACAATGCCTGCAACGGAATCTCCCTGTGGACTCTTAAACCATTCTTGATTTAAACTATATTTCAATTGAAGTTGTCTCTGAGGAGATATTCACTGTGAATAATCAGCGCATTGTGCAGCGAAAGGATTCACAGTTTCACTATCTTATTGTGCTTTGTAAAGACAATGGGTAAAGGGGACTCGCGCCATTGGAGCCTCTCAATTTAATCAGGCATTTTTAGGATTAACGTGGGCCTAAAGGGGCCGTGTAGTGAGTTTGGTAGGTTTGTTGAAAGATCGTATATTTGAAAATGTAATGGTTGGTTGGTAGACATACACTCTCAGAAATAACGCTTTCATTTTTGACGATTCATGAATCCTCAAGCCTCATTTCGTTAATTTTGAGGATTGTTTCGTCAAACTATCACGTGACTTTTGAGTAAATGCGAATCCTCACTTTTACAATCGTGATTTGACGATTATGTATCTTGATTTTGAGGAAACTGACTCTCATTGTTGTACTCACATGCTCAAAAATGACGAAATATTTCTTTAGATTAGACGACATTCAAATCCTCATAAAAATGACGATTCAAATTTCCTCACTTTGAGGAAACGAAAACTCGGAGCATTTGCCAGTAAACGGAATCGTCAAAATTAAGGAAAATTTCGTCGTTTTTGAGCATTCATTTTTGCGAGTGTATATATTTAGGTTTGTGTGCATGGTCAGAGACCCGCTTATAAACCTTCGTCAAGTAAGACGACTCACACACGTAAGTGGGTATATCTAAGTAAGTAGGTAGTGGTAAGTGGGTAAGTAGTAAGTGGTAAGTGGGTAGAGACAGATGCCAACTAGAGGATTCCCAAAATTGAATTGTCACCCCCAGAGGTATTGATTTGGTATGGGAACTTGGAGGACTTTGTGAAGACGACGGATTTAACTTTCACCAGTCACCATTAGCGCACACGGGGCTCTCCGGAAGTCAGCGGAACACCAACTAGCAATCTTAGGGATGCCAGTCCTTACCTACCAGGCTATCCCGGCCCAAATTTTATGGCAATTTTAACACGGCATATGGGAAAGTCCTCCAACTCTTAGCAGGGCCTGGATACAATCAGACTTCATTTTTAAAAAAAAAAAAGTATTACTGATATTAAAATATGGGGCAGTTATAATATACTCATGGAGTGCTATACTCATAAAGAGGGGATCAATCGGTATAAAATTAAAATTTACATAAAAAATATCACCGATAGTAAGGGTACACACGTGCAACGCCGGGTTTATAAACCTAGTTGCCAATAAAATAACAAAGCAATTTCACCACTCTACAATTTCTGGTTGCCCCCTCTTTACTTTCCAACTAACCCCTTCCCCCTAAAGCGTAACAAAGAGCCCGTTTCGGAATAATAACCCTTTTCTTTGGGACTGACATCTTCCTTGGATAAATTTCATTACCTTATCAAGCCAGGAGGGACAGCTTCCCAAAGCCCCTGTCCCTTTCGAAAGACAAAGAGATCCAATAAGCTTTGTCCCTAGACATGTATTTCGTCCTGGTCGGGTTTTTTTAAGTTGTCTGTATGTTCAAGGACTGCCAGCGACGAAATTCGCCAAATGGAATGGAGAGTGAAGCCAATTTGCCATTAACCGGATTGTTTTATCAGAATTATAAAATTTAAATTAGATTTTTTTCTTAACCTCTTGCAAACTGACGACGTCCCCATTTGAAGACATTTTTTAAAACCTCCCCACAAACTATTAACTCGTTAATTAGTTCCGAAATTGACATGGTTCGAAAGAAGAAAATCCAAATATCAGTTTTCAGCCTTTGATTACAGGTATCTGTCATTTGTCTGTTAACTACAAATTAGTGACACGGCTTTTTTTGTTGCATTTATTGCAAAAAAATGTGTATTTTTAGAGTTTAAGGCGTTCCTTTAAGTAACTATTAAATATGATTTCTTTCAAGGTTTTTTTTTTTTGTAAAACATATTTTTTAGCTTATATTTGTATGAAAAGTATATTTATATTAAGAATATACGTGTAGGATTTTGCTCGGGTCTTAAGAGGTTAAACTAGATTCATTATTTAAATTTTCGTAGGTTGATTTAACTTGATAAAACAGGTAAGGGTATCAAAATAACTTATTTACCGATTAAACAGCAAAGTGCTCCTTTTGATTTATATACCAGGATATTTCCTTTTTAATAGAGTTAAACTAACACCTTCTTTGAAACTTGTACTTCTAAGACGGCTCAGGCGGCCGTGGAACTTAAGATTCGATAATGATATTCCTATCACATATTACGCGGAAACAAAAGTCATGCGTAGCGAAAGTGTTAACTAAGTTCTCTGCACAGGTTATTATTTCACGTGTGACGTAGTGGAAATTGTCCACTCTGACCTAAAAAAAATGGAGATATATGTTTTAACATTGCTTCTTACTTTTTGGATAGGTCAGTTCGGACTACTTCAACAACATCATTGCTTGAGTACAGAGGCCTTAAGAGTACAGCGGTTTGAATACAGAGGCTTCTCTAAAGAAGAAGTTGATCTATAAGCTAAGAACCTCTGTTTGGACACTTTCTTCTACTTATTTCTGAACCATGCTTTAACATAACGGCAGAACTTCCTGAATCGTAAGTTTACGCCGATATGACATTGGACTTCACAGATTTTTTAAGCCCGTTAACGCAATGTGCATCTTGAAAAATAGTCGCAGTCTCCCACCCTAGTGATGACCTAAATATTATTAGTAATAAATTTTGGAGAACGGCCTTCTCAACTACTAAGGCTGAAGAAGGTCTCGTGGCAATAGTTTGAGCGAGTTGATAGTTATAAGGGAAAAGGGTATTGTCAATTTAATAAACTCTTAAGTTTTTCTCTTTAATTAGGATAGATATTTATTGTTGGTTATACATGATAGGTTGTTATATCCTTTAAAGGTGTTTTGAGAACTTTATTATGTACACCCAAGAAAGATATATCGCCAAAAATAGTAGCCTACTCCTCCACCACGAGTGACACCTGTGAGTTTACGCTCGAGTGCCCTGAAATCACTTTTCAAAAGCCAAAAGGGTAAGTTTTAGGACTAAAATTAAAACCTCTCTCAAAAAATTACGAGGCAGTCTTGCTTGTTGCTTTCCTTCCCAAAGTCATCAGATGGTGATTTCGATTATGGGGATAATTAATAATGCAGCTGAGAGACGTCACAGCTTGGCCATTGTTTGGCGGTAATGTGAAGAAACAAAGGCGCCAATTACATCATTAGCTCCTCGATAAAGTTGGCTGGTTTTTTCATTGGCGGTGTTTGTTGTTCACTGACAATGAAACTTTTTAGTTGGGTTACGGGTTATGGGGTTGTTTTATAGAGTAGTTATTAGATGTTACCGTTGTTTTTGTATTTCGGTTTGGTAGCATCTGTTCGAAGGTTTGGAAACAACGAACACACATCCAATTAAAAAATATATATTTAATCTTAAATTAGAATAAAAGGAGAATTGCACCTGCTATAAACCGTTGATGAATGCAAGCCGCAAACTGAAAAACTTTTTAAAATGTCGCCAGTTCGAGAAATGATAACAAACCACAACACTTGCCGAGATGGTTACCATCTCAAAATGACCAAAAATACTACCCAATTTCAAAATGGAAGACTTAAAACGTATCAGAAAATTTCAGAAGAAAATATTTTCATTTTTGATTTAAATAGATAAACAATTCGACATTTTTAATGCAATTGCTAATTTTGAAGGTAAATGTTTGCGTTGTTAAATTAAATGTTGTAATAATACCAATATTTCGGGGTTACCAGATTTGGCGTAAAATTGGTGCCACGATTCTTTAGTTTAACCCGAATGAGGTCCCCAGTGCCAAATTAAACTGGATTAGATGACAATTACATTTGCTCCAGAACAGATATCGCAAAACGCGTAGATATTTTGCTTCATGATCGAACATCTTTTTTAAGGCCATTGAGTGCGAAACTTTCGCAAACCAAAAGACGTTAATTAATTACGTGTTTATTAAAAGAATGTCCCATCTCAGGCAAGAAGAATAGACATCGATGAAAAATAACACACACAGATTAATCGCCATATGTTACAAAAACCCTCATAAGTTTGGGTATAAAAGGTGTTGACTGAGTACCTGGAAGATTATTAACTCTTTCAGGTGAATGTACAAAAATGTCAAAGAAACTTTGGGCGAAGTTGGTTATTATCACAGGAAAAGCATCAAAAAGGATAACTTTGGTCTTTGTTTGGGTCGTTATTTAGAGAGTTTCCAAAGTCAATTAGTTGAGATTAATGCGTGTTTTTTATGGTTGAATATTACTTGATGAAATGACGTGCTTAGAATAGGATTTATGGGTTAATGAGGAAATTTATTATCATCGGCAAGATATTGTACTGTAGCTATTAGTGCAATGATTTTTGTTAAAGTACCTGTCACATGAAGTTAAAAACTTGAAAAAATAGTCAAATCGAATCGCTAAGTCAAGCTTTTTGACAGAAAAAGCTTCAGCTCAGTTATTTATGAGTTCAGTTTTTTTTTGCTGTTGGTACGAAACCTTCGTGACCTAGCAACAGTTAGATCTGTTCCATGAGTCCATACGCATTCAAACAAAGTCAATAACAAGAAGTGGAGATTGTTTAACCTCTAAGACCCGAGCAAAACCCTACACGTATATTCTTAATCTAAACATACTTTTTATACCAATATATGCTAAAAATTATGTTTTGCAAAGTTTTTTTAAAATTATGTTTAATAATTACTAAGAGACACACCTTAAGCTCTAAAAATACACATTTTTGTGCTATAACTTTAAAATTTCTAATATCGTATTGAACTTCGTTCAACTTCAATTTTTTTTATAGAAATAAATGATTGATACGTGTAATAAAGGGCACAAAAAAGTGAGATTTGAATATTCTTCTATCGAACCACTTTAATTACGAAACTAATAAATTTGTTAATTGTATGTGGGGAGCTTTTAAAAAAATGTCCCCAAATGGGGACGCCAGTTCGCAAAAGGTTAAGGTCTTCTAAACCTAGATTCGGGCAGCCAGTTTATGAGTTATATTTATGTTATAAGTTATATTAATTGTTTCGTTTAGCAATGGCCCACGCAATGTGATTCTTTTCAAATCTACCCATTAACTGGTTCAACAGAAAAAAAAATCAAGTGTCAAAATAGTTAATTCAGTTCCTTTGCGATTGCCCATGTAAAGTTGTTTATCTGAATGAAATGTCTTATAGTAAAGAAGATCGTTTTACAGAAAAAAGGTTTGAAGTTTAATTGAAGTGTGTGAATTTGTGATCGATGTTACTTATTGTAAAATTATTCGTTTTTTGGAAGAACGGTACAGTTCGTTTTCAAAAAGTATTTATGAATATGTTTCTCATTATTATAAAAACGATTTTAAAATCTAAATCTATACCTAATAGAGTAAGGTCAATGTCAGACACTTTAAAATGATTTTTTTAAGACTAAGCTTACACAAATTGAAGGTTGGCTGAAAAAATTAGAAATTTCAAGTGTTATTAAGAAAACAGTCGCTATGATAGAATCTATTTGAATTACTTTATTCCTTCTTTATTTGAAAATCTTCAAATTTGCTTAATTGTCCAGGATTGTTAGAAACAGTTTATGCTTCAACAAAACTTTTTTTAAATCACTATTACTTTACTGTTGTAATGTATATATAGAAGCACTCTAATACTACTTATATCAAAACAATTGATTAATTATTATTTCAAAAATCGAAATTAGCTCGTGATCGGAGATGCGCAAAGTTTTATAGTTTGTGTTTAATCAATCGCAAAGAGTTTTTCAACACTATCAAACAATTCGACAAAATTTTAACACCTCAAAGACATTATCCGACTACGATTATTTAAAAGAGGGTGCAACGAATTTATATTTCAATCCTAAAAACGAAGTATCCTTAAAAACCACCCGACTCAAATGACATCATTCCAGTCACGTGTCAAACACGTGACTTCCGAATCACGTGGGAGTTGCCGCCCCCTCCCCCAATCGGCTTATAAGCCGATTAAAGCGACGCCAGCGCCACACGGCGGTCCAGATGTCACTTGTGAAGGGGGGGCTTTTAATTTACATGTGAGAAGCATGACTTGACTAGGGAACAGAGTGGTCGCTAAATTTATTAGATAGTGCGTGAAGGGGGATTGTTGTGTTGTAAATACAGCGCTGAAAGTGTATGGTTGTATAGTGTAGGGAGAGTTTAGGGAAAGCAAAGGATTTTGTGTGTGTGATGGTTTGAAATGAGACCTTATTGTAACTGACATTTATTTGATAATACATGAAAAAGAAATTTGAATAAAAGGAACTTATTGCGAAAATTTAATTGCTTGTGTTAGGTTTTTAGAGTAATTTTAGTTTTATATATCGGTTTCACTCTTTTTTTTTCATTTGGTGGGTTCAAAAAAGTCTTTTTGTTCAAATTAAGTAATTTTTAAAATAATATAAGTAAAGTTTTGGTACGAATGTAAAACTAATGTTCTACAAACGATGCCCTTTTTAAGCCAGCATAATTTGTTAATTTTTAAATTTGACGGAACCAGTACCCAAAGTTTTGGAGTCGTTTCCACATTTTAGACGAAGCCTAATGCAAATAGAAAACTGCTGTTTTAACTGTTGTTTAATATCTTCTCTCAAAATTCCAAATTTTTAAACAAATTTGTTATCAAACAATTTAAAACTTACGAAAAGAAAAAAAAATGTTTTCGAAATTTCCAAGCCAGTAGGAAGGTTCTGTGAACATTTTTTTAAGGAAAACCACCTTTATGAGCTACTAGCAGTGCTGTATTCATAAAATTTGCGCAGGGTATACCGTGCCTAAATTAAAAAAAAATGAGAGGGTATACTCTTAATATGAGTTGGTACTTGGTAATAAAATTTACAAATATGCATAAACTGTAATTCAAGATCTAGAAAAAAACTTGGTTTAAGCTGCACATAAAATACACTTATCTTTTAAATCTTGCTCTTAACTAATTGGAAGGAAAAAGGAAAAGTAAATAACATAGAAATGTGAAAAATAAGCAAATTATTTATTTTTCGGAAAAAATATCCCAAACAACAGAGATAATCCTTTTCTTCTCACCCTCCTGCTACTTTTGATTGGTCAGAAGTTGCTGCCCAATGGTTTACCAACCATGGTCTCACATACTTCTTTTGTACAAACAGATCAACTAGCTGAATTTATTATTTTTTTAAAACTAAAATAAAGTGCCCGACTCATTAGAAAATTAAAAGGGTATAAGCTAATTTGGAAAATAATCACAGAGTATACTCTGTTTTTTCAAAAAACACACAGGGTATACTCCGTATACCCCCCCCCCCCCCAATACAGCCCTGGCTACTAGTCAATTTTGTACTTCTAAAATCAATTTCTACGTCAATGGTCCAAAGCGGCTTTAGTCCCGATCTCCCAACACAACAACTGCCCGAGTAGGTCAAATTACAAAGTTTAGATACAAGGGGGTATGGGGGGATGCTATGCCCAGATGTCATTCATACATTAGCAGGGTGGAAAGTGTCAATTGCCCGCATGGAGTATTTAATTTGCGTGTGAGAAGCATAGAGTAGGGGGACGAGAAATCCCTAAATTTATGACGCTTAGCGCGTGAAGAGAAGGATATTGTATGGTGATGCAATAGTCAAAGGTATTAGTTGAATCGAGGTATAGTGTAGACATGAGGAGTACTTTAGTAGAGTAAACTGTTTAATTCGGAATTTCTTTTGCATCCAAATAAACGGAGCGTATGTGATGGTAACTATCACTTAGAACCAGAGCCTGTTCTAGGAAAACTCAGACTATAGGCACAACCTATTTTGAGGGGGCTTTAAGAAAAATGTTATGCATAATTTCCTGTAATAATGTGGTTAAATGACCAATGTATCACATTTTTGCTGCAATTTTATTGGCTTCCTTATAAACATCGATCAAAACAAGCACGTTAGGTCAATTTCTCAATTGAAATCGAGCAAATATTAAAGTGGAGTATCAGAATTTTTAAAGTTTACTAATATTTTGGGGATTTAAAGCATTTGACATTAAAAAACTGAAATTTACTGGCCACTAAAATTTGGGGGCACTAGGCCTAAGCCCTGGCCTACCGCGCCTTGTGAAGGAATAGGCCCTAACTTAGAACTGATCATCAAATATGGTCAGTGTACCCAATACTTTTATGCTCTCTAAGCAAGACTACGCTCAGAATAAACAAACTGTCGACCAACAACAAGCCAGTGGCCCAGCAAGGTTGGATCAAAATATATCTACCACTTTACCAGTTTCCAATGACTATCGAAATTCTTCTTGAAATCTTCTCTCTTTAAATACACAATATAATATGGTAAAGCATTCCACTCATTGACAAAACTCTATTGTAAAAATAATGTTTTCTTACTCCCTTCTAAAGCACGATTTATACTGTTCTTTAAAACGATAACATTTTTTAGACTAAAGCTTTCAAAATGTACACTACGGTATTTTAAAATGAGTGTTATAATTTACATATCCATATAAATTAGAAAACCGTATAGTTGAAAGTTATTTCTCGTTCACCCATGGACATAATAATCTCCAGTTGTACTGGACTCTGGATCATGATTACAAACTAATCATTTTTCATTTCCAACAAACATGGAGACTTGAGAGATAAAAATGAAATAAAAGTTTTCAAGAAATAATTGACTGACTGAGAAATTAAATGAGTACAAATCCTTATTTTTAGCACAATTTCATTCTTTCGACATTCGAAGTTGTCAAAGATTACAAAAACTTGAAAGAATAAAATTACAAAGAACCCAATCCCTATTTTCATTTCAAGTCAAATTCGCAATTTTCTTTCTTTCAATCATTATTTTCTTTCAATTTTCTATTTTTCTAATCATTATTTTCCATTTCCAATTTCTCTCTTTCTCGTTATTTTTCTCTCACTCCAATTTCATTACATCTGATCTCGAGTAAATCCAAAATGAGTCTTTAAAACGAAAGCAAGAATCATTCCTTTCAATCTATACAGTCCCAAAGAAAGAGACTGGAGCTACTACGAGAAATTCAAATACAAGCACAATTAACTCGAAATCCGCTTACGAAAATGACTTTTCAAGTTTTGCAATCATCCAAACGCCGTCTTCCGTATTTTTTATTTTTATAGTTCATTATGGAGGTGTGAATAATACAGAAATGCTTGGCGAAAGGGGAAAAAATGAAATTATCTGAAAATGGGCCCAAGTCAATGCAATGCATCTATGGTGCTACTCAATATAAACTTGTTATGTAGGTCAAGTGATAGTTTTGGCGTGTTGACAAATGGAGAGTACAGGAGGAAAAAGCGCTTGATTTCGAAGGAAGCTTTTCGTATTCTTTTGTGTTTGGCGGACATTGGCGACAGGAAACCGGTTTTTCTTTCGGTTCTTCTTTCGCGGTACAAACGTGTTACTCGTGTCCAATGGTCTCTGGCGTAAATCAGGGTGGCCCGCTGAGAAAAACAATGTGAGCAACAGGTTTCTTTACACCAGTTTTGGAGATTACTCACTATTGTTGCCAAAGAATCCTGATACAGACATAATCCTATGAAATCAAGCTCCTTCTCCCATGTACTCTTCAAATGCTTCTTGCTTTCACAGCAGGAGACAATTTAGTGACAGTTTATTAACCTATAAGTTGTGTTATCATATGAACTCCTCCTTTTAATTGTTTTTCTTGCAAAAACCTAATTAAATAAAAAATATATATATATGGGAGCTGGAGTGGAGAGTTGGGCTGTATTGTGTATATCCCCCCCTCCCCTCCCCGCGATAACTTTTATAATCTAGCTAATAGCAATGAAGACATATACTTTTTTGCAAGTTGATACCTCGATCCCCCTAAATAATTCTAAAATAGTCTTAAACGTTATGCCCAATGTTGATCCTAAGAAATATATGGGCCATAAACAGTAAACATGCTAGTTCCGCTCAGTCTAGTACTTTTTACATAGTTGAAAACAAAAACTTTCTACTTAAAATAGTTAATTTTTACAGAAAAAAAATATAAAAATAAGCTACTTTTTGAAATTCAAGGCTTTTTTTTTCTGTAAAATTAACAGTTTTTTTTTTTACGGTGTAGCCGACTTCTCATTAGAATCCTTCACCAAAATACATCCGGGCTTAATTTACAAGCGATCACGGCATCACTATGCAAACCGGTTTTCACATTGTTTATCTCCATGCAGCATCTATACATCATTCCTACCTCCATGCTGTTCATCAACAACATAATAAAGACCTAGTCAAGGGACGAAACTGATGAAAAACTTCAAAAAAGTTGAGTCATTTAAAGAAAAAAAAACTTTTTTCCCCCTTACTCCCCGACAATTGTTCCGATTTTTCTTGTAACATTAAACGTGAACAATTTCAATCGCAAAAGGTCATATTTATTTATTTGCTTATTCACAAACTCGCGTCTTGCTTCAAGTTTTTTTCTTCTCTTTTTGAGTGAATGAATAGGTTTTTTCCGTCTCTCTATTTGTGTACAGGGGATTCTTCCATCCCTTTTGCTTGTCGTTTGGATTAAAAGTTGTCATACAGGG
The DNA here is from genome assembly GCA_023701765.1 of Hylyphantes graminicola. Lineage (NCBI taxonomy): Eukaryota > Metazoa > Arthropoda > Arachnida > Araneae > Linyphiidae > Hylyphantes > Hylyphantes graminicola. Next base: position 73,542,744 of record CM043114.1, on the reverse strand, counting down.
ACTGAACGCATATTTATGCTACTTTTGTGACACACTTACTACATTTTGTTAGTTTAGTTTCAGTTTGCTTAGAAACTTCTGATTGCTTTTGAAATTTACTTTGTCAAGTTGATTATTTATAAATAGAAGTATTTTAGAATCAATTGAAGGAACAGATGAAAAAGCAACATAGAAGTTTTAAATACGCATACCTCTTTAAAAGCAATTTTGCTTGAGAAATATAGTTTCTGGAACAACTTTTTTTTTACGGGGGGGGGGGGGGTGGTTTAATTGTTTAGTTAATTTCATGATTAAAATGAAGTTTTTATAAACATTGTCGAACTAACCAAGTAACCAACCATTTGTGAATACCATTTACACCATTATTAGCAAATAAAAAGTTAACTTTAAGCTTTTCATGTGCATTTTTCATGTAACTTAGTGTTTAATACGTAGTTCGTTTTTAACCATTTTCTTCATTTTCCTTTTGATTTCATAGATTTTTTCGACAGACAAAATATGAATATATCAAAAAGTAGATAAGTAGATCTGCAGAGAAATACTTGGTGCAAATTTACATTCAGGGATCCAAATATAAATTAAGCTAAAAATTAAAGGTACTATTTTTCTTGCAAGTCTTTTTTAAAGTACTATTATATAATGCAATTATACTCTTCAAATGCAAGGCATATTTAATTAAATATTTTATAAACATTACTATTATATGTAGATTAGATACATACCACCATGGACTGACTGTGTGTGCCGTTCCAATAATTTTTAGTTTAGTATACAATATGGTATTCCCAAACAATATGTGTTTTACGTTATTCTCTAAATGCGATAACTTTTATGGCACAGTTACAGTTTTGTAAATCCTAGACAATTTTGACCCGCATCCTAGTCTAAAAATTTTCATGATCATAAATTTAATGGTGGATAAAAAAAAACATTTTGAAACGCAAGGGAAAAAAACATTTCGACATTTTCTTCACGATCTCCGTGTTTTCCTTCAGGAGCGCTTGTGCAGCATTCATTTCTGAGCACCGGGGCCGCTAAGAATGCAGCGTAAACAACGAGGCCAAGCAGCAGCGTCAGAAGATCTGCTACTTTCTCCCAATCTATTTTATACTTCTCTAAATTCATTTTTTCTTCTTTCTTTTTGTATTTGCGTCTCTCGGTGCTCTATTTTTTAAAAAAAGGCTTTTCTCTTTCGACCGACTCTCTAGTTTCCCAAGGGTTGCTGCATCTGGGAAGTTAAGAAATTGTCGCCAAATTTGGATCGAGTTAAATTGAACTAACGTCATACCAGAGATTTACACGAAGGCAATTGCGACGACCGTCGTAATTTAGAACTACACTCTTAAAACGAAAGAGTAAAATCCACTCCAGTAGGAGAAGTGCATTTTCTAGACTGGAGGAGTGAAAATTAACTCAAGCTGAGTTAAAATCGCTCGTTCGTTTTAAGAGTGTATAGTCAGGTGATAAGCTGACAACCGAGTAGGCACCCAATGCAGCTATTGTGACATAGTACGCGGAGTTGGGATTTGAGGATATTTAACGCACATTTTCTCTACAACTGGAATTATTCGTCGGAATTCTTGAATGCACAGACCCTTTTAAAGTTCGGCAATTATTTTCTACACTCTTAAAACAAAAGAGTGAAATCCACTCCAGTTGGAGAAGTGCATTTTCGACACCGTAAAGGCATGCAGATTTACTCAGACTGAGTTAAAATCACTCGTTTGGAGTGATCCTGTCGGAGGTTTAACACAGAAAGGATCCACTCCAAAAGGAGAAGTGCATTTTCCAGTCTGGAGGAGTGAAATCCACTCAGACTGAGTTAAATTAGGAGTGTTTGTTTTAAGAGTGTAAGTGCCCGGTCCTGAATATGGTACCTTTCAAGTGCAAGGTAAGCGACTGAGCTGCCCAGCCCCGATAAACCGAATTCAGCAGTCAATTTGGCAAAAGGCAACTAAAACTTTTTTTGTCTGAAAACCATTTCTATCACAAGTACTAGGTTCTTAATCATTAAATATTTGGATAAGTTAAAGTAAAACCTCAAAACTCTTTCGATGTAGATGATGACTTATTGCTTCAAGAATTAAAAAATTCAATAAGGCTATTCCTATGACATGTTCGTGGCAACAAAAACAAACACAGTCATAACGAAAGTTAAACGCAGTTTAAAAGAAAATTAAATTAAAAAAATTAACACAAATTTTAGGGTTGAATTAAAGTCGCTCACGTGGCTTCACCCTAAGCCTTTTGCAGATCAGATGTGTAGACTAAAACTGTAAGGCATTTAAAACTAATTATCAATTCAAAACTTCCATTTAAAAAGTTTCCAGCTTTCGGAATATATTATATGTTTGACTTTCTTTTTGTAAAAAAACAAAATGGCCGCATTCGCCAAATATGGCAGCACTGGTTCTTCTTAAAAACACATTCGATTTCTATTCATTTGACGATTTCGACGAAGGAAAAAATAGTTTCATTCTATTTTACTTTTCAGGTACTTCTTCGTTTTAAGAATGTGGGACGGGGAACAACTTAGAAATAAAGAAATACAAATAGGATTGAATTTCGTTTGGGTGTGTTCAGGGCAACAGTGACCCAAGTCTATTGGCTTGTTTCCCGTGACGTATTTTATTCCTGCTTTCATTTCTGGATATCAATAGTGGTATAACACCGTTAGATCTGTCCATTACATTGATTAACTAACTAACCGATATCTCATTTCATTTCTGTAAAACTGTTGCCCCAATGACGGGACCAAGTCCATTGTTAGTTAAGACATTTTTTTTTGTTCTGAAACTTGTCTTTTTCAATATTTTTGTTTCTGTCTTTGAATATTTAAAAACAATCATGAGCCAAGAAGTGGGATGCTCTGTCTCATAAACCTAATGCGTTAATGGGGAAGTTTTATCGTACCTGAAATGACTACCTTATACTTTTTTCTGGTACATTGGAGTCGGTAGATTTCGAACATTAAATTAAAAATCTTTAAAAGTCATCAATTTTCCTCTAAATATGCACTAAAAACTAGATCAATTTCGGAACTTATAAACTTGTTAATTATTTGTGGGGAAGTTTTAAAAAATGTCCCCAAATGGGGATGCCAGGTCGCAAGAGATCTCTAGTATCTCTAGAAAATTCCCACCCAACATTTAAATCCTAAAATATGAAAGTAAATTTTAAAAAATTCCCTTTTTTTCATAATCTTTTCCATAAAGAGTCAAAACTCGCAGCATTAACGCATGCTTGTGAGTGTCCCAAGAAGTTCTTACATAAAAAGAGATAAATTCCCTTTTTTCTCCAGCATAAACAGAATCCTCCCGCCATAAGGAGTTGTCAAGAAACGCGCGTGGGGAAAAAGAAAGGGAACACCTCAGAGAAGAAACGCTTTTCTTAGCTTTCAAACTTAGGATCGCAAAGAAAAGAACTCATAGTTTTAGTTATATGTTCTGTTGCTTAAGCAGTTCTGAAAATGTTGACTGTTACAAATGTAAAATGTCTTCTATGCAATCCTATTGTAGAATTGTTTAATTTATAAGAAAATTTAGTTAGATTTATTACGTGTTAGAACTAAGTTTTATCCACGATTTAAATTTTAAAAAAAAAAAAAACATTTATGTTTTTGGTGTGGTAAATTAGCTAATTGATTCTGCGTATTTGGTGTGCAACATGATTGCCTTCCTCTCCCCCCCCCCCCAAAAAAAAAGGATTTGGAACAAAAAGCGGTAAAAATCATTGTAAGAAAAAAGAGACAACAAAGGGACAAATTTTCAGTTACTCAACTTCTAAAGAAAGGATAATTGCCGCATATGGAAAATGAAGGTTTAAAAAAAAATTATTGAACCATATTAACATAGAGCGTGTTTTATTGAAGGGAAAGCGAGTGAGAACTGTTGTTGTTATTAAAAATAACTGTTTTTTAAGAAAACTTTTATTATGACTTCGTAATCAATTCGGTTAGTTTCTGGTTAGTTACAGTTTCGATTTGACAAGTTGTAAATTTGACTAAATGAGTGAAACTATCTTCAAAAATGAAGAAATTTTTCCCCTTAAACTTTGAACTGTCTCTGAGTACGATAATATTTCAAATAGTTTATAATTTTTCACATAATTAACTGGTGTGCAAAATAAATGTCCGAATTTATTTTTTGTAGCAATCTAACTTATATAAAATTAATGCATATGAAATTAGAATATAATAACAAAATTTCAAAAATATATACATTACAAAAAAAGTTTTGTAAAGGATCAAGGTAAAACGCACGTAAAATGTTTTTTAAATGTATTGTTTTTTTCATTTTTCTTCAAGGCGCCGCCGGTCCGGTCAATGGAAATTTTAGAACTTTTCTTCATGAAAAAATATATTATTACAAAAAGTACGCAAAAAAAATGAAACGAATTTTTTTTACCATGAACTAAAAACAGCTGCTTTTAACTAAGAAACAAGCCCATTCATTTTTAACCCCTTCTGCTGAAGAAGATTTGTATGTCGCATTGTGCGCAGTTTTCTTCAGTTCTTGACAATTGACGCCTTGTGCCGGGGCCTTTGTTGGCGACATTCTGGGTATTGTAAACTATCTAGGGCTGCTTGGGGATTTGGAATGGGGAGGTGGAGGATTTAAGTCGCCAAATTGATATAAAATGACGCCTGTATGCAAAGAAAATATATCCTTTTCGCATTAATTTTTTTAAAGGTGACGTACACTCTTAAAAATGAATGCTCAAAAACGACGAAATTTTCCTTAATTTTGACGATCCGTTTACTGGCAAATGCTCCGAGTTTTCATTTCCTCAAAGTGAGGAAATTTGAATCGTCATTTTTATGAGGATTTGAATGTCGTCTAATCTAAAGAAATATTTCATCATTTTTGAGCATGTGAGTACAACAATGAGATTCAGTTTCCTCAAAATCAAGATACAGAATCGTCAAATCACGATCGTAAAAGCGAGGATTCGCGTTTACTCAAAAGTCACGTGATAGTTTGACGAAACAATCCTCAAAATTAACGAAATGAGGATTGAGGATTCATGAATCGTCAGAAATGAAAGTGTTATTTCTGAGAGTGTAGTTGGTAAAAACGAATTTTTTAAAAATATTTGAAAAGACGCCTTTTTCGACATCATAAAAGTCGACTTAATACTCGTTATATTCATTAAAAAACCGAAAATGTTATACAGTAGTCCCCGCTATATCGCGCATTGTTTCATCGCGCATTCGGATGTATCGCGCCTTGTATCATGATTCCCGAATTTCCCCCGCTTTTTTCCATTATGTAGTTTTCTTAAAATCGATATGAGACACATGGTCAAGATAGGATAATCATCTAATATCGGTGAGATGCAGTTCATAAACTTTCGTTCTTTGATATTTTCCTAACAACAAGGTTTTACAAGAAAAATCAAAGCAGTTAACTTGAGATAGAATTTTACTAAAAAAAATGAGTGAAATATGTATAGTACTACCTGTACAATAATGTGTAATGTTTATAGCAATTAATAACATCCCTTCTATTTTTAAGAGTAGTATTTAGATTAATTTATATGATCTGGTTTTATATTCTAAACACATGCTGAGCTTTCACTTTAAAACTTTATTGAGAGCATATATACATATACATCAAAAGTATAATATTTATCAAGTCGCACGTCATAACGCGCATTCTGTTATATCGCGTTTTTTTACTTATCTCCCGGGTAGCGCGTTATAGCGAGGGTTTCGATATATAACGATATAACGATGCGGGTTTCGCGATATAACGATGCACCAAGTGTGAGTTCTCTTTATAATGTCACCTAAAATGCATTAAAAAAGAATTCAGACAAAATTTCTTATCAAAATTCAACGTCAAACTGTGGAAAATGTAGTAAACAATTACAAAAATAAACGGACAAAGAACAATTTGAACTAATTTAAACTTGACAACGTATCAAACGTGACACAATGCAAATGAAAAAAAAGTAAAATATCCCTAAAAATTTAATATTTATATTCTTTTGAAATTTATGGTTGTTGCTTGAAAAACTGGTGCATAAGTAATATAAAATAACATAATTACCAATAGTTTTAGTTTTCAAACACTGGAAGTCCATCAATAATAAGTATTTGGACAATTTTGTTCCACAGTTTGATATTTTAAAAATCGCCAAAATGGCGATTATTCTCCAAACTATGAAAAAATTATTAAGAATAGGGAAAAGTTGTTTTATATTCCCCATTTTCTTCCCTTTTCAACTCTTTCACTCTCTCCTGTACGTTTTCTTTTTTTTTACCCTTTTCTCAAATGTTCGATTCTCTAATTCAAAACTTTTAATATTTATTTTTCTTCCGTGAAAAAGTTTCAGTTTTCTTTTGACAAGCACAACACAGACATGCATTTCACATTTACCTAAGAAAGACTTTTTAATGGTTCTGATTTTTTTTGGCCCTATAACTTTTGAACTTTTTCTTTATTGGCTGACGGAAAAACTTGTGCTGTTTTGATTAAAAAAAATAGTTGTGAATTATTTAAAAGTATTTTTCTGTCACGGATTGTTCAAAAATAAGAAGATATTTATTAAAATGTTAAAGAAACTAGTTAATATTGTATTACTTATAAAATATTTGATTCGTGAGACATTTTTGGCGGACAATTCCGGCCGACAGATAATTTGAAAATGCCCGGTCCTAAAACTGCACTCTTAAAACAAAGGAGTGAAATCCACTCATGTAGTAGAAGTGCATTTTCGACACTGGAAAGGAGTGAATATTAACTCAAATTGAGTTAAAATCACTCTTCTGGAGTGATCTTGTCGCAGATTCAACATACAAAGGATCCACTCCTGTAGGAGAAGTGCATTTTCGACACTGAGTGTGTGTTCTTTTGCATTCAAGGCAAATGCCTTGCAGGTTGGGGCCTTGAAGGATTTTCGCGCTCTTCTAAGTACACACAGACCTCGTCGCTTGAACACAGTTCAAGTTACGAGGCATAATTGGCTGTGTTAAAGCTCCATGGACTCCAGAAATAGGGAGTCAGAAAAGGTAAACCTAGCCAACATACATTGTTTAAAACAATTCGGGAACACAAGCCTGAAAATAAATGTCTACCAACCAACAATTAGGGGAGCACTTTGCTTACTTTTTGTTTGCCCTTTGAGTTCCAACTTTACATTTTTTATTATAGTAATAATCTAAAATTTGTGAAAAATTGTGAAACAGAGGAGAAAATCGTAATTTTTTAACTAAATTTTAAGGAGGGAGAAATTTGAATCATAACTCGTGACTTTATAACAATGATTTTTTCAAAAACTAATTTGTAAAAAAGAGGTAAAATAAAATTTAAACATCTGAGAATGCAAGAATGAAGAATTTAGAGTCAATTTATTCCATAAAATGTTTTTGGGAGTGAATTTTATTTTGGCAACTTTTTTATATTTTTATTTTATTGAAACAAACGTTATTTAATTCTTCAAAAAACATAATTCTTCCATCTAATGATAAATAAGTGCAAGCTCAACTTAATGGGGAAAAAACAGCAGCTGATGATTCCAAATGGAATCATTAGGGGAGAGACTGGTTTAAACCATTTAACCCCCAAGTATTTTGAACACTCTCCCCTAAGTATTTTAAGATGTAGTTTCCTGTATAAAATTTATTGTTACGAGTTTCAAAAATAGACTTATAACCACACACGAAACTACCCTATTTGAACAAAACTGAAAACTTTTACATTTTTATGTCAACACTCTCTTGACCAGAAAATTCCAAAGACATCTTATAACAACATCCGTCCTCAACAAAAATGGAGAACAAATAATCAAAAAATATATTTTCTTGTCAAAAATACTTTTTTTCGTCACACACAAAATCTTTGTAATGGGAAGAACCAGGTAACAAGACCGGTCTTCAAAGACGAAAATACGACGTCATCTTCCACAACTTATTTGGCCTTCTTTTTTAGACCAAATCTTGTCATGAAAAAATTTATAGGGCTACTAATACTTTTCTTACTTCTCTCCTTCAGAAGTAAGCACAAAAGGAGATACTGTAGAATGGGATGCTGTAGTTGTGGATTTGTAAAAGATTTTTTGAAAAGAAAATCTTTCAAAATCACCAAATCTTATACCTATATAGATCACATAATATTTACCTTTAAAAATAATTTGAAGAGAAACTTTTGCGATTTACTTGAAATTTCCTCTCAACTAATTTTTTAGAAGTGTCTTATTAAATATGATATATATTTAAATGGTTTAATTATACTACCGATTACTAGAAATGATATCAGCACATTAAAAGTTTGTTCGGAAGAAATCGAAAAAAACTTTTTGTTAAGATTTATTTGGAAGATCTATCGATTCTTTTTAGGGGAAAAAATTAACGCTTTTTTTTTTTTAGATCTCTCAATATTTTTTTAATATCGTTTAATAATAGATGATGTTATTTTTTAAAAAAGTATTATTCAACAGTAAAATAAACTAAGTTCTTTTTAAAAAAATTAAAATAAACCCGTACAAAACAACCTGCACTAACTATAAATTAGGCAATAAATGTTGCCCATTACATAATGATCCTGTTTCCTAACACTCTGTAAAATATACCCTTACAATGCGTAACAGCTCATGTGTTGAATAAGTCACTTTATCATTGCTCAGAAACCCCCATTGTTTAGCTCCCGATCTGCATTAGTCTTTATGTAAATATCCCAGAGGAGGGGGGCAGGGGAGCCCAGTCGGTTAGGCACTCACCTAACTTGCGAAAGGTCCCAGGTTCGGGTCCGGGCATCGCCAAAATAACTGCCGACCTATAAACGGCCCGTGCAGCCAAAAATGTCCGACGAATAATACTCCGTGTAAGGGAGTGCACGTTAAATATCCTTCAAAGTCCTAACGCTGTTTACGATGTCGCCCTTAACGATTGCGTTGGGTGCCTATTCAGGTGTTGGCTCGTCACTTGACTGTGGTTCTAAAATACGACGCCCATAGCCCTCGTGTAGCTCTAGTGCGACGATAATTCAAACCTAACCAAACCTAACCCGAAGGAGGAATAAAATTTTGAGTGAACCTTGTCCAATATTCGATCGCTGGCATAATACTACTAAGAGCTACCACATACCCACTGGGCATCCTTCTGAAGCTCCAGTACAACGCAATCTCAACCAAACCCTTATCAGTTACGAAGCGCGATTTGTTACAAACGTCTAAAGAGGGGGGCGTTTGTTCCCAATCCATCATCAGCCATTACAGAGTCCCACTCCCTTAGTCAAGCAGCGTGAATAATTAGGCACAAGTGTCGCCCCCAGTGGGGGGTCGCCCCTATTAAGTCACAAACACAAGTGGGGAGGCTGACCACTTCCGCTCAATGAGACCCCTCATCGTTAAGGGTTCTGTAGGGTTGCTAGAAATAGGTTGGAAAGCGCCAAAGAATGTGGGCTGGGTAGCCAAATGTTTAGATCATTATTGCATATACAAAAGGTATTTTTTAACGTACTTATTGAAAAGTTGGAAATGCTAAGTCAATTACAGCTTGCGCACGTGATTCACTATTTCAAATTCTTCATCTCAAAAATGTAGTTATTAACGATGGTGAAGTGTTTCACTGTATTTTCGGTATTTGGTTTAATCATTTGTAAGGTTTTAGTTTATTACACCTAACAATTTTTTCAGGCGAATACCAAAAATATGGTATATCACCACTCAAAAATTTGTCAATTTTATAATTTTAAAATTTGAAGCATGGAGGAGTCCTTTTTAATTACAACAAAAAATATATAACGTTAATAAATGATAAAGGAATTAAATTAAACAAATTAAATTTTAATATCCTTCAGTGAAATTAGGTTCAGCCAATGTAGGTAGCTCTTAGAAGAAAAAATAAAGTTAGTGGAAACAAGAATTTAGAGGAAATTGTACCATTATATGGACAATTAAATCCTCAAAATTGTCGAATAGTAGCCAAAATTGGCACACCCAAATCTTCTTGGATGCAGATGTGCTAATTGACATCAGCTACAAATGAAACAATGAAAGATGACCTTGTACATCATACACAGGCTACTGTGTCTAGTGTAGTTAATGAGTAACATATGGCCCGAGACCATTAACGTGCACTAGTCATAATAGACACCGGCCAACGTTAATGGTGGGCGTTAGGATTGACATCTATGGTTGAGTTATTAGGGGGTTTAAAATACCTTATCGAATTGCTAAAGGAGTACTTTTATAGTAGTTTGAAAGGGTCGTTTAAAATCAATTATGTACAATATTATGTTTATTGCGTTTTAGCTATAAGCAAGCATTATAGCCGTCGAGAGACGAATTAATAACGTATTGAAATAACTGTAGAAAATAATATGCCATGTAATCAGCTGTTGCTGTATCTTAAAATTCACTATGTATATATATTTTAAAGAAAATATTATTAAAAAAAATTATTTCAGAGAAAGGTTAAAAAGCCTCGCTTTTCCGAAAGGTACGGGACCAAAATTGAGCAGAAAAAATAAAAATTGTATTTAGTTATGCGTATACACTCTTAAAACAAACACACCCGAATTTTTAACTCAGTCTGAGATCATTCACTCTCCAGACTGGGAAATGCACTTTCTCTTTTGGAAGTGGATCCTTGTGTTGTTAACCTCGACGACAGGATCACAAATCAAGTGGGATTTTAACAACTGATGAAAGGAAAATAATGCATGCCTTTAGGTGGAAAATGCACTTCTCCAACTGGAGTGATTTCACTCTTTTGTTTTAAGAGTGTACCTTTCATATTTTAGCACAACAAAAAAAAATCCCGATCCTTTCGGTTAAGCAGAATTTCGGATAACCGGGATTTGGATAAACTGGACTCTTATTGTAATACATGTCGAGATGATAGTTTTGTTTAGGATTTTTGGTTATTTGCCTTTTAAGTTTAATTAAAATTCCTTATTTATTGATTCGAATGATGAGATTTTTTGTTTAGATTTTTTTTTTTTTTGCCTTTTTTTTTTTTAATTTAAAATTCAATTACGTATTTGTGTATAAAAAATTTAAAGATTCAGATAATATTTTAGTTTTAAAAGAATGCATATATGGTTATAATATATTTACTTTTATAAGAATATATCAGCTGCGTGTTCTTAAGTGGACTAAAAATTAAAAAAGGTTTCCATTTACCGATTTTATTATGAAAATAATGGTATTTAAAAAGGGGTAATGGATTGGTGAGACAAAAAATCAGATTTTCGTAAGTGTTATTTAAAATTAAAAAATTCTATATAATTACACAAAACATGTGTTATACTGAACTTAAGCAAATTAATAAATTTTTGTAAAAATATTTTGCAAAAGTATCATGCTTTTAAATCAAATTTGAAAATTTGATTTTCTTAAAGAAAGCAAAATCTTTCCGAATTTCTTGATTATTTTAAATTTTAAATACAAGATTCTGAAAGTGAATTTTAAAGAAATCAAATTTAATTTTCCTGAATCAAAATATACTTATATTCACAATAAAATTACTTTATTTAAATTTTACTAACTTTACCATGGTACATACTATTTTTACTTTTTGTAAAATTGTTTCATATACAAATAATACAAGAAATATTTTAACGAAAGTTAGGAAAAAAGTAAAACAAAAATCCACATTTACCGTAGAGTGAAATTTTTTTTTGTGAAAAAAATAAATAAAATAACACACAAAAACCAACCCCGACATCTTCAAAGAACGGGCCGAAACCGAATTCCGACGGCCAAAAAAGGCCGAAACCACCCAGCCCGCCAAACTCCGCCTACTTTATGATTCCACCAATCGCACCCACACCTAGAAACTCTGACTCCGCCCAAGCTATCCGTCTTGTAAGCCGCCCTCTGATTGGTCACAGCCGAGCCGCCGCGGTGATGCCAACCGCACGTGGTTAAATAAACTGTTGGAAATCTCGCCACCAGTCACGTCTGCTCAACCGATGATCGAGGGTGCCACTCTCCGAATTTCGCAGACGATAATTTCTGCTGTGCACGTGCGTTCCACAACATCGTCTGCTCGTTATTTGCGCGATGATTTGATGATGTTTAGGACTTAGTTTTGGAATTGATGTTCTGGAGCAATGATGGAGAAATCGAACTTTTTTAAGAATTTATGAAAATTTGAATTTTTGAAGAAGCCTGTAAACGTTGTTGTGATATTACTAAATCATTAAGCGAGTCTTCGATAATTATAACAATCTAAAGTGTCGAGTAAGCTGAAGAAGTTCTAATTAGAATAAATTTTCGGGACAATTTCATTCCATTATAGAGAAAACTTTCTCACTTATTTACATCAAAATTTTGACTGAATTTCACTCTCATTTTCAGAAAGCTAAGTACTGAAAATATCTGAAAACAACTTCGAATTCGGTGGCGACTTCTATTTGTGTGACTTGAACAATTGGACATTGTATCTATTGAGGACATAGATTACGATCAACAGTCAAAGACATTGACCTTTCTGTTATGAATACCTGAACCCTTTACATCTGAATAAGTGATCCTGTCAAACGCAACTAACCTACCATTGTGTTTGAATGACTGCTTGTTATTGGTCAATAGAAGAAATCTGCTCTTACGTTATCTAATACTGTTCCTGGAGATTTGATATTTGATAGCTGAAAAATCTGATCGCGAGCCATTTGAAAGCTTAAATAGACTTTTTCCTGCAATTGTGTGACTAGATTCTATCATCTGTAATGTCAGGCATTGATTTTATTCTGCTTTTTGAAATCGTCTGGACAACGTCGTGGTATTCCAGTGAAAGTAATTAGCAACATAATACTTACGTCATATAATCTCGTCCCAAGAAAAACTCAGGAAGAACTTGGTATCCACATGCCGCTCTTCTTTGAAAAGCCATTTAAAGTTCATACGAAGTGCTGAATTCCCTGAAAGAAAAGAAGTTTGAAGTAAGAAATTGAACAATTTCACACTACCTTTACCAGTTATCGAAACAAGATTTGATCTACCTCGTCAACTGTATTAAGAGAACAAGACTTTCCCGGTTGAAATAACTCACCAAAAGAAGCATGATCTACAATTGTCTATTATAACTAAAAGTGATCAAGACTTCAAAAGACATCAAGAAAACGTTGTTGAAGCTTTGACTGCCTCTAACACCTTTAAGCTGAAGTCATGGTCTGCCTTTCCAACTGAAGCCAAAAGAGCCGTTCATCGAGACTTCAGAAACAATTCAAGATAAGCCCGAGCCAGCCCGACAGTCGCGATTGAGTTGTACAGGCTCGAAGACCCGACGACGGTGGCGTTCCGCAGGGTCGCCGCGTGGTGGGACCGCGGCCAGCCCGACGTGGCCCCGACGTCGGGCGACATGTCCCTGCCCACCACCCGACACACGGCCACGGGCGAGGTGCACGTGAAGAGGCCCATGAACGCCTTCATGGTGTGGTCCCGGGCACAGAGGAGGAAGATAGCCCTGGAGAACCCCAAGATGCACAACTCGGAGATATCCAAGAGGCTAGGGACAGAGTGGAAGCACCTGTCCGAGTCGGAGAAGAGACCCTTCATCGAGGAGGCCAAAAGATTGAGAGCCCTGCACATGAAGGAACACCCGGACTACAAGTATAAACCGAGGAGGAAACCGAAGACCCTGCTGAAGAAGGACCGGTTCCCGTTCCCTCTACCGTACATGTCGGCGCCCATCGACTACTTAGGCATGAACTTTTCAAGAAGCTTCTTCCCGGGTGGCCCGTCTTCGGCAGGCATGCACATGCCGGGGCTGCTGCCCTTCTCTTCGTCGGAATCCATCTTCGCCGGCCCACCCGTCAGCAGCGCCACCACCCCGACGGCGACCGTCTCCCGGTTGTCCCCTCCCGCCGAGGACCGCACAAACGAAGACGGTAAACTGTCCTCGGCCGGCTCCAGCACGACCAGCGAAGCGGCGGCCATCTTCAAGCCCAGCGCGGCCAGCCCGTACCCGAGCTACAGCGCTGCGGCGGCAGCCCTCTACTCCGGCCTCTCGCTGCCCGTTTCCCCGTACTTCATGCCGTGCGGGTGCGGCCCGTCCGGGCCCTACGGCCTCCCGACATCGTCCCACAGCCTGCACCACCACCACAGTCCGAGTGACTCGGGGCGGCAGGCCGTGGTGACATCGTCCGCCGGATCGCTGGTCCTCAACCCGTTCCTGAGGGTGTCGGACTGCCACATGGGGGCCGCTTATCCGGCCACTTCCCGCGCTTCCGACAGCAGCAACCGGAGTGACGTCCCCACACCCCCGCCCGGACACTCCCTGCCCGCCAGTCAGCTACTGGGCCTCTACTCCTGTCTGGGCAGGCCGCCGAAACCACCCGAGAACGGGGACTTATAAGACTTAAAAGTTAACAAAATGAACATGAAGAGAGTGACTCATAAGACTTTAAAGTTAACAAAATGAGATGACTTAAACTTCATCCAATGGCTCTTAGTAAATGCAATTTACAAAGAGAGACTTGTGACTCAAAATTCCATCTTGTTAAAAAAAATTACAAGAGCGAACGGTGACTTCAAATCAAATTTTCTAAGTTGTTGTGATGGGTAAACAACGCTCGAGATGTAAGTATGTGTTTAAACATATCATTTTCTGTTGGTGGTTCGTTCAAGCAAACTCATTTTGAATATGTTGATGCAAAATAACAAAAACTTTTTTTGCTCGGCAAACAATGCATTGATCCCTACCTCTGATTAGGTATAATTATCGGCAATGAAAACAATATTTATTTCAAACTGCTACAAGTTTCGAGTGTGAATTATGAAAAACATTTTCTTTATTTTCACAAACTGTCCATGCAAATTTATAGAATTTAATATGTGCAATGAATAGACAGTTACATACAGCACATGCATGCCCTCTATAAACAAATTAACTCTACAAAAAGCATGAGAAAAACTATTTATTTTTAAATTTATTTTCCCGATGTTTGGCAATGAATCTTCGAGTTCAAATCGAAAGAATAATCCTTAGATAAAAGGACAAATATTGAACATTTATTGAACTTTCTGTGATCCTACACTGTTTGTTTTTATAACTGTCTCCTGCTGCGAAATTGTACAGGCATGTTCACCATATCAATTTCTTTTGTAATGTGTAATCGAATCTCGTTAATATAAACTCTTTTAAAGAAAAAATTATCTTAATTTAAAACTTTTAAACATATTTTAAAAAACAAGCTTTTTTACTCTTTCTTATTTGCATCTTGATATACATTATTTTCAATTCATTTATTTCAAAGTAAATGCATCTCTTATTATCATATTATCACAAATATAATTATTATTTAAGATTTTTGTATTCTCTAAATGAACGTCAAAAAGTTTTTGACGATTAACTTTAAAAAAAGCATTCTTCGCTCTCTAGAGTTCACGTTAACGAAGTTCGTTTGCACACAAATTTACAAAAACTGTGAACTAGTCTCTGAAGAAGTACCACGCTTCATCTATAGTAAATTTTGATTCTTCCAGTTATAGATTGTATCACCATTTGTCGATTAAATGTTTTTAAAGAATTGTCTTTAAGATGTTAATTTAAGTACCTTCAAGTAGAATTTTTTTATGTGAATTTGCATAATATTTTTCAGTGTTATATCGCTCCTTTCTCAACAAAAATGATAAATGAAAATCATAAAAAAATGATAACTTATTTTTTTAAAAATAAGATTATGCCTACTTAAATTTTTTTTAAATTGCTTACTAGTTTTATTGGTCAAAGCTTTTATTTGCAATTTATATTTAGACACATAATTTGCCAATAATGCATTGCGTTGAAATATTGATATTATTTACGATTGAATTTTGGTATTGCTGTTTTCTCAATGCATACAATATTCAATCGATTTGAAATGTTTTGTTACAGCAATACAATTATGTATTGGTATGCAATATTCCGCACAATATTGAAATATATGTTTCGACTAATAATATTTAAATTGATGCTAACCAAGATCAAGGTACCCATAATTTATTATAATTGGATCGGCAATTGGTGAATTCATTCTATAACTCCTATACTTTAAATATTTTACATTTATATGTGTGCAATGAAGGACTGTGTTAAAACTATGTAACATGGAATTGTAGCAATTAAAATCAGTTTATTAAAAACCACATAAATAATTGGATTTGTATTTTTTTTTTCGTTTTTTATAGCATTCAGTTATTAATCAAAGTAATTCCACAATAATTTTAGGTCATTGAAACTCGTCAGATTTGCGTAGCAAATAAGTGTCATATCAAACCTTGACGAAGATATAATGATACATATTTAATATGCCCTTGCCATAATAATTCGTTATTCTTAAAAAGTATTTTGCTCATTGATCAATGATGTTTGTACGTAACTCTTTGTTCTATCCGTTAGACAAACATAAATAGCGATATTAAGAGTGACTCTTATTTAACTAGCGACTTTAAAAAAAATTATTCATTTCGTGTGTTCATGGCTTTTATAAAGATTTGAATCCTTTCCACAGTATTGGTAAGTTAAATAACGTTAACATTTTGGTAAAAAAAAAAACATCGCACATAAGTACATGTTTTATGTTTTTAATCATTTACATTTTTGTTTACATTTTATCTGTAGTAATTTATCTGTAGTTGAGTTTACCACAAAAAACAACATTTTCAAGCAAATTTCTAAGTCGAAAAATTGAAAAGAATTTATGAAAAAATCAAATATTAAGGAAGAAGAAAAATGGTAGATACTATCTGGCCTCAATATAATGCTTTGTGATAATATACAACTTAAATTGCAGCATTGAATTTTGAAGTAATTTGAAAGTTTAATGCTATTAAGATTGAAGACTTTAAAAGTTAAAGCATTTTAAAATTATGAGTTTTATTTATATGAATACATACTAACAGTTTATTTTAATACTTTAATTTCCTTTAATCAGAACAGCTTTAAAGTGACTTGATCAATAGTTCAACAAAATATTTAATTTATTAATGCATATTTTGCTTACAGCGAACTTGTAACTTACTTTTATCTTTCAATTTAGTAACAAAATAAAAAGATTGAAATAATTTTAGAAATGAAAAATTTAGCAGACTTTATTTGCATGTATTTGATTCTTTTAGACAATATAAATTAATAAAATAAAAGTAAATAACATTAGACTAAAAACACTCTTTTCTTGTTTTTGTGTTTTCATGTACACAAAAAATAAGACTCATTGTTAAACAATTAACAGCAATTTTATTCATAAAATATACTATAAGTTTGTTTATCGCTCCAAATATTGCTGCAAACAAGTATTTAAAAAAATATCTCAATTATTTCCAAGTATAAATTTCTTTGAAATATCTATATATCAACAAGTATGTAGGTCGATATATAATTGTATTTAAAATAAAAGAGTTTTCTACTAATACTATATAATTTATAACAACTTAAAATAATAGTAAATTTTTGAAATTGAATCTTTGTCAGTACCAGAAAGTGCTTTAATGCTATTTTGTGTTTAATTCGACAGTTGGCATTTGTATACAGTTACCAACCAACAAAATTTAAAGTTTCAGCTAATGAAAAGTATGAATGTCAAGATTCAATTTTTCACAAAATCCAAGTAATAATTTCAGAATTTTGCAACGTAGAAGAAAATAACACATTTATATGCATTTATATTCTCCTACTTTGCTACTTTGAGGATTAAATATTCGTCAAACTGATTCTGCTGAGGCTAATAGCATTTAATTATTCCATTATTAAACAAGTATGCTAATAACTATGGTATTATTATTAACACCATATTTCGAAAAGTTCTTCAGAAACAAGTTGGCTGAATTTTGACTTCTTCGATTGGCAGAATTGGACTTAGAGCTGTAAATATTCATATTCAGAAAGCCATTTCTATTTATGAGATAATAGGTTTTTCAGATTAAACAAAATATGCTTTATGAGAATATAGCTAATGATTTTAATGATAAAAATACCTCAGCTTTCAGTTTACACGTCAACTTAGCAAATATAGTGTTTTACATGTGCTTCAGAACCTGAAGTAGAAGTTATATTAAGAAAGAAGTTATATTTAATTAAACTAGTGTGAAATAGGGTTTTACTAGAGTTAGTATGTAATAACGCTCGCATTAAAAAAAACCGTAAAATTTCTTTCTAAAAAAAATATAATACACAGGACAAATTTTCCACCCAAACAACTTGAAATTCAAAGCCAATCCAAACTATGTTAGGTTTACAATTCTACATTTACTAGACTATGATTGAAAGGTAAAAGTGCAGTAGAGAAACACAGCGGGTAACACTCTTGTTAGAATCCATCAACTGAAAATATGCCACGCGACGTAGTCAATCCCCCCCCCCCCCCAGTGGGGGTGGGGGTTGACGAATCAATTTACAATCGACGCCCCCTTAGCCACTGAACAGTGCATAAAGCTCGTTTAGAGCTGATTTATAAAGGTCTGTTTAATGTTTACGGCAAATTATAGATATGATTGATTGGCTTGTGCCTGTGGCTTTAAAAAGTCATTTGCTAAACCCTATAAGGGGTCCTGAGTACACGATTGTGTATTTCTATTTTTGTATTTCGTTTATTGATAATTTCTTTGATTGGCCTTTCAGATTCGTATCTCTACTTTAACCTCGAGTCAACAATAAAGATTATTGCCGAAAACAATTTACTAGCTAATTTAAATTTGGAGGAATCCATCGTGACTTCACCTCCACCTAACTGTCATATCCTACAATAAAACTCTTTCAAGTTGATTTACAAACTAGTTAACTGCAAGTTATTGATACGATTTATGGATGCTCGAACGGTGTGGAAAGTGATGACAAATAATGTGATACACTCTTAAAACAAACACTCCTAATTTAGCTCAGTCTGAGTGGATTTCACTAATCCAGACTGGAAAATGCACTTCTCCTTTTGGAGTGGATCCTTTGTGTGTTAAACCTCCGACAGGATCACTCCAAACGAGTGATTTTAACTCAGTCTGAGTAAATATGCATGCCTTTACGGTGTCGAAAATGCACTTCTCCAACTGGAGTGAATTTCACTCTTTTGTTTTAAGAGTGTACCTCTTCCTTCCTCTGAACTCAACTGTTTCTGAACTGATATAGTTTTTAAAGGGGATACGTTACCCAAAGCATTATTTCTAGAAATAATAACATAAACTTGTAGTTTATAGTGGTTTTATGTAATGCTTATTCTAAATAAACATTTTCTAGTAATAAAAACAAATATTTACATGCAGTTTTTCATTTTTTTTAAATAGTCAAAATTTCGAACTTTTTTTAAAACGCTACTCCTCTTTCAATTTTGAGAATAACTCCACCAAACTATTTTAGTTTGTTTTTAAAACTATGTATTAAGAACTGTTCATGGATTTTAAAATTTGAGCAACAGTTTAAAAGTAATATGCATTTATACTGAAAATCACAAAAAAGTTACATTATTATTGAATTCAACATAATAACATATTGAAAGCAGACGGAATACGCGCGATTCAAACTTATAGAAAAATGACTCCAGAAAATATTTAATAACTTTCTTCTACAAAAGATGCCATTATGAATCTGTAAATGTTAAGAAAGATATTGTGAATAATAAGAAGTAAAAATTTAAAAATCTATTTTGACCAATTTTTGGGTACCGTATCCCTTAAAACGATGTACAGGGTGTTCCATAATTGACCGGAATAGTATAGGACGCAATTCCTAAATATTTACCCGGCCCCCGCCAATGAAAAACGGCTAACTAATTGGCCGCCCTTTCGGTCGTGCATGAAATCTTGCACTGGAGCTACACAAGAATGTAGTACTTTTAGTTTGGTTTGTTTGAATTTACATCTGATAAAAATTACAGGTTCAACTAGTTTTCAAAAAAAAAAAATTAGGATGCTGTTCATTTTGATAGGTTGTTGCATTATTGTTAAAAAAAACTTGATGTTGACCATCAGTTTAAACATAACAATTATTGTATTTTTCATACAGGGTGTTTCATAATTGACCGGAATAGGAATTGATGCAATTCCGAAATATTGAGCCGGCCCCTCCGAAAAATAGTAAAAAGCCAATTGATCACGGGTTTTGGTCGTGGTTGCATACTTGAACTAGGGCAGCACGAGAATGTGTTGACGAAGGGATGCATTTGTTTTGAGTTCGGTTTGGTTGAATCGACATATTGCCTAGTAATTTTACAATTTGCAGATTCTGTTACATCACAGTTCCTAAAACAGCTAAAAATGATTAATAACTACGAAAATGGAATTTTTGTGTTTGGATTTCGATTTAAATAATTTGGTGTGTTTCAAATTCGAGCTGGATGTTTGAAAATTGGAAGGAGCTAAACGTTTTGCGATAGAAGTGTACAGTTTGTCGAAATGTGCATGTGTTGGGACCAATTAGTTCCATAGTAGGGTAGAGACTGAACCTACCAATCGCACCATCTACCAACACGGAGACAATTTAGGGTGTCATGTGGGGATCGATGGCCGAGGGGTTTGGATCGCAGGCCATATCGCTAGCAGTCCGCGCGCTGTAAAGGGTACTACCCAATTTTTTTTTCAAAATTAAATTAAAGGGTGATATAAAGTTTAGCTTTCACATTTAGAACAAAAGAGGCAATTTTACCCATCTACTTTACTTATTGCAAATGATATATAAAAGTACTAGCTTTATAAACCCGGCGTTGCACGGGTGTACCCTTAATAACGGATATTTTTTTTATGTAAACAATTATTTTATACCAATTGATCCCTTCCCCACTGGCCAGTACTCCATCGGTAAATTATAATCGCTATTCAAGTGACACCTACGACATAAAAAGAATATTTTAATAAAATTTGGTAGCTGTACCTTCAGTAATTTTGGCTAGGCGTTGAGTGAGTCAATCAGTGAGTTAGGACTTTGCCTTTTATGTATATAAATTGAATTTAAGAAAGAAAATCCATAAAAATTGCTTATTTATAACACTTAAAATTGAACTAAAAGCTGTGCTAAATGATTTTTGTCTAAGATATATAAATAAATCTTGTGTGGAAAATGGGCTCTAAGTAACAATTTTTTGTAAAAAAAACGACTTTTCCACATTTTTTATCGAAAAAATAAGAACAAATGTCAAAAAAATATTTCTATTTCCACTTTTTGTCAAATACTAATTATACTTCTGATTGAAAATCAAAATGTCGTGCTTGTAAAATAAATAAACTACAGCTTGGCAACTTGGCTCAATATGACATGAACATTTGGCTTCAACAAAACAGAACCATGACGTCAGTGTAGCGAACAGTCACCAGATTCACCTGATTGGCTGATGGGAAAAGTGTCGCGAGGAGTCGGGGAATATTTAAATCGCCTTTCTGCTGAAAGCGTGTGCTTTTCATTAATCTCCAGCTTGCTGTGAAGATATGGTTTATTCTTTAGAGGAGAGGATTTTTTTGGTGTTGGAATTTCACCGCCTAGAACACAATGTTAATGCAACAAAACGGAGTTTCAAAAAGAAGTTTAATGTTACCAAAGGACCAAAATTCGACACAATAAGGATGCTGTTTGAAAAATTTCAATGAACTGGGAACGTGAATGATGAGAGAGCTGGATTTGTCGGGAGAAGATTTTCGCAAACAACCACTGCTAATGCTCAGCTGGTGGAAACAGTAATACGAAAGCAGCCTTGTATATCCGTCCGCCGTGTTGCAACTACGGTTCAAATCAAGCCAACGTCGACGTATCGTCTCATGCGGCAGGGCTTGCACATGTTTCCATACAGAATTCAAACTCGGCAACCTCTCACCGCTGCTTCAATTAATTCACGGGAGACATTCGCTAACGATATGGTGCAAATGATTGATGTTGGTGATATAAATGTAGACAACATTTGGTTTTCGGATGAAGCCTACTTTCAGCTGGATGGCTACGTTAATAAACAGAACTGGCGCATATGGGGAACAGAAAACCCCCATGTTGCAGTTCCATCATCTCTGCATCCACCAAAAGTAATGGTTTGGGCCGCCATTTCGTCCAAAGGACTCATTGGCCCCTTTTTCAGAACCGGAACTATTACTGCCCTCCGCTACCTAGAGATTCTTCGTGAATTTGTGGCGATTCAAAATGCCTTAGATGACGCTGAAAGCACTTCGTGGTTCATGCAAGACGGTGCCCGACCCCATCGCACGGCCGACGTGTTTAATTTCTTGAGCGAACATTTCAATAACCGTGCGATTGCATTGGACTATCCCACACATACAGGAAGTGGTATGGATTGGCCTCCTCTTTCACCAGACTTGACCCCCTGTGATTTCTTTCTGTGGGGATATTTAAAAGATCAAGTGTACCGTCGCAATCCCGAAACAATTGAGGAACTAAAGCAATACATCTCTGCTGCATGTGACGCCATCCCACCAGAAATTTTCAAACAGGCGGCCGGTAATTTTGCTCTAAGACTGCGTCACGTTATTGCTGCTAATGGCGGATATGTAGAAAATATCGTAGTATGAGTAAACACATAATTTCACCCACCCTATATTTTCGTTTGTTTTCAACTTTATTTGCAAACACATGAACAAATTTTTGAAGGGTCGATTCTTTTTTAGGATCGACCCATAAAAAACAATAGCAGAACCACTACACATACATGCACCGTTAAGCCATACAAACCCTCCTTCTTTGTGCTGTTTACTATTTTTTTCCTTTTATTAATATAAATAAGCAGGTGCCCGGATGTTGTAATGGTTTGGATCGCAGACAATTACGCTAGCAGTCTGCGCGCTGTAACGGGTGCGATTCCCGCCTTCGCCCTGGGTGTACTTCCTTTCTCTGTCAGTAATAAGTCCTTCTGTGGTTGTCTTACTTGACGAAATCTTATAAGCGGGTGCCTCTGGAGCTGCTGGGTCCGGGTTCGAATCCCGTTCAGGCATGGATGTTTGTGTTTGTCGAGTATATGCGGAGTACGTGCTCGTAAAATCTGTTGGGTCCGAAAGTCCTGTGGGCGGTCATTGCGCAGTTCACCATGGGTACAGGTCAATGGAGAAAATTTCCCTACCCTTCAGGGACATGTCTAAATTGCGGAGGTGGCGACAGATGGCAACATCTGTCATAAGTGTTTGTGTGTGTCTTGTGCTGTCCTACTTGACGATGGTTTATAAGCGGGTCCTTGCGACCAAGCACACAAGCCTGAAAATATATGTCCACCAACCAACCAACCAATAAGCGGGTCTCTGATCATGCACACAAGCCGGAATATATATGTACATACCTACCCAGCATAAATATGAAAAATACAATAATTGTTATGTTTAAACTGATGGTCAACATCAAGTTTTTTTTAACAATAATGCAACAACCTATCAAAATGAACAGCATCCTAATTTTTTTTTTTTGAAAACTAGTTGAACCTGTAATTTTTATCAGATGTAAATTCAAACAAACCAAACTAAAAGTACTACATTCTTGTGTAGCTCCAGTGCAAGATTTCATGCACGACCGAAAGGGCGGCCAATTAGTTAGCCGTTTTTCATTGGCGGGGGCCGGGTAAATATTTAGGAATTGCGTCCTATACTATTCCGGTCAATTATGGAACACCCTGTATTTATGCTGGGTAGGTATGTACATATATATTCCGGCTTGTGTGCATGATCAGAGACCCGCTTATTGGTTGGTTGGTTGGTGGACATATATTTTCAGGCTTGTGTGCTTGGTCGCAAGGACCCGCTTATAAACCATCGTCAAGTAGGACAGCACAAGACACACACAAACACTTATGACAGATGTTGCCATCTGTCGCCACCTCCGCAATTTAGACATGTCCCTGAAGGGTAGGGAAATTTTCTCCATTGACCTGTACCCATGGTGAACTGCGCAATGACCGCCCACAGGACTTTCGGACCCAACAGATTTTACGAGCACGTACTCCGCATATACTCGACAAACACAAACATCCATGCCTGAACGGGATTCGAACCCGGACCCAGCAGCTCCAGAGGCACCCGCTTATAAGATTTCGTCAAGTAAGACAACCACAGAAGGACTTATTACTGACAGAGAAAGGAAGTACACCCAGGGTGAAGGCGGGAATCGCACCCGTTACAGCGCGCAGACTGCTAGCGTAATTGTCTGCGATCCAAACCATTACAACATCCGGGCACCTGCTTATTTATATTAATAAAAGGAAAAAAATAGTAAACAGCACAAAGAAGGAGGGTTTGTATGGCTTAACGGTGCATGTATGTGTAGTGGTTCTGCTATTGTTTTTTATGGGTCGATCCTAAAAAAGAATCGACCCTTCAAAAATTTGTTCATGTGTTTGCAAATAAAGTTGAAAACAAACGAAAATATAGGGTGGGTGAAATTATGTGTTTACTCATACTACGATATTTTCTACATATCCGCCATTAGCAGCAATAACGTGACGCAGTCTTAGAGCAAAATTACCGGCCGCCTGTTTGAAAATTTCTGGTGGGATGGCGTCACATGCAGCAGAGATGTATTGCTTTAGTTCCTCAATTGTTTCGGGATTGCGACGGTACACTTGATCTTTTAAATATCCCCACAGAAAGAAATCACAGGGGGTCAAGTCTGGTGAAAGAGGAGGCCAATCCATACCACTTCCTGTATGTGTGGGATAGTCCAATGCAATCACACGGTTATTGAAATGTTCGCTCAAGAAATTAAACACGTCGGCCGTGCGATGGGGTCGGGCACCGTCTTGCATGAACCACGAAGTGCTTTCAGCGTCATCTAAGGCATTTTGAATCGCCACAAATTCACGAAGAATCTCTAGGTAGCGGAGGGCAGTAATAGTTCCGGTTCTGAAAAAGGGGCCAATGAGTCCTTTGGACGAAATGGCGGCCCAAACCATTACTTTTGGTGGATGCAGAGATGATGGAACTGCAACATGGGGGTTTTCTGTTCCCCATATGCGCCAGTTCTGTTTATTAACGTAGCCATCCAGCTGAAAGTAGGCTTCATCCGAAAACCAAATGTTGTCTACATTTATATCACCAACATCAATCATTTGCACCATATCGTTAGCGAATGTCTCCCGTGAATTAATTGAAGCAGCGGTGAGAGGTTGCCGAGTTTGAATTCTGTATGGAAACATGTGCAAGCCCTGCCGCATGAGACGATACGTCGACGTTGGCTTGATTTGAACCGTAGTTGCAACACGGCGGACGGATATACAAGGCTGCTTTCGTATTACTGTTTCCACCAGCTGAGCATTAGCAGTGGTTGTTTGCGAAAATCTTCTCCCGACAAATCCAGCTCTCTCATCATTCACGTTCCCAGTTCGTTGAAATTTTTCAAACAGCATCCTTATTGTGTCGAATTTTGGTCCTTTGGTAACATTAAACTTCTTTTTGAAACTCCGTTTTGTTGCATTAACATTGTGTTCTAGGCGGTGAAATTCCAACACCAAAAAAATCCTCTCCTCTAAAGAATAAACCATATCTTCACAGCAAGCTGGAGATTAATGAAAAGCACACGCTTTCAGCAGAAAGGCGATTTAAATATTCCCCGACTCCTCGCGACACTTTTCCCATCAGCCAATCAGGTGAATCTGGTGACTGTTCGCTACACTGACGTCATGGTTCTGTTTTGTTGAAGCCAAATGTTCATGTCATATTGAGCCAAGTTGCCAAGCTGTAGTTTATTTATTTTACAAGCACGACATTTTGATTTTCAATCAGAAGTATAATTAGTATTTGACAAAAAGTGGAAATAGAAATATTTTTTTGACATTTGTTCTTATTTTTTCGATAAAAAATGTGGAAAAGTCGTTTTTTTACAAAAAATTGTTACTTAGAGCCCATTTTCCACACAAGATTTATTTATATATCTTAGACAAAAATCATTTAGCACAGCTTTTAGTTCAATTTTAAGTGTTATAAATAAGCAATTTTTATGGATTTTCTTTCTTAAATTCAATTTATATACATAAAAGGCAAAGTCCTAACTCACTGATTGACTCACTCAACGCCTAGCCAAAATTACTGAAGGTACAGCTACCAAATTTTATTAAAATATTCTTTTTATGTCGTAGGTGTCACTTGAATAGCGATTATAATTTACCGATGGAGTACTGGCCAGTGGGGAAGGGATCAATTGGTATAAAATAATTGTTTACATAAAAAAAATATCCGTTATTAAGGGTACACCCGTGCAACGCCGGGTTTATAAAGCTAGTACTTTTATATATCATTTGCAATAAGTAAAGTAGATGGGTAAAATTGCCTCTTTTGTTCTAAATGTGAAAGCTAAACTTTATATCACCCTTTAATTTAATTTTGAAAAAAAAATTGGGTAGTACCCTTTACAGCGCGCGGACTGCTAGCGATATGGCCTGCGATCCAAACCCCTCGGCCATCGATCCCCACATGACACCCTAAATTGTCTCCGTGTTGGTAGATGGTGCGATTGGTAGGTTCAGTCTCTACCCTACTATGGAACTAATTGGTCCCAACACATGCACATTTCGACAAACTGTACACTTCTATCGCAAAACGTTTAGCTCCTTCCAATTTTCAAACATCCAGCTCGAATTTGAAACACACCAAATTATTTAAATCGAAATCCAAACACAAAAATTCCATTTTCGTAGTTATTAATCATTTTTAGCTGTTTTAGGAACTGTGATGTAACAGAATCTGCAAATTGTAAAATTACTAGGCAATATGTCGATTCAACCAAACCGAACTCAAAACAAATGCATCCCTTCGTCAACACATTCTCGTGCTGCCCTAGTTCAAGTATGCAACCACGACCAAAACCCGTGATCAATTGGCTTTTTACTATTTTTCGGAGGGGCCGGCTCAATATTTCGGAATTGCATCAATTCCTATTCCGGTCAATTATGAAACACCCTGTATTTGAGATACACACAATAGGTGAGCAACTAATATCAGATCGGCCATTTTTTTCACAGATGAAATGAAAGAAAATGTCATAATTTCCTATGCGTTTTTCAATTGCCTTGGAAGGAGTAAGAATGGAAGGAGTAAGACTTAAAATCAGAGAAGAAGTCCTTCCGAAACTTGCGCATGACAATTCCTTCTTTAAACAAATATTACTATCCTACCCACACTAAAAAATTAATTAGATTTTAATTTGTTTGATAAAATACCCAAAATTAGAATTCAAAATTGAAATTACTAACGTATGAAATAATTAAAAATTACGTAAGAGATGGGTGAATTTCTTTATGACGAAAAGTTTTTTTTGAACTCGTCATATAATATAAAAGAACTTTTCCTTTTTAAGAGAGATGTCCGTAACATAGAGCTAATGATAGCGAAAAACAATTTTGAAAGAAAAATATAATTTAATTTATTAATTATTAATTGCTAAATTAAAAATAATCTAGCTAACTGTAAGATATATTTTGAGGCATTTTGAAATTAACAAGGAAGTAAAGGAGCTAAAATGTCCTACTTTCCTGTTGTTTAAGTACTCAATGAAATTTGGATTTAAAAACTAGTATATTTGTAACAGTAGCTGATGTCACTTAAAACCTCTTCCACACAAAAGTTAGTCACATAAGAAAATAATCGCCAAACTCTGCCATTTAGTTTAATGTAAACTATCAAAAGTCAACATTTGACATTTGAAAATAAGAAGAGTGAAAATGTAAAATTTGGACAAATATTGTCATCCGTTTGGAAAAATTTTGGATAATGTCGCCACAGTCTTGTTGTTTCTTATTCCACTTGGGCTAGATCCAGTAGAACTAGTCCAAAAGACAGTTATCATATAAATAAAAGTCTTGAACCAGTCCCATCTCCTTAAATGAAGATAGCTGCTAATTCTTAATTACGCATCCACATAAAAATGTTTAAAAATCCAATATTTACGAAATATTTAGGGCATTAAATTATTATTTCATGTTTTTTTTTATCTTTTTTTTTCAACCTCCGATGGGCTGTAACAAAAAGACGGGTCAAAGCCGGCACAACTCTTTCAAATCCTTGGGGCTACATTTTATAAAGAGGGGATTTCAAAGCTTGTTTACAGATATGACAAATGCTTTAATCGTCAAGGAGATTGGAGAAATAAGCAGTATTGTACATTACTTTCGGTAAAAAAAAAACTTTTTTTTTTTATCTTGACCCGTCTTTTTGCAACAGCCCATCGGAGAATGGGAAAAAAACCTCGCCCCCTTAAACTTACGAAAACCAATTTTGTATATTTAGTAATGTCTGATAGTAATACTACTTTTGTATCTTCTTTCGTATTAGAGTCTACCGAGTCAAAAGTCCCTCCCATCCCATTCAAAAAGAGTTTTTTGTGTGACATTCGGTGACAATAGAACAATCCTCTCTAAATGCCTGTCAGGGCGACACGTGTTGGGGGGGTGGACCGCCGAACGCAACCGATTGTGACGGAGCACCCTCACTCCCAGATCGTCTGTCTTTTATAAGAGGGGGGTATGCTCGTGGTGAAGAGCAGTTGGTGTTGGAATTTGTTGTTTTCAAGAAATTAGGATTCTAGAGTGGAATAACCGTAGCATAAATCATAATCTGTCACTATGAACTCCTTGACGCCACAGCCCATTAGAGGACCAAGGACAGTCGTGCTCATTCCAGCTTACGTGATCTAGGGCTTTGGGGTTCTAGGCATATGTCCCGGTAAGGTGGTCAGCCTCACGTGGAACCTACAGGGTTTAGTTCCTAAGCATGTTTGGTACCCATTTTATCAGCCCACTCAGGGGAAGAAAGGATGGGTCAGCCTCTCCCAATCCGGGATTCGATCCCAGACCTGTGACGTGGCAATGCGAAGCACTACCAGATCTGTCACAATGCTTGTTTAAAATAATTTTTTTATTTAGGTATAATTTATTATGCTTCATTGTAATTGATTATAATGATTAATACTTGCTAACTGATAGATAAGAAAATTAGTAATATTATATCAACATGTATTCCTGGGGAAACTTTAAATCGGAAACTCTTTATTATTGTAATAATATAGTATATAAATGTGGTTTTGGCAATTTCTCCAAAGTTAACAGCCAGAAAATTAATAACATTATATGCAAATTAAATAACGGGGGACTTACAAGATAGGTAACTTATAAGATTGAAACCTATCTTGGTTAGACCAATTTTCAATTTGTTTTATCTTAAATCGTAAAATCTTTGCACGGATGTATGAGCTTGTATCATTCAGAAGGCTTAATTGTAAATCAAACTCAAGTTTGAAAAAGTACAAAACACAACTTTTGTAAAAATACAGAACCCATACTAAGCAGAATCTCGGAAATATTGAGATTGAAATGCATTTGATATCCAAAAAAACGTCTTGGCTGTTACAAACGTACAGCTGTGGAAATAAAAAAGTACCCACTTGAGGTTATTTCCTCCGTTATTCATCCTAAAGAATCGGACCTTTTTGACATTGTGAACGATTAACATTCTGAGTTAATTGCATGACACAAAATTTGCATAAGGGGCCATCTTCATATTAAAAATGTTACTAACTTTAAAATTTCCAATAGCAACGCCCCTTTTTGAATCCATATTTCAAATCTCTGACCTATGTTAATACGAAATGCCAAATTTTGTTAGTTTTTAAGCATTATTAGAGGAGTAAGAGACGTGCAAAGTTTTGGTCCCATAATGTTAAATGAGTTGCACATAAAAAACTATCCCAATTTATAAATAATTAAGATAATGAAACAAATATTTTACTGAAAAGAAATTATAATAACCCAAACAAAATGCATTCAATATTGGGGTATTTAAAACAATTTTTATATTTTTAAATAATTATTATATAAATTTTTTAAAAAAATATGAATAGAAACCCCTAAATATTTTTACAGAAATAAATTTAAGATAGGAAGTTTAAGCGAAATCCCAATTTTTAAAAATGTTTATTCATAATTTGCTGAGTAAATCACAAAATACTTGATAATTACCCTTTAGGGGACTGTGTATAAGATTACGTGTGTAATTGATAAATAAGGACGGCTTTGCATGCATGCTTGCTTGTCATTTTAGAGATGGTCCCCAAAAGGTCCACAAGTGATTCGATTGAATAACTCGTCAAATATTCATCCAAATGTAACAAAAACTTAGATTTAAGGGTTTTCAAGAGTGCTTAACATTTCTAAGTTATTAAAATTGGGTGTTGCTATTGAAAATTTCAAAGATCGTAATATTTTTAATATGAAGACGGCCCCTTATGCAAATTTTGTATCGTGCAATTAACTCAGAATGTTAATTGATCACAATATCAAAAAGGTTCGATTCAATAGGGTGACTAACGGATGAAATAACCTCAAGTGGGTACTTTTTTATTTCCACAGCTGTACAAAAGTTCTTTCACTTAAAAATTTAATTATTATTCTTAAAAAACCCCAACCACAATCGCAACTTATAAACACAATTAACATAAATAAACAAGATAAAACTTCTCAGGAACTAAGGATACAGAAATCAATGCCATCGAAACTTATTTAAATAAAAAAAAAATATTTATTCAAAACATTGAGTCCATTAAAGAAGTTCAAGTTGAAACTTATATTTAAAGAAAAAACGAATGCTGTATAATATCACCGAAAAACTGGCTATCAATTTAGGTTAGGTTTGGTTTGGTTTGAATTATCGTCGCACTAAAGCTACACGAGGGCTATTGGCGACGGGCGTCGTATTTTAGAACCCCAATCAAGTGACGACCAACACCTGAATAAACTGGCTATCAATGAATTTGCTCTAACAGAAAAAAAAATCAGGTAAAAACAAACCCAATATTGTTTTCTTTAACATTTATACTTTTTATATACCGTATGTAACCCGAGAACTTATAACAGCGTATGTGGGAAATGAAATGAGGGGGGAGATTTTATACACAAGTTTATTCTGTGGGTTAATCACGGTTTTCAGGTCTTTATACGGTCGTTTTTCGAGGATTTCTGGGAATATGGATCAGATTACAACAGTCAGAGTCGAGTTGCCAGTTTTATATTGGAGGGGGCTTGTTGTTATAATTTGACTTGTGAGCACTCTCAGAAATAACACTTTCATTTTTGACGATTCATGAATCCTCAAGCCTCATTTCGTTAAATTTGGGGATTGTTTTGACAAACTATCACGTTACTTTTGAGTAATCGCGAATCCACACTTTTACGATCGTGATTTGACGATTCTGTATCTTGATTTTGAGGAAACTGAATCTCATTGTTGTACTCACATGCTCAAAAATGACGAAATATTTCTTTAGATCAGACGACATTCAAATCCTCATAAAAATGACGATTCAAATTTCCTCACTTTGAGGAAACGAAAACTCGGAGCATTTGCCAGTAAACGACTCGTCAAAATTAAGGAAAATTTCGTCATTTTTGAGCATTCATTTTTAGGAGTGAAAGGTTTTTTGTGGGACAATGCAGGAGTTGATGATACTCATTTAACCTTTTAAGACCCGAGCAGAATCCTACAAGAATATTCCTATATATAATCTAAACATACTTTTCATACATATATATGCTAAAAAGTATGTTTTGCAAAGAAATTTAAAAGTATTCTGTTTAATAGCTATTTAGGGATACGAGCCTTAAACTCTAAAAATAAATATTTTTGTGCCATAAATGAAATAAAAAGGCCGTAACACTTATTTGTAATTAACAGATTATTTTAACATTCTTTTTAATGAAAAATTCCTTTAAAATTAACTATTAAAGGAACTTTTCAAAAAATTTGGAAAAAAAAATTTACAATAATTGTTTTAAGAACTCTTGACCCTCGTTCAACTTAATTTTTTATAGAAAAAAAATAACTGATACCTGTAATCAAAGGCTGAAAACTGATATTTTGATTTTCTATCGGACAAGGTCAAATTCGGAACAAAATAACGTGTTTATTTTTCGTGGGGAGGTTTTAAAAATGTCCCCAAATGGGGACGCCAGGCCGCAAGAGGTTAACGTTGTTTGTAGTTGTAGAGGTACTGTTTATCTACTTGTAAGTATGTAAGCAACTGTGCAATTTTCAGGTAACACAGAGAGAGAAACAATGAAATTGGCGAGGCAGATCTGAAAAAACTAATATATGAAATCTTTCAATTCTTCAATATTTTTCTGATTTTTACAGGTTAGACAGCCAGACGGACAAAGATTATAAATGATATGATTAAAATGCGGTCTCTGTTGTTTAAGTACCATTACGCATTTTATTTTATTATTATTTTAAAAATCGGATAGTTAGAAATTAAATTGAAATGTACGGACTGGCGGAAAACAAAAATCTGAGCTCTGATTTTAAATTCTTTAAACATACAAGAAATCAAATTTTATCGGAAGCTGAAAAAGGGATACAGAAAGGCAGAAGGAAATTTGTAAGATGTGCATACCTAATTTAGATTTTATAAAAACATCCTTTCGAATTAAAAAAAAAAGAAAGTAGCTAAAAAATCTTTGAAAGTATGCTTGTACAAGTCTTCTTAACTTATACTTTGTATCAATTAAAAAAAAATGCTTTCACTTTTTAAATAAAAAAAATGTTGCTTCATATATCTTTATTTTAGAATGTCCCTGTACATACTTTTTTTGGCAAAATCAACTGAAATTACAAAAGAAAAGAAAAACATCTCTGTAAGGGTCACGCTCAGATAAATAAATAAATAATAATTAATTAAGTACGTGCAGACGAGTGTGTATAAGATGGTGTGCGATGGTATCAGTCTGGTTGTAGTAGAAAATGGAAAATGTTTAGTTTGATGAAATTTGGGCCTTGTAAAGGTAAAGTTTGTTGCTCGTAATAAAGTAGTTGAGAAAAGAAATTAGCTGTTTTGAAAATTTATTGAAACCAGTCATTCGGTCACTACAATCTCCTTTGAGATTTGGGTACATACTCTGCTCAATTTCATTCTGTCTACGAATAATTCCACTTTACATTTGATTCACCGACTTTCAAATCAAAATGCTCCATATTTAAAAAAAACTTTAATATCTTTTATACAACAAAAATATACTCTCTGTTCGCTCCCGGATGCGAGTCAGGGTGAATATTCGATTCCCACAATTAGTCAAAACTCTTCAAAAGGACTATTTATTTACTAAACGCCCATTTTGCGTCTAAGAAACTTCTAAACCGAAAATAAGGCCTTTAGAAAAGAGTCTAGTGGTCGAATACGCCCCCAAAAAATTACGCAAAGAAGGGATTTCAAGGTTTTTTAACGGAGCCAGTTATTTTTTGTGTTATTATTTTTAAAAGTTTGGATTTCGAGTTTGGATTAAAAACAATGTTTAAATATGTGTCCAAAAACTCAAAAAAAATTATCATTAAAAATATATATATTGCTTAGATTCGCGTAAATATAGATATTACTCGTCTCCAAATATTTTGTAAATTAACTAAGAAATAACATTTTTATTGATACTATTATTTTATTGAAAATGATCGTTAGAACTTGACATGGAAAAAATGACATTTTTAACCCTTTTATTTACATCATTCAGAGGTGCTTCAGGTGTGTGATAAGTTTAAGAGTTTTTCAGAAATGACATAATGAAGCAAAATTTAAGGACTTCTTCGGTCCAATTGAACAATTTCGAGCGAGCATTGGTGAAAAGGTCACAGAAATTTTCTCAGTCTGCATCTTTTATTGCATATATTTTATCTTATCTATTTAATCCAATTGATTCAACAATAACTATATAACTATTGAATCAATCATTATCGAATTAACAAAGCAATCATTATATGTATAATTAATGAAGCAATATTTAGAAAAAAAAGTCGCCTGATTTCTCTCAACTTCCTATCCTAATTATCTAGCACTTGTGTGCATTTTAACCCTTTAATCCTGATGCATAATGTTGTCATATTTCAACAAGTAACATAACCCACTTTATTCCATTAAAGTAGAGCTCCCTCTCGACACATCTGTGTTGTTTTCAATCATTACATTTCATTTTGAAGTTTTAGTTACTAATAACCCTCATAGATTACAGTAGTAAAAGTGTATTTAAAATTAAAGAGTGAAGATATTAACTGTTGTGAAATAACGTCTTGGCAGTATTCAAAATATAATAATATTAGTACTAAATACAAATAAATTGTTTTGAAAAAATAATTATAGTTCACGAGGGTTATTTAAAATATATTTAGTAGTTTTCTAGTCATTGTTATCAAAATTGAAATTTTGTAGTTGGTTTTTATCATATGGAAAAAAAATTAAAAATTTAAATTATTTAAATTCTAATGCAGTTAAAAAAAATTTCAGTATTTTTCCCATAATGTATGAGTGCTAAAGATACATATATAATTTTCCGGGACTAAAAAAAAATCATGCATTAGAGGGTTAAGCGAACAGGTAACTGGCCACACTTCGTTCTTCTCCCCCATGAAAAAAAAGTACCACAATCTTTGCCTCAAAAGACGTCCTTCTCATTAGACGCAACAATTCATTTGGATTCCGGATCCCAGTAGCCCACTGCTCCATTATTCGGGTTTCCTTCCAGAAGGACCTCACAGATTCTAATCTTTTGGAGAGGTTTAAATATTCATAAATAAACAAATTTGGCTTCTCCCACTCTTCAGACCCCCCCCCCCCCCTTGTGTTTTTATTTAACTTTCGCTTAATTTTTTTAATAGGGGCTGCCACATTTAAATAAAAAAAAATTGAAAATTTTTGAATAGAAGGGTTTGGTTTGGTTGAATTATCGTCATGCTAGAGCTACACGAGGGCTATTGGCAACGGGTGAAGTAATTTAGAACCACAGTCAAGTGACAAGCCGATACTTGAGTAGGCACCCGACGCAACCGTTAAGGGCGACATCGTGCGCAGCGTTGGGACTTTGGAGCGTATTTAACGTGCACTACCTCTACACGAGGTATTATTTGTGAGACATTTTTGACTGCACAGGCCTTTTATAGGTAGGCAATTATTTTAGCGATGCCCGGACCCGAACCTGGGACCTTCCGCATGCTAGGCGAATGCCTTACCGACTGGGCTCCCCAGCCCCCAGGTGACGGTAAATTTTTGAGCACGAATTTCTTAAAAGCTTTAATTTATCTTGGTTTTTATTCAAAAGAGGCTTTTTTCTTTGCTCTTAATTACAAAAATATTTTTTTTTTGCACTTAAAAACACAATAGCAGTGAGTGCCTAATTTTTTTTTATTAAAATTGTTGTTGGCGGAAAACCTCAATTTGTTACATCGTAAAGTGATAGCTCGCCAAATACGTAGCACAAATGTTAACACAAACTCACATACAAAAAATCTTTTTAAATAATAATAATAAAACACTCTCATCCCAGCGGTCATGATGAAATGGTTCACGAAATCACAGCATATCACGGCGCATATCAATTTTCGTATCAACGACGACTTGAACAAAGACTTTGGGCCATTGTTGTCAGACCTCGGCTACTGACTCAGATCTACAGAGTAAAGAACATAGACTCTTGGTGTGGAAAAAAGTGAAGCCACATCAGGAAGTCGCCAAGCGACCCTAATAGGTAAGTTTTGAGTTATCGAATGAAATTTAATAGCTTTATGATCTAGAAGTGAATTTAGAGGGGGCTGTTAACAGCATTTTAATTTTTTATTGGAATATAACAGTCACAACTCTTAAAGCAAATGTTAAACTACAAAAAAAAAAAAAAAAAAAAAAAAAAATACCTGGGGACTATTTGAATTCTATTTTGGCGCGTTCATATCTGTTAATATTGAGTTTAGTTAACACTTTCAGTCCCAATGACAATTTGGCCTCGGCGAGATTGACCCATCCTTTCATCCTTTAAGCCGGTCAATAAAATGGGTACCAAGCTTGCTTGGAAACTAAACACTGGGGGTTCCACGTGAGGCTAACCACCTCAACGGGACATATGCCTAGCACCCCAGAGCCCTAGGTCCCGAAAGCTGAAATGGTCACGGCAGGTCTTGGCCCACTAATGGGCTGTTGCGTTATACATACTCCGCTGTGAAATCTCGCCAAAAGTGCACTCTTAAAACAAAAGAGTGAATTCCACTGCAGTTGGAGAAGTTAATTTTCGACACTGGAAAGGAGTGAATATTATCTCAGACTGAGTTAAAATCACTCGTTTGGAGTGATCCAGTCGGAGGTTTAACACACAAAAGTTCCACTCTAAAAGGAGAAGTGCCTTTTCCAGACTGGAGGAGTGAAAATTAACTCAGACTTAAGAGTTAAAATCACTCGTTCGTTTTAAGAGTGTAGTTTATTCTAAAACGCACCATTTTATCCTTAAAAAAAAACGTTGACTAAAAAGCAAACAAAAAAAATGACTATGCGCTGTTGTAGGCTGTAGCATGGAATCTAAATTG
This sequence comes from Hylyphantes graminicola, assembly GCA_023701765.1. Taxonomy (NCBI): domain Eukaryota; kingdom Metazoa; phylum Arthropoda; class Arachnida; order Araneae; family Linyphiidae; genus Hylyphantes; species Hylyphantes graminicola. Next base: position 73,506,537 of record CM043114.1, on the reverse strand, counting down.
GCACAAGATAGTAGCAATTCCCTTCCACAGGTATGAGACATACGTTGCAGTTATACTAGTTTCAATTCAAGAGTCAGAAACCGCCAAATGCGTTTGTTTGGGCTGAGTACAAAGCGATAGCGGCATCACTTGGCAATCCAATTTTTGTGTTGGTTTTTGCCCGACAACACCTCTATCCTCTTCTTAACTCTTTGAACAAAACCTCAGGTTTACTTTGAGCGCACCTGTAAATACTAAGGCTACTTAAACCATGGATATCATTTATTATTTACCTGTTTATATAAAAGAAATAATAGCAGTGCCCCCGCTTTTTCCCATCGGAGTTTAGGGTTCCGTCACAAAAGGTTTTCGTTTCATCTAGGGTTTAATTATTTTATGTTTTTATTGTAGTTATTAGGATGGTGGGTTATTGTTGGAGTGAAAGTTGGTCATGATTGTAGTTTTGTGTGGGTTGGATTAGTAATAGCTGTTTACCGATGTGATCATCATGAAGTATATTCAATTTTCCATTTCACTATTTCTAAATTATTTTTGGTTTGCTAAAGGACCTTTATAGCAGTTGACAAATTTAAAAAAACCAGACGTGGTCAAAGCATTCAAAAGAAAGCGTTTAAAAGTCGAAAATATTTATGTACACTAACTTGGTTGTAATACTAACACAAAATATTTATTAAAATAATGCATGTATTTAGTTTTATTATGATCTTTTTAAAGTATTTTCAGAACTGTTTAATCGCTTACTACTCCATTTCACTATTTTTATGTTACTTTTTGCTTGTGCTAAAAATTCTATCGAACTTGGTTTGACTTGGTTGTATCAGTTAAAAGAATGTATCTATTAAAATTATGTGTTTCTTTAGTCCTGTTACCTAGAATAATTTTTGACTCAAGCATATGAAGAGTACACGGGAAGAACCGCTTTATTTCGTAGAAGGTTTTCTTTAATAGCCTCTTTGGGGATGATAGCGAGAAATAGCCTAAACTGGCGTGAAGAAACCGGTTACTCGCTTTGTATCGTTCGCGGCAACCCTGATTCGCGCCAGAGATAAGTGGATACGACACACACGTTTGTACCTCAAATGAAGAACCGAATGAGAAACCGGTTTTCGGTCGCCAATGTCCACCAAGCAAGCACTGAAACACTCTAAAGAAATCAATCGGTTCTTCCCGTGTACTCTTCATATATACACAGCAAATTATACTGAAGAAAGCGTCAGCAATTCAGCCACTTTTAACTACAAATTTTTAGTTAAAATTACTTTACTAGTTTAAAAATTCACTATTTTCAGCATTTTTATAGTTTATCTGTATTCTAAAAAACTCTTAGGATGTCGAAAGATGCGAAAATGTCAAATGTGTTAATCATAAAAGTAATTTCAATCTCTCAATAGCAAGTGGAATATTGAGACATCAATGGGGCACGTTGACAGCTGCACAATATAACAATACCGTCGGGAGTGGCGGATAGCATTGTAGCGGCACTACTTAGGAGTTCGTTACAACCAATGCATGATGGGTTTTTTTTCTTTCTTATTTACTGTGTCCGATTTAATATGATTAAATACCAAGATCATTAACAATAACCACAATAATTACCCGAAAATGACAAAACTGTTGACTTGTGTAGCCAAAAATTCCGTTAAATGGTACCCGTGTAGCACTGACTGCACGTTTAACAATTTAGAATCGGCGGTCAGATGGCGCTGATTTAAAATTATGAGCCTAAATTTGGAGTTTTTTCGAAAAAAAAAATGCGTTAAACAGCATCAATGCCCCATCACAACTCCTTAAAAACAAAGTCATTTTTCATACAAATAACGAATGATAAATTTATAGAGAGGGAGCTCTACCTTAATTGAATTAAGTGGATTATGTTACTTGTTGCCATATGGCAACAGTATATACACTAGGTAAACGGCTTGACGCTGCTTTCGAAGTCACTCTTAAAAGTTCCATTGGGTGCCGTCTCAGATGTAATTTGAATATAGCATTAAATTATGACGTCCGTCGGCAAAAGCCCTCGTGTTACTCTGGGGGCAATAATTAAACTCAACTCGGACTATAGTAGTAAGTAAAAGAAAAAATTGTTTAAATAAAAGAAAATTATGATTGTAAAAGTTCTTTTATTTTAGTTAATTTTTTTACTGCACTTTGTTGTATAAAGTTACAATCTTACATATTTTATTTCAGATTACCCTTCTTGAAATTTGATAGCAATATATGATTACTTTATTAAAATTTCTGTAAAAATTAAAAATGCCCATTATTGGATTTGAAATTTCTATTAAATATTAAGCAGTTACTGCACAATATTTTGGAACAAAATATTATTAGTTTAATAACAGAAAAAAAACTATGTCTTTGATTTGTGAAATCAAAGACATAGTTTTAATGTGCGTGATTTGAAAACTATGTCATTTATTTACAATTATTAATTTACATTTATTTATATTTTATCACATTTTAAAATTTAATTGTACAGTTTCCAAATTTCTCTCTTTATAACGATATACGTTCAATCAACTAAAACAAAAACTTTAAAAAAAAAAAAAACAATTTCAATATCTCGACAAGTGGGATTGAGACTTGATGACATCCACACAAAGCAACAATGCATCGGGAGTGGCGTCGTGCATTGTAGCGCTACAAAGCGATGGGCTGGCACTCAACACATACACATCCTCTTTCTTTCATACAGATGTCATTCATTGATATCGGCACATGTGTTTTTTTGTTACTCATACCTAGAAGAATTTTCATGCTGTATGCATGGGCACCGTTGTTTTAATACTCAGATTTTTTTTAGTATTGAATTGAGTTGTTGTTGTCGTGTGCCTCCAGGCCGTAGCCTGGAAGACAAGAGGGTTGCGGTTGGCACAAGGCTTTGAGTACCCATGAGAGGGTGGATGTCTGACTTCCACTCCGAAATGGCGCCAGCTCCTCAATTTAGGTATGTCGCTGGGGGGGGGGGGCAATTTTCTCCAGACGACCTGCTCTATGACCGACCACAGGACTTTCGGACCCAAAGATTTAACGAGCACGTTCTCCGCATGTACTCAGGGCAGCACAAACATCCATGTCTTACCCGGGATTCGAACCCATTGAATTGAGTTTCATTGAATAAACGTCACACTAGAGCTACACTAGGACTATTTGACGATGGACGTCATAATTTAGAAATCTGATAAGTATAATCAACTAAACTTTTAAAGACTACATCGTACGCTACATATTTAGTATGAAGTCCCTCCACACGGGGTTTTATTTGTCGGAATATTTAGATATATAAACGGTCAGAAGCTATTTTAGAAATGCCCGGACATGAACCTGGGCCCTTTTCCCATACAAGGCAAGCGATTTACCAACTAGACTACCCGGTCCCCTTTTTGAATTGAAAGTTATTTTATAAGAAACTTTTGGTTGAATTATCGTCGCACAAAAGCTACACAAGGACTATACAGCTTCGGCAGGAGTGTATAATAAAAAAAAAGCTACCTGAGTGGATAAAAAGATGTCGTTTGGAAGTAAAAACAGACGGAATTTTCTTTAAAAGAAAAATGATGCTTTCCAACAATGAAAGATTTTTGATAACCGATGGATAGAAATAATTTTGGAAGGGGGACAGACGAAAGGATGGACGGACAGACAGACAGACATCAACAGTATGTTAATGCTTCTTTCATATTTTTTTTTTAAAAATTGCGAATTAAAAAGAAAAGTAGTCGAAAATGTAATTAAGTCAGGGAAACAAAATTTCTGGTTGATTTTATTTCGAAAAATAATTTATACACCCTTATATAATTTATATACCCTTGCTATATTGCGCCTCGTTACATCGCGCCTTCGGTTATATCGCGCCTTGTCTCATGTCTCCGAATTTTCTCCCATTTTTTTTTAATGTGTGTAACATTCCTTAAAATCTATTCAAATCATGGTGGCTAAATTCATCTAATATTAGTGAAATGCAATCAATAAAATTTCGTTCCTTGATATCTTCCTTTAAAACTAGTTTTAGGAGAAAAAAACGGAGCAGCTAATTTTGGTTTCGATAATTTTTTTACTGGAAAATGAGTGAAGTATTATAGTATTACCTGTGCAATAATGTGTTATGTTTTAAATATTTAATAATAAGTTCTTTCTAAATTTTTGTATCTAAGTTATATTATTTAGTATGATTTAGCTTTATCTTGCAAATACATACATACTGCGCTTCAGTTTAAAAACTTTGTTGAGAGCATAAATACATCAGAAATATAATATTCATCAAGTCACTCGTTATATCGCGGTTTTTTACTTGTCTGCCGTTAAGCGCGATATAACAAGGGGTTGTTGTAGTTACAGCCGTTAAAAGATGTGGAGTTATTGTTGAATTGCCTCCCCGGTGGCTGAATGGTTAATGTACTAGCCTTTGGAGCTGCTGGGGTTGGGTTCGAATCCCGGTCAGAAATGGATGTTTGCGACAGTCAATAAATGTTGTTATTTGTCTATGTGTTATTCATTTCTTTGTGTCTGTGAAAATTCTTTCTGTGTCTGTCCCACTTGACGAAAGCTTATAAGCGGTTCTCTGAACAAGCACACAAGCTGGAATATATATGTATCATACCATACCATTGTTGAATTTTACTATCCATTTAAAATTAAAAGTAGTACCATTTTACAAAAAAAAATCTGCTTTGGAGCTCGACTATTGTCAACTGGATTCTATTCCGCTATTAAACCAACCATTAACTAGGATCCATTTTTAGCTTAAAAACACAAATCTTCGTATGAAATCCCTTTTTTAAGTGCATCCAAATTTAAAGCAATTTAAATCCAAAATCGTCAAAGGAATTATTTCTTTTGAAATATTCAAAAGTGGCAAGTATTCCAATGCAGTGTGAGCGACTTCCAAATGGAATAAACGACTATAAAGACCACCTTGGAGAATTTCTGCTCGCATCGGATTGGTCAGTTGTTTGAAATTTAAATTATTTTTGAAATCTTTTTAGACTTCCCATTGGCTTGCATTGTTTGAACAAGAACGCCTACTGTGGAACCGGTTGAGTTGCCGCTGAATTCTTTGATTTCCGAAAAGAAAACTTCAAAATCGTTACGGAATTTGTAGAATGTCTTAAATAATATATTTTTTAAAAAATCCACTAACTGTTGTATGTTTTAGCAATTAATTCAATCTCGGAAATATTATTTGAGTGGTTTTACTTCAAAACCTCGTCTAAGGAGTTTTAGGGATTGGAGGTTATTGTTACCGAAATTTCTCGTATTTTACGAGGCGTTGTATGAGACGGTGTTTTGTACTCCTTTCGATGCTGAAAATGCACTTTCAATATTGGAGTGGATTTCACTCTTTTGTTTTGTTAGTCAAATTTTAACAAACGATCGATTTTAAGAAAAAACTTGATAGTCTGGTGGAGGAGGGGGGGGGGGGGCACGCCTTGACGTATCCCTCAAAGTTATTTTTTTAAATTATTTAATGCAAAACATACACTGAAATATATATTTGTTTGAAAAGTATGTTTACATAAAGAGTACACTCTTAAAACAAACACTCCTAATTTAACTCAGTCTGAGTGAATTTCACTCCTCTAGACTGGAAAATGCACTTCTCCTTTTGGAGTGGATCCTTTGTGTGTTAAACCTCCGACATGATCACTCCAAACGAGTGATTTTAACTCAGTCTGAGCTAATATGCATGCCTTTACGGTGCCGAAAATGCACTTCTCCAACTGGAGTGGATTTCACTCTTTTGTTTTAAGAGTGTATATGAGAAGTATTTGCCAAGGTCTTAGTAGGATAGGAAGGTGATAGGTAGGATAGGTGTTGATGTGAGCACCGTCAATAAAGCGGTTCAAATTCCTTTTCAAAAAGTCTTAAAGTAGTAATGGTAAGAACAGCAAATAAGGCGTGACTGAGTCTTACGCAGCGCCCATAAGACAATCATTCCCCGCATGAGGCGTTGAGAATCCGGCCATTCCGAATTGTTTTTTGGCCCTTAATGGCCTTTAAAAAAAGTTTTATTGAATATTCTGGAGGTTTTTGGGGTGTTTTTTTCGAACGCATTAACGCGCCAGCTTTTCTCTTAAGAAAAATTTTATGACTCCCTGGCGGAGATCATTGGGTGGTATTGGAGGCGTGAAGACTATTGAAAAAAAAAAAGATTGGAAAAAATCTTGTTGAAGTTGAAGGCTGCATTGGTGTTAGGTTTTGGTTAAATCATTGCCGCACTTGGGACTTGGGTTACACAAGGTATTTTGGTGACGGGCGTCCTTTTGGACCTCAGTACACTCTTAAAACAAAAGAGTAATATCCACTCATATAGGAGAAGTGCATTTTTGACACTGGAAAGGAGTGAAAATTTACACAGACCGAGTTAAAATCACTCGTTTGGAGTGATCATGTCCGAGTTAACTAAACAAAAGAGTGAAATCCACTCCAATAGGATAAGTGCATTTTTGACACTCAAAAATAGAGTGAAAATTAACTCAGACTGAGTAAATTTCACTCGTTTGTTTTAAGAGTGTAAAATGACGTTTTGACACCTGAAAAAGCACCCAATGATATTTTTTAAGGGCGGCATCATACGGTCGTCAGCTTGGAGCATATTTAACGTGCACCTCCTCTACACTTGGTTTAACTTGTCGGACTTATTGGTTGCTCAGCCGTTTTATCAAAAATGTACTAGGTTATATCCTCTTTTCATATCAATAATTTCCTTTATGTTTTTGTCTTATTTTTGTTTATGTAATAATAAGATTATTTATTCTTAACTACGAAGGCTTCACAAAAGCCTTCTAATAAACACCTCACACTTAAACCCCCTTTTTTATTTTTCTCAGTTCAAATAGGAATTTGCTACCATGGCTTGCACAATCAACACATTGTCTAGATAACACATCAGCTTTCAACCTTACCTTTGTTTTAAAAGTACTGTATCCATTCAACGAAATACAAAATGCTGCATCAACGAAAACACCAGTGTGGCACAACTGAAAAACCACGCGCTTGTAATTTTCAACAAATAAAAGGGATACCTTTCAAATACACAATAGGGTCCCATAGAAAAAAAAAACATCAATTTCACCAGCGCTGGCTATATCTCCGCGCCAACATTATGATTAAAATAATTATATTTTGTAAAAGATCTGAGCCACAAAAGACGCCAACACTTATAACCATCAATCCGGGCCTCGAAAACTAATTGATTTTTGACGCCCTCGATAAAAGGAATCTGATGCACCGAACATGCCATTATTTCTTAACACTACACCTGCCTGAAGTTGTGGAGTAAAGAATGAGATGAGGATGATGCATAGTCAAAAAGTAATGCAGAGCCCCGTTCGCCAAATGAAGACATCGATGTCTTCCGAAATCGGCCCAACTAACCCAATACGCATGGTTCGTTAGCTATATTTGGCGATATTTCTGCAGCAAACCATGCTACGATGCTAAATACTATACAAAATATAAATAAAATGTTTACTAGATTGTATATATTCAATGTAATACTCTAACAAGTAAACAAGTCTTGACATACCAAGCTATACTGTTAAAAATCATGTATTTGTTGCGTCATAATAGACAGTTCTTAGCTGCAGCAGCTGCATTGTAAAATGTTTATTCCTACTTTCGGTATTAGTTTCAGACAGTCGTTTTAGCTACAAGTTACCATATTTTTAGAAAAACCAAGCGCCAAATCTTTAACAGTATAAGCAGAAAGCAAAGCAAATAATAATTTGAGTCATACACATAAGGGGAAATGTTACACCTGATGCATTTATTTGGAAGTCTTTATACTACAGTCATTCAAACTGAAAAATAGTTAATTTTTTAGTCTTAATTACCGATCGCAATCTCGAAATTTGGAAATCCAAGGGGCCACAGAATTAGTTAAATTTATTTTGAATTATCCGAAGAGAAAGTAAAGTCACTATTTGTATAAATACGTCAGTACAGGAAACACATAACAAATTGAATAAGGAATATTTCTTTATTATCCTTGTTCGATACAATGCCGTTCCCATCATAATCATGCTGAAATAACATCGAGAGAGTACAAATAGTTTTGGCCTATTACATCCATTCAAAGCGGCTTCACTCTTGGTCGTGCCGCCTCATTCTGGCCTTCGAGGCTGAGAACCTGTAGTACAAAAGGCATCTCTGCCTATAGGTAATTATGAGAGGCCTAATGCTCCGAGCTTTGTCTTCGCTGATGGAAGGCTTCTGGCAGAGTCCTGATTGAGAGGTCAGATCGGTTGCCGATTAATTTGACGGTGGAGATGGTCAGGAATGGAGAGATTGGGTGCAAGTCGTCTGTTATTTTGACTCGAGGAATATCAGAGCTGTACAGTAGTAAAGACATGAGTTAACCTCTTAAGACCCGAGAAAAATCCTACATCTATGTTCATAATCTAAACATACTTTTCATACAAATATATGCTAAAAAAGTATGTTTTTCAAAGCATTCTTCAAAAATAATATATATATGTTTTTAATAGTTACTTAGCGCCAAGCCTTAAACTCTAAAAATACAATTTTTTTGTGTGCTATAAATGCAACAAAAGAAGCCGTATCACTTATTTGTAGTTAACAGATTATTTCAACGTTGTTTTTAATGCAAAATTCCGTTAAAATTAATTACTAAAAGAACTATTTGCAAAGTTACAAAAAAAAATTAATATTTTTTTTAAGAACCTTACACAATATTTGTGTTCGCCTTGTGATGTTTGCAAGCACTTTTTTCTAGGGAAACGTAAGTCATTTATTGTTCAGAAGTCCGTATTTCTATCTGAATCTAGTGTTGGGCTATTAATCAATTAATTCGACAATTATCTTGTTAATTGAGCAAAAAGGAATTGTAATTAAATTATTCTAACATATATTAATTGGAATTGAACTTTTAATTACACCTTGCAATTAAACTAATTTGATTAACGTATGTCAATTGTAACTCATAATTAAAATAATTGCAATTAAATTTTTTAAGTTGCTTTACGAAAAAATTAAAACTAACAATTTATTTATGTATTAAAACGAAATAATTAAAGAGTAGGGAAATTAAGCTGAAAGTCTTAGACTTAAGACGGGTAAAAAAGTGTTTAAATGATATTTTTAATTAAAATTAACAAAGTAAGTGAAAACAAACTATTTTTTTATCGTTATTACTACAGTTAACACATACAATTATTGTTAATTGTAATTACACTAATTACGATTGATGAATTGCTAGTTGTTGTGGTTACATTAACCAATTAATTGTTAATCTTTAATTGTTCTTGCAATTAAAATTTGCCCAACACTGCCTGAATCTTTGAAGCCCAACGACTCATTCTACTAACTACTTCCCAAAACAAACGTTAACAACAAAATATCTTTCGCATGTTTGATATCATCAATATTTTTTTTGTTATTATAGACAAGGAAGCCTGTTGTTTCTGATGCCCTGAGTAGTTGTCTTCATTTTCAACGGTTTCTCATTTTTTCGTTGTTTTCATTTTCAAACATGTCTCCTTTTGTCTGTGACCATTGCGAAAGATTTTAATTGATTGTGGGTAAGTGTTTTCTTTGTGAAGTGTTAGAAAATGTGTTTGCTGTTAATAATGCCGATAGATAGAGAAGTAAATTTCGTTGTTAGTAAATTGAATAGGTGTACCGATTGCTGGCCGATTGAATGTGAATCTAGTTTTCCTTTACGAGTTTTTTTAGGTTAATGTTTAAAACACTTTTGTGTTTGGAGAAGGTGGTTTGTAGAACTTAGAGTTGAAACTGCAGATAATGCATTTTGTAGATTGAATATCCATTCATGATTGTTGCAGAAACCTTAGACACAATTCCAAAAAACTATTAAAAACTCTAGACTATTTTTCCCGCCATCAATTAAAATGTTACACTTATTCAATAATGTTTAAACTTTTGAGTAAACATATTTCATTCATATAAGCCTTCGTTTTGGTATAGTACTAGTATAAACGTTCTGTTAAGAAACGGTTTAGGACCAAAAGTTCTCTTGTACCTTGTTAAAAATTAAAATTTCGTCTAAAATCGTGAATATCTATAATTATAGAAATTTCCCGTTGTATATAATTCCCCGAATATATTCCCGTTGTTTCAATAATTTCTTCTAACTACCGCATTCCAAACTGAAATAATTCATTTAGTTTTTTTATTTTGTAAACTTTAAAAAAAGAGTAACACCACTCTTTACAGCATTTTTTATTTTAAAAGTTGTACTGTATTCTAGAATTGTTAATTGAAATAAAAAAAATCAGGACGTAATTCCAGAAATTATTAAATATTAGTTTTAAATAGAAAACTACTTCAGTATTTATATTCAACACGGTCCTTAGATTTCCATATAAAACAAAATCATATCCCGTCACACTTCTAAGCGTTATATATTTCAATTAAAGCAGATCCGCACCATATAATTTTTTAAAATCGATTTTTGTATAAAATATGTTTCAAAAGCTTTCCAACGATGCCCTTTGTATGTCATTCAGACAACTTTAACCTAGTTAACTCTTAATCCAACTATGGATAAACAGTATTTTCATAATGAAAGTTTCCAACTTTAAATCTCATTTTTCTCAGAATGGTGTTCTTTCAGGTTTATTTACCTTTTTCTTTAAAAACTATTTTAGGTATGGACCTCAATTTTTTACAGAATAACTGTATCAGAGAACTTTTCTTACTGAAATGAGCATTTCTCAAAATTTCAAGACGAAAAAAAAATTTATGGGTCATTTTGTGATGTAAAAATGCTTTTTTTTAAATAACACATTACCTTAAATAATATTAAAAAAAAGCTACTTTATATATTAATAAAATATTCTCTCGGTGTTTGGTTCAAAGTGCATACAATTCCCATAATTTTTTTCGTGTTGTTTTGTATGATTGTTTCAAAGAAAAAGGAACATTAAAAAGGTTAATTTAATATTAGCCGTATACAAGGTACCGACCTGCCTTAAAACAATTCATCGATATACCTCCCTTCTTTCTCTAAGCATAGTTATGAAACCTCACGTGCCTCTCTCGTATCTTTATATTCCTAATAGCCCCGTCTATAACCGCATTTAAGGGGTCATAGGAGTCTTAAAAATGTGCAAAGAAGGTATCTACAAAGCATAGTTTGATCTTTCATGTCATTTTTTAACTTCTCAATATATAAGTATAATTTTTAATAATTTTTTTATATGTAATTCTACAAGATTTATTTATTATAAAACAAATTTTAAAATTTATGAAACTTTAGCCAAAACTAAAATAAATGATATTAAACATAAAGCTATTTGAACACATTGTGATTAGGCTTGCGCGGCAAATTTTGAGGTCAAAATTGAAAAAATGACCAAGGAAATAACTTTATATTGTACAAATATGTACAAACTAGGACTTATACCTAAATTCTCAGCTCAATTTTAATTAGAAATTATTTTAAGAACTTTTTTCTAAAAAAATTAAAAAATTTTAAATATTGATTTTAAATTTTTTTAAAAATAATTTCTAATTAAATTTGAGATGATAATTTAGGTATAAGTCCTAGTTTGTACATATTTGTACAATATAAATTCATTTCCATGGTCATGTCTTCAATTTTGACCTCAAAATTTGCCGCGCAAGCCTAATCCCAATGTGTTCAAATAGCTTTATGTTTAATATCATTTATTTTAATTTTGGCTAAAGTTTCATAAATTTTAAAATTTGTTTTATATTAAATAAATCTTTTGGAATTACATATAAAAAAATTATACTTATATATTGAGTAGTTAAAAAATTACACGAAAGATCAAACAATACTTTGAAGTACCTTCTTTGCACATTTTTAAGACTCCTATGACCCCTTAAACATTGCACCAAAAAACGATACCAATAAACGGGAAAAGTGAAAGGGGTGATGCACGTCACTCTATAAAGGATCTAAATGTAGGTATACTGGTACGGCGGGATCATCGCGGAATTGGCGAATGATATAAAAATAAATGAGGTTGCAACAGTTAAGTTTAGTTAGAAATGTTGTCGCACTAGAGCTACACGAGCGCTATTGAAGACAGGTGCCATATTTTAAAACCACATTCAAGTGACCAGCCGACACTTGAATAGGCACCCAACGCAACCGTTAAGGTTGACATCGTACGTAGCAATGGGACTTTGAAGGATATTTAACGTGCACTCCCTTACACGGAGTATTGTTCGTCGGACATTTTGGCTGCACGGGCCGTTTGTAGGTCAACAGTTAATTTTGGCAATGCCCGCACCTAAACCTGGGACCTTTGGCATGACAGGCGGATGCCTAACCGACTAGGCTCCCCAACCTAGTGAAGATTGACCTAGCATATTAAATTGTTTCACAACCAACACAGGTTTAATCAACGTCTCCTTTAAACAAAGCCTCTGCACGGGTGACCGTTTATGTGTGACGTAGTGAGAGTAGTCTACTCTGAAAAATCACTAACCTAATTGTCCTTATTTGAGTAAAAGAAGTCTAACCTCGTCGGAGGCTCTGGCAGCCATCTTCTGTGATATTCACAGACACGACAACAACAACACTAACCTAATAAAAAAAGCTAGATCATAGCATTGCTTTTGGATTCGGTGATTGTTTAGATCGAACTACTTCAACCACATCATTTTTTCAGTGCAAAAGCCTTCTTAGAGGAGGTGTTGGTCCAATACAATGGTTACTTCACCAAACACAGACGAAACTTAAAGGTGGGATTTTAGCAACTCTTAAAAATTTCAATTCGTAGCAACCCTATAAGTCAACCTCCCTCAATCCTTTTTTATCAGTCAGTGAGCAGAGCCACCTCCAAATTACGTTTCACATTCGTCCGCTCCCCCCTTCCCCTCCCTTTATAGAGTGTTCTAAAACCGGATAAAAATATCCCCCCCCCCTTCTCTTCATTTCATTTCACGGCATCCGATAAAGTGATTCATCAACCGACACACGCCGTTTTTTAATGAAAACGCCCCCTCCACCCCCTAAATAACAGTTTTGTGTTCTATATAAATCAACCCACAAATTGTTTGATGAAAAGGCGGTTTGCTTTAAATGTTTGTGAGGGTGCGAGGTTAGGTTAGGTTAGTTTTTAATTATCGTCGCACTAGAGCTACACGAGAGCAATTGGCAACAAGTGTCATATTTCAAAACCACAGTCAAGCATGCACTCCCTTACACGGGGTATTTTTCGTTGGACACAAAATTTGGCAGTATTAGATTAAGGTTAAGGTTTGAATTACAGTCGCATTAGAGCTACACGAGGGCTATTGGCGACGGGTGTCATACTTTAAAACCACAGTCAAGTGACGACCGACACCTGAGTCAGCGAACGCAACCGTTAGGGCGACATTGTACGCAGCGCGTGACTTTGAAGGATATTTAACGTGCACTCCTTTACACGGGTTATTTTTCGTCATACACGAAAGTTGGCTGCATTAGAACTTTGTTCTTGTTATTGCTTTAATATTATACTATTTAAAAAAAAATTCTATTGAAGCAAACAATTTGATTAAAAATGGCAAAAATAAAAACATTCACCCATCTTTGCGTTAATTTTTCCTTTATATAAAGAAAACAATTATTTTTGAGTTAAAAAAAAAGGGAGAAAAATCCCGTTGTCCCCTACATAATAAAAAACCCTCATTGTCTTTACATTGTTAAATAAAAGAGCTAAATCGGTTAATCATCATTTTTTGTTCAAAATCATTTTGTTTTTCCCCGCCGCGTTTTTTCTCCCACTATGCTGATAGCACAGGAAAAACAAATACACCACAATCGTGGTTTGAATAAGTTGAAAATGCTGTCCCCACAATAGCAGGACGAAAAGAAGTTTGTCAAATGAAGCCATCATAGTTTTTCGTGATACGCCCATACTTAGCGAATTAGTTGGCAGAGGAAATTTCAATTCAACTAGGTTCATTTTTTTGAACTAGCTTTTTTCACAAGAAATAAAAAAAATATAGTTTTAATAACAACGCTGAACTATTTTTGAAAAATGAAAAACTGTTGCTTAAAAATGAAAGACTATTGTTAGGTAAATAACAATTAACTATTATTAGTTAAAAAATGAAAAACTACTTTCTAAAAAATTAAAGACTATTGTTAAGTAAATAAATAAAATTACTCAAAGAGAAATTATGTCAGATTCTAAATTAAATCATGATTGAGCAAACAAAATATATTACCGATTATCAAGTTAGTACTTGATAATCGGTATTCTCTTTTGTTTGCTCAATCATATAAAAGTACAATTATATTAAATATAATTAATAAGTATAACTATTCCTTATTAAAAATATGTATTTACATCATTGCATAAAAGTGTAGAGTAATGTTTGTTAACAAGTTATACTTTTTAAAATTTCCTTACGCAATTAAGCATTTTTCAAAACAAAAATAAATAAAACTTCTCATTAATTCAGAACTTGTCCTACCATCCAAAACTACATTATTATATCATTATTTAAATTTAATTACCAATTTTTAGAAAAATCAAACTGTACTTTTCACACAAAAATTCAATAAAGTGCGTTTTATTTGGGCCAGTGTTGGGCAAATTCTAATTGCAAAAACAATTAAAGATTAACAATTATTTTTTTGGTAATTGTAACCACAACAACTAACAATTCAACAATTGTAGTTGCGGAAAATTACAATTAACAATTATTAAATAGTTAACTGTGGTAATAACAATTAAATAATTTTCAATTGTTTTGTTGATTTTAATTAAAAATAACAATTAACCCTTTTTTTATTCGTCTTAAGGCTACGACTTACAGCTTAATTTTCCTTAATCTTTACTAATTTCTTTTTAATACATACATTTAATTGTTAGTATTAATTGCTACATAAAATAACTGAAAAAGTTAATTGTAATTATTTGAATTGTTAGTTACAATTGACATTTGTAATCAAATAAATTTAATTGCAAGGCGCAATTAAAAGTTCAACTGCTATTAATTTAATTGCAATTACTGCCCAACACTGGTTTGGGCTTATCAAAGAGACTTTTCTACTTTCACTTTTTGACTTGAGAAGCACCTCCGTTTTATTCTAACCTTCCACGGAAGCGTACCAAGTGATGGTTCCGATTGCTTTTGCCACATTGTTTAAAAAAAATGAGGTTTTCAAATACATTGTTATTTTTAACCCTTCATTTTTTAGCTAAAAAAATTCTTTTCATTTTGAAAAAAAAGTTTTTTTTTTGTTTTGTGTGGTTTTATTATTCAGAAACACCACTTCAATTTATATTTTAAAATAAAGAAACGATAATTTGGCTGTATGGTTCTTTTTACACAAGGGGGACAATAGTTTTTTTTTCAACCACGATCTCCAGTTTCGCTTTTTATCTGAAAGTGTTTTCTAATTTGACTTTGGAAAATTGAGAGAAAAAAAATTCTATTGTGCGTTAAAAAAAAACTCTTTTTGTTCTTTGGGTGGTTTAAAACAATGGGCTTTCTTTTTTTGCGTCCCCTCACTCTGGGCTATTCAATTTTTGCATTATTTCAACAATGGAAAAAAAGAGTTCTTTTTTGAGAGGAAAAAAGTTAATTGCTGTCATTTATAATTTCAAGTACTGTTATCCTTCCCGTATTTATCACTAAATATGTTTTAATACGAATTGGATTCCACTTCAAACGTACTAAATGATATCAGACTTAGATAAATTTACACTTTAGTTTTAAAAATTTAGGGTTTAATTGGTTGTATCAACATTGAGGTTAAAGGATACTTTTGGTGTTCCATCCTTTATTTGCCGGTAAATTTTTGTAAAATACTTTATTAACTGCTGCGTAATAATTATTAACCAAAGCACAAACTATATATTGCTACCCAAATAATTTGTGGGAAGAAATATCTTAAAAATTAACTGTTTGGCCTTTTATATTTTTTTTCTATGAAATTTTACAGATTAATTCGAATTCATATTTTCAAATGTAATATTACTTAATTTTACACTCCAAATTCTTCTGTGCTAATTGTTGTCACATCAATTGACAGGAATTAATTGACAAGCTGTAAATGTAAAACCAATTTTGTCAGTACAGTTTTAATCATTACTTGTAGATTGGTAAAATTGCAAACTTGTTTTTACAATAAAAGTTATAGTTAAATTTTCAAAAGATCGTTTTATAAAACAATATTTTAGGTATAAGTGCAAAGTAAACGAATTCAAAATACCCCCCACACACACAGCAAGCTCATTACAGTTCATGAATCACAAAATTTTATTTACAATTGTAAGAAAGGTAACAATCACTAGGCTGATATATACGACTAGGGGACACAGAACCTCAAAAATGTCAAAAATTACGAATTTTGTGTTATTAGCTAAAATTTAAGTTCGGAATCGTCTTAATAAGTCTACCAAGTTTTAAAAATGCAGCCATTTTTTTTTTAAAGTTATTTCACTTTTTATGAGGAAAGATAGGATAAAAAGCAAACGAATGAGAACTTTAAATGTGTTATTCTCGGTGTTTATTTTTTCTTGATAACATGGTTTTCAAAACGCTAAGGCTTTTTTAATTATTTGTAAAAGTCTAAGAAATTTTCTATGCAGTCTGTCAAATATGTTGACATTAGGAATCGGCATCAAAATTGTTTTCGAAATAATACTTTTTTAAAAAAAAATCTACTTAAGTCGAAATTTTTCAAATATGCTAAACAAAAATTTTGGAATTTTAGATTAATATTTTTATAAAATAACTGCTTAAGATAAATCCAATTTGGATGCTAATTCTTATAAAACAGTTTAAA
The DNA here is from genome assembly GCA_023701765.1 of Hylyphantes graminicola. NCBI lineage: Eukaryota > Metazoa > Arthropoda > Arachnida > Araneae > Linyphiidae > Hylyphantes > Hylyphantes graminicola. The sequence continues at coordinate 73,489,790 of CM043114.1, read as the reverse complement.
GTACGTGAGAAAAAAATTGGGTTAAAATATTTGTATTTAAAAAAGTCTTAGCATTTTAAAAAAGTTCCACAAAATTTAATTTTTTTAAATAATTTAAAAATTATACCAACTTAAATTTTTTTGTCATATACTGTTTTTAAATATGGGTTGAACCAATAAAACATTAACTTTATAGTGAATATGTCAAAATTAAAAAAAAAAAAATTGTAAGTGGTACCGTGTGCCTTTAATATTTTAGATAGATGACGGATTTATTACTTTACTTTTACTGTGAAACAATTAATATAGTAGAGTTTATTTAGACAATTAAGTAATTAAGTATTTATATGTAATCAAAATACTTTAATTAAAATAAGTACTGCTCCTGATGACGGATATACAAAGCTCAGTTCATATGAGAAAAAAAAAAGAGTTAAAAGGAAAAAATCTGAAAACTGAAACTAAGAAATAAATATATTGACAAAAAGTCTCAAGATATTTCTTCAAAAATGTGTTATTCTTTTATAAATATTCTATATTTCCTAATTAAAAAAACAGTTACGTCTAATTAAAAGATGATTTATCGTTTGTAATGCAAAAAAATGACACAAAACTCATTAAAACTCTAACAAACTTTTAGAATACGAACATTGGGGCATATTCAACTTTTAATTAATTCTCATCGTAACTTTTTTTTCTACCCCCAACAAGTGACAAAATAGCTGAAATTTCAATTAGCATCGATATAATAACTAGAATAAAGAATCATTTTTAATGATTTAAATTTGAATTTTTTTGACAGAAATATCATAAATTCGTGAGCTAAAACCTCGAAACTTTTAATGATTTTCTCCAAACCAAAAACTCGCCCAATTATTCAAAAGTTTTGGGAACAAAAATGCCAAGCTGCAAAACCGGAAAAAAATTTGGTGTAAAAATGACAACAAAAACGATTATTGAAAGCTTCCCGCTTCCAGTATTTGAACTTATAATTTCATTAATTTATGCTAAACGCCTATTCCAAAACACTATGTATACATACAAAGACAACATCTGTGAATAAAAAAAATTCATTTTTATTAATGAAATTTATCCACGCTTGCACCGGAATATAATTAATGTTCTAAGAACTGAAAAATAGTGTTCCAAAAAGCGACCAGCCAAACGATAAGAAAAAAAAAGCCAAACGACTATTTTTGGCAAACTTCCCGTTTTGTAATTCCCCCATCGAAATGATATTTTAATTATTTTGCCAGAAAAGAGGGGGGAGTTCTTATCGAAATGTTGCCCCCGCCCCCCTTAAATTACCCCAACTGATGTGCTGAAAAACAAAAGCTTGTAACTGCTCAGATATAGAGTCAAGAATTACCTGGGAAAATTATATAGGGGTCCGTTTATGTATTTCAGTGCAAAAGTGATCTAAAATGAGGCTTATAATTTTGCCAAAGAAATACAGATTGAAAATCGTTTAAGATATTTTTAGTTAGAGAAAAAGATTATGCTGCTTATAATCACCTGCAGAAATTACATTAAAATATGCGACAAAAGCTGAAAAAACCAAAAAAATTGTTTAAAATCAGATTGAATTTTCAAACAAAGGTTAAAAATTATAAAGAGTTTAAAAAAGGGTTTTTCAGTTCAAAACAAAGTCTCGCATACGTAATAAATATATAACATTAATGTTCTCGACTCATTTAAATGAAAATGCATATAAATATTTTTATTTTAAAAAGTTAGTACAATAAATGAAGAAAATATAGTTCATAAAATCAATCATATCAATTATAAATAATTATCAACATAATAAACAATTTAAAATTTGCAAACGCGATTTGTAAGCATTTATTTCTGAATGATAAAATAAATGAATGGTAAGTATACATTTTTTTTTTCTAAATTATGTGTACATTTTCCATGTAATAAAAAAATCGAACTCAAAATATTGGGCCAACTAACGCTAAAGATACTTACACCTCTTTGACTTCAAGTCCCAAATTTTTCACCACGACGAAGGGTCGGAGAAGGTATCACTACTTTTAATGGTCGGTAATTTTTGTTCCCGCCTATTTTGGGAGTTGAAAGTATGCCCCATTTTCGGTATCTTACGTGTGCAACGTTTAACACATCTCTCTTGTGGTGCTGACACCAGAGATATGCGTCTGACCTCTCTTAACGGTTAATAGGAGGTCGGTTAATAGAGGGCTAGGCCCTTAATGTACCTGGAGAACACAGGGTGAAATGTTTAAAGTGTCGCTGTGATGACTGATGGAGAGAAGATATGGGTGTAAATGTGTCATAAACTTTTTAGGAAAAAAATGATTTTAGGCACCTTAATAAATCAATGTATCACTGGGTCGTTTAATGACTCCTGCTACGTTTGAAAGCAAAGTTATTTTATCGCGCTTTGGGTTCCGAACTTGAGGTGTTTTGATGTTTCAGGCGAGTGATATTCGCAATACCTATTTAAGAGAAAATTAAGCATGACCCGCATTTCACTCATTGTCAAAAAATGAAAATCTCCAAAATGATCTCTCGTCTCGGGTCTTTTAAATTTTATTGCAAGGAACGCAAAAAGGAAAACTGGTAGGATTTACGTCACCAGAAACAAACCAATTTCGTTTCTAAAAGAGACTAATGCAAACAACAAGTTGCATCATGCATGCGAAAAGACATTCAAATTGAATAAGTTTATTCTTTCGTGCATTTTAAATTTCTAAGGCTTTTAAGAATCAAAGAAAGCCTTTTAAGAATCAAACGATAATGAGAAAACATAGAATTTAAAAATTAAAGTTTATTTTCAGCTCCATGTGGTAGTTTAAAGAAAGAAATCAAAATATTAATTACGAATTAGAAAAGAAAAAAACAGCCGCGGGACAAAAATTAAAACTTTTGGGGACTTTTCAACAGTATTCCGCATTGAGGCTTTTGTTCCAAAACACACGGAAACAATCAATTTTCTTGCACAAACAAACCCGAAACGTTTTTATGAACATTTTAAAAGCACACTCGCTTTTAAAGCTCTTATCTCGGTTTCCAGCGACTCTGGCTTCCTGTGGAACCAAAGGGTTAGATTCTGCCAAAACAAAATGGCGCTATATTTTTCATCTGGTTGCCAACGTAAATTGGATAAACTCTCGAAAAAAATTGCATAATTTGGCGGAAACAATGGCGGCGGTGAATTGCGAGGAAAACCGCCTAATTTGTGGAACTCATCGTCTGCGTTTTATAACTTTTTTTTTCCAACGTTCTCGTTGCCAAACTGCGGCAGAGAAAAATGTCAAAGCTTTTATCTGCAGATGAAGAATGATTCGAATGTTTTGCTTTTTGCGCGGGAAAATGTTTTAAATGATAATAAGAGGAGATTTTTGTGGCCGCTCGTTCTTTTTGTTGAGGAGAATAGTTTTACCTATTTTTATCGCTGCGTTGGCATCGATTCGAAAGCATAAAATTCGCGTTGCCAGAGAGAATAAATTAATTTTTGTCGTCTGCCGTATTCCGCTTGTTAAGGGGTAAAAAAAGTTAATTTATTTGTCTGGTTTGCAGTTGGACAGATTAAATGTTCAGTAAACGACGGGAGGAAATTAGTTGGTGAAACAATTTTTACAAAATTTAAATAGCCTCATTGTTAGTTTTAATTACTTGATGTCTTTTTTTTTTTTAAACTTTTGTGTTGTGTGCTGTATATCTGTAAATTCAATAATTTTTATAAAAGTAGGTTCAATAATTTACAATTTCCTATCTTTTAAAAAAATATTTAATCAAATCTGAACTTTATTTAAAATTTAGTGATAAGGATTCAAATATTTATCGACATCAGAGGTTCACAATGGAATTTTACGAAAAAAAAATGACTAAATATTGCTTTCCTATCAATTTCTTATACATATGTTCTTGTGGTTTTAATAATTTTATAGAGAGAAAAGGGCACCCAAGCTAAGCTTTATTAAAGTTACTAAATGCTTAGGCAAAAATAAATGCAAAGCTTCTTGCTCACAGTTTAGAGTTTACCTTTTTTAGCGCTCTAATTTAGTTTATCTAAATTAGATGAATATCATATTATACGTAATATTAAATATAATATAGTAATATTAAATATTTTTATTTTTTAATTTTATAAGCTTTTAATATTGAATAGTTTATTGTAGGTTGTCAGTTTTAAATTAGTTATATTTAAAATATGTTGCATATTGAAAACCGAATGCATTATCTTGATATTGTATTTTTACATTTTCACGTATTTGGTATTTCTACATTTTCGCGCATTTGTTATAATTTACATTGTAGCTGAAAAAAGCAGTAAACAAGCTGATATAGAGTTATTATATTTTACAAACAGACCTTCATAAATTAAAACGTCACTCTTTCCGAGCCACCAAAGAACTGAAGCGAAATAATTCGTCGCAATTCACCGTCCACAAAGTAGGCGTGGTCCAAGATGTCATGACGTCGCGCCCAACACTCATCGCCATTGGTCGAACAAGTGCGAAGAAACAACGCAATATGAACTTCAATATGAGTTCCATTTGACAACGGAAACGTCACTTTTTTTTGTTTCGCCTTTTCAATGTTTATTATCTTCGATGTTGTGTGAGAAAATGTGATTTGTACAGCCAATAACTTCGCTTTGATCTGACATAATCGTAACTTTATTTTTGATAAATTAAAGTAAACTTGAAACTTATCATTTATTAATTAACTACTATTTTCATGAGTGAAACATACATAAAAATGCTTAGGTTAATAACAGTAAAAATATTTTAAATTGTGAATAAGTGAATTTACCAATTAATGTATTTTAATTAGGAATATATGCATTAAAGTTAAGAAGAAAAGTCACTACAGTGTTTTCCACAGTCAGTTGAAAAATCTCACGTTTTCCAAAGTATAAGAAAGATTAAAGAATCCGTCCTATCCGTTGTCGACTTTGCCGCACGTCTAACTTTGAGATTATCTGTTGATTTTTATTATAATACTGGTTAAACTAAATTAAACAGAAACAAGTAGGTTTGTAACAAAATCTGTCACTCAGCACGCTTCCACACAACATTTGTGTTCAACAGGAAAGGGTCGCCAAACACAGAATTAATTCTATTTTAAACATTTACACTCCAAATTTGGCTAGTTTCATTTTTTTTTCATTTCGAAAATTCTATAATTATTTCTTCAATAATTATTATCGTTTGTAAAAATTAATATATATTTCAAAGAAAAAATTTGAAATATTCTTCTCTTTTGAAAAGAACCAAAACATTTCATAACATTTAACTAATTATTTAAAAGAATTAATTTTTCTCGCGTGATTGAAGCTAATGGCAATAGTGATTTAATTCTAATAAAAATGGCTTCCTTTGTTTTTTAAATGGGAATTAAGTTTTGCAGCTTTTCAAATTATTAAAATACTACGAATTTAATTTTTTTTTTTGAAATTGTCAATGTATTTCTAATCATTTCTATTAAATTTTCAATGTATCTCGATGCGTTTATTTTTTTAACGTATCACACTTGTCTGTAGCATTTGTAGTTTGGACTATGAAAGTGGGTGACGGACGGACTGAACGATTATGATACCTTCCACTTTTTTACGTTATAAACGTAATGTGGAAGCTAAAAATGTAGTTTCTTTGTAAATTATAGTTTATTTTTCTAGAAAACTTGTTGACAGTTTGTTTTTCGTTAAACAATTTTTTTTTTACATTGTAGAAGGGGTTAAACTATGTCTTGTCGTGACCCTCCTGAATGTATTAGAAAAAATCATTGAGGGTCTCTAGTTACAACCCTGTCAAATCCCATCAACTGTATTGTCCTTTGATGTGGAACGCGTTTTATGATGTTGAACATCCGCCTTTGGTTGTTTTTCTGATTGTTTGCCCCATTCTCTTTTTTTTTGCATCATCACCATTTTTTCTCTATTATTGGATTTGTATTGACTGAGGGATGAGTTAGGCTACATCCATGAATTTTTTTCTTCTTCTATCTAGCTTTAATTATTTGCCTGCTTCTCAGGGTAGGTGAAGCTGGGTAATAGTATATTCTCTGAAGCCGAAACTAGTAATGGAATTATAATTTCAATTTATAGGAATTCACAAAGTAATGTACATATACAGTGGTGGCCAAAAGTGTGGACACTTTAAAATTTCATGTGTTTCAACTGTTAATTGTGTTCTTTCATCTATTAAATTTCTCTTAACTACAAATATTTAAATATTAAGTTGAAGGTAATTTAACCCTTTCCTTACTGAAGCGCCCCAAAACGCCCGAGCAACTAAGGATTCGATAATGTTATTCCTATCAAATATTACGAGGAAGCAAACATCCTTCGTAGCGAAAGGGTTAATGTAGAATTTCATTAAAAAATAGAATTAATGTATCTGTATTACAAATAAAGTTATGCTCATTTTAGTTGAACAAGCAAGCACAATCAATGGATTCTCTTATGCTGAAATTGCAATACAAGTTGGTGATTCAATGACTTGCAAAACTAAGACAGATCATACTATTAGTTGCATAACTTATTCGTAATACAGATATTATAATACTGTATTTATTTTTAATTCTACATGAAATTACTTTGATGATGATGATGTTGTGTCCATGGATATAGATTATATGGGACCAAAGGTCTCATAGATGGCTTCAGCGATCTTCACACAGTGGTCCTCATAAAGATTAAATTACTTTTAATTTGATATACAATTGTTTAATTTGATATACAATTAATATATTCTGTAATCACACAAAGTTCAAAAATATGAAACTTTCAAAAAGTGTCCACACTTTTGGCCACCACTGTAACTAATTAGTATTTTGGTACATTTCCCATTTCATGAATGCATATCTCGCCAAACATTGGCGACAAATAACAGTATACACAGTTAAATGACCAAACTATCAAGGACTTTGTTATGCACAGTTATAATTGAAGTCGGATAGTTTTACCTTATCAAAATTAATTTACCTAACTTTAGGGAAAAAAATTCTCAGGAACTATGAGACATCATTACAAACTTTTTTTTAAATATTTTTTCGTTGCATATAGCTCTTTGATTTAAACTGGGGAATTTTAAATATCTCTGCCAAAAAAAATTTAACTTTGAATCAATGTCTTGTGTGTTTTTCAATATATTATTTTTTAAAAAAATCACTGTAAAAGTATTTGTTAATGTTTTGAAATATCCTCAGTTTAATTAAAGATCTTTGATAAAATTGAGGAATTTTAAATATCTCTGTTCAATTTTTTTTAAACTTTAAATCATTTTTTTGTTTTATTCAATACATTATTTTTTTTAAAAAAATCACTGTAAAAAGTATTTGTTAATGTTTTGAAATATCCTCAGTTTAAATTAAAGAGCTATTAATGAGGAAGAAATAACAAAACAAAATATGCTGATATCTTTCTTAGTTCCTGAGAAACATTTTCCTTACTGTTGAAAAACCTTATATTTCAGGAAAGGCAAAAGTACGCATTTAAAGGACTACAATATACACAATTAAAGGGTTAAGGGTTGCCAGTGGAGCTATTGAGTTTGGCGGTCGTTGTATATTTTTCACTACTTTATCGCTTGTGGTCACGAAACAAAAAAGTACCGATATTGTATCTGTAAAAATTAATATGAAATGTTCCTCTGCAAGTTATATTATTGTATAAACCATTTAGTCGGTAATTTCCATAACTTTTTTTAAAACTAGTTCACTAAGGCTCTTATCTTAAATATAATTGTAAATCTAAATTTTGGTTGTATAAAACTAGTTTTAATAAAGAACCCGATTCTTTTGGAGAGTTATAAGAAATTCCTTCTATTTCAACGATACTAAAAATATTAACACATTTAGTCGGCTTGTTCCAGGTGGCGTATTTTCTTCCAGCATTCATTCATGAATATCATTCTAAAGATATTCCGATTGGAGCTATGTTCCCGACGCGACATTAATTAACCAATCAAGAATTGAGAAAGAATTTATTTTCATTTAGCATATCTGTTGCATGCGAAGAATTTCCACTAAAAAATACTAGATTTTTTTTCTTTAAAATGGAAATATTTCCTTTGTTTTAGGAAGTTTTAAAATTTGCAATAAACAATATCTCCAACTCCGCAATCTTCGATCAAAGATTTGTTCCTTTTCCGCGTTTGGTCTATTTTTCTTTTACAAACTTCAACTGCGACAACCTCCCCATATGCAATATTACTTCAAAAATCTCGGCATGCACTACAACTTCGATCTGCACCCAGGCTTATTGCCATCGCACGAATTGAAATCCTGATGATTGGCACGAAATCACCAGACAAGTTCTTCGAGGGGAGTTTATTGTTTATTCTGCGCGTAGAGTTGAGAAGATGCTTGGCGAAAAAACAAAGTAAAGATGTCAGAAAAGTCGCCAAACAACCCTTGTAAGCCCAATCAAACTACTCCCACAACGTTACACTCTTAAAACAAACACTCCTAATTTAACTCAGTCTGAGTGGATTTCACTCCTCTAGACTGGAAAATGCACTTCTCCTTTTGGAGTGGATCCTTTGTGTGTTAAACCTCCAACAGGATCACTCCAAACGAGTGATTTTAACTCAGTCTGAGTAAATATGCATGCCTTTAAGGTGTCGAAAATGCACTTCTCCAACTGGAGTGGATTTCACTCTTTTGTTTTAAGAGTGCACAAGATGGCAGTAACAAAGAGTTCTACAGTAGGGTAGAGACCGAACCTACCAACCGCACCATAGACTAACTCGGAGACAATATAGGATAGCATGTGGGGCCCGATGGCCGAGTGGTTTGGATCGCAGGCCATAGCGCTAGCAGTCCGCTCGCTGTAACGGGGGCGGGTTTGATTACCGCCTTTGGCCTGGGCGTACTTCCTTTCTCTGTATCAAAATTATAAATTAACTAGCACTTTTGCCAATCTATTCGGGCTCCGTAGTGAGCCATGACTGAAGATGGCAGCTCAGTACGAGTCGTTCCTCTACCCTACCATAGAACTCTTTGTGCAGTTATTTCCTTCACAGGTAAGAACAATGTGTTGTAATTATAGTTCACTCGTAAAACAAAAGAGTGAAATCCACTCCAGTTGGAGAAGTGCATTTTCGACACCGTAAAGGCATGCATATTTATTTACTCAGACTGAGTTAAAATCACTCGTTTGGAGTGATCCTGTCGGTGGTTTAACACACAAAGGATCCACTCCAAAAGGAGAAGTGCATTTTCCAGTCTGGAGGAGTGAAATCCACTCAGACTGAGTTAAATTAGGAGTGTTTGTTTTAAGAGTGTATAGTTTTCTTGACAGAGTCGAAAATCACCAAGTCGATGTAGTAGAATATAAAACTCCGGTGGGCAGGTAAACTGCAAAAACTAGACTAATGATTAGGAAAATTGTTGCTAGTACTCAACAACTTTTTCCTTTTTCCAAAAGGCTTTTTTTAGATCGAAAATTATCCAATTGTTAATGGTTATTACAATTTACCCTCCCACGGCAGCACACTTTACTGTAGAATGGCGCCAAATATATAGCTAAGAGCGGTGGCTTGGGCTTATTTCAGAGCGATCAATGACTTCACTAGGCAAAAGGTTATTGCATTGGTTTTAGCCCGACAGCATCCTTTTCTCCCTCTTACCTCTAGGACTTCGTGAATTGGTATTGAGGGAGAAAAAACGCATTTTCGCATTCTACGGAGGAAAAGGGTTAAGGAAAAGACTGGTTTACCATCGTGCCCATCGTTTGTCGCCAAAGGGGTGGCAAATATATTGGGACGCGTTCGAAGGCAGGAAATTGTGCCCAAAGAGAGTAAGAAGCGAACGATTTTTATTTTTGGGATCGTTTGTTCAGTGACAAAGTAGAACTTTTGACATGGCTTCGATTTTTATTATTATTTAGATGAAAAATCCATTTCTATAAATTCAGCTATTCATCTTAATTATAAGAGTAAATTTACGAATATTAACACAAGTATTGTAATATATTTGTATTAGGTAGTTCTATAAGTTCTTATCAAATGTCTTTCATAACTATATGGTCATTACTATAAACCTGTGCCTGTGCAACTATATATATATCGATTAAAGACAATGACCAATTAAAATTATTATTGAGCACAGATATCTAATCCAAAAAGTGTAGACAAAGTAATCCCAGTTAGTTTGGCCTTTTGCTCCAGCGGTCCATAAACGTGAACCTTCACAACTTCACTGTACAATTTTTCTTAGTACCAACTCTTCGGTTATAAACCATAAAATGTCCAAGCTTTCCAAAAGTTTGCAAATGGATGTAGCAAAAGACAGTCAAGAATATTTAGTTGGTTTGCAAAAACCTTCGAAATAGGACATTTTGTCTTTAAAAAAATATTAAAATGAATTATCAATTACAATAAAAAGCCAACATAACTTGTTTATTCACAGAACACAAAAAAAAGCTTTTTCCACTGGAAACTTCAAATTTCAACAAGTTGACGTGCCCTTCAGTAAATGTTCACCATGACGTTTTTTAATTACTTACAAAACATACTTTTACGTATATAATTGATTAAGAAAATATGTAGATATAAAGAATATATGTGTAGGATTTTTTTCCGGCGGTGGTGAGGTCTAGATTCCAAACTATAATACATTAAGTTTATTAGACGAGCAATTTTTATTATTAATCCAAGCCAAAGAAAACGCCCTTGGAAACAACTTTGTGGAGAAGCAGGCTTTTCCAACGGTATCACAACTTCACCTACTGTAATAACTGATGTATGTATAACAATCTCAGACAAATAGATCCATAGATTAATTCACCACAGCGAAATAAAGTGTTATGTCCCCTTCTCTTTATCCCCACTATATTATGAATCCGCGACATTTTCCAAAAGTCAACAAGGCAGTTGCTGAAATGAATATCCTAACACCTCATAAACTCCGATATTCTGAGAGAGAAGATTTCCCTAAAAGATGAAAAGAGCTCGACTCAAAGAATCCCACTTTTGCATTCGACATCAAATGGGGAAAGATTGTCGGTTATCCCCTTTTCCCATCCTTTTATTTTGCAAAACTTTCGGACGCATTCAGGCCCGCCAACCTCAAAGAGTCAATGCACAGATGTCAAAGAAAAAACGATTTTTATACCTTCATTTGTTCTTTTGAATGAAATATCAGTTATCAACTTTCAAAAGGCGGCCCCGTGACCTGTGAGAAATTACGTGCTCGCCTCATAAGTCCAGAATTGCGGGTTTAACCCTTTCAGTCCCAGTGATGCCATTTGGCATCATCACTTTCAATATTTTTTTTCCAAATGTTTATGTCCCGTTATGACATCCAACACAAATCATTCGATTCTTCACACTCTGTTCTATTAGACAATATTTTACATTAATCTCAATGGAAATCAGAACTAATATTTTTTTATTCAGAAAATAGTTAACAAGCGTTTCACCTGATTTTTGAAAAGTTCACTTCAGTTCCTCATATTTGAAACACAATTTAAACTATTTCGGTTAAAACAATTATTAAATTTTTTTTTGATAATATGGTCAGATACCTTAAAATATATAACTCGAAGGGTTTTCAGGTAATATATATTTTTTATTTTGTTGTTTTCCACAGTTAAAAAAATTTGGCATTATTTCGAAAACCTTATAAAAAATTAAAATCAATTTTTTTTCTTATGGAAATCTTATATTTGACCTAAAATAAGCTTATTTTGTGAATATCAGATGTTTCTGTAGTGTAGTAAATTTTTAAGACTGGAAGGGTTAAGACAGCACACATGCCATATACGGCCTGTAAAAAATCTTTGGGTACCCATTCAGCCATCACGGCGCATTCAATTTTCTGCAATTCTGATTTTATGTGTTGATAAATTAAAAAAAAGTGGTCCTTTAGTTATTTTTTTTCAACTTTTTTTATAAATCTTTATACACTTTTATTGTCTACATATGATAACTGGCATAGGTAAAAAAAAGCCTAAATTATATTTGTGGGAAATTATGGAAGACAAAATAGCTGCTTATAAAAAGTTTAGTGTAGAATCATTTGAATACTTAATATTTTACTATATTTATTATTTTTATTATTTTGAGACTACTGATACGTTACGACCCAGTTTTCCCAACAAGAATTGAATGAAACAACAACTATATAAAATATACACAATTTATTAAAGTAAACATTTGTTAAAAAACTCATTATATAGAATAGCAACATTTATTAAGTAAAACACTCATTAAACACATTAAACAAAAACTCTTCCTTATACCCAACACCAACTGTATAAAATGATCACTACTTTTCCAAGCACAACTTTCCCTCTAACTGTACTCCAGCAACCACATTCTTTTCACGAACACCAACTGTATATTCACAAAAAACACAGCCTTCCCTAAAGACAGAACACCAAGGAAAAAAAACACTCTTTACGAACACTCGATCATTGTCCAGCCAAAATCCATCTGCCGATTCCCGGCACTCCACAACGCCCCCCGTTTCTCTTTAAAAAAAAGTTGTAGTTAGTGTTTTTCCATATAGTAGTCTAAGAAAGTTGTAGTTAGTGTTCACACTCCGAACCAGCACTACACTCAGAGTCACTCAGCAGCTTAGTTAGTGTTCACACTCCGAATCAGCACTACACTCAGAGTCACTCAGCAGCACAGCTCAAGTACAGTTTATACATAACATGTCCTTTCGATCAATGGGAAGAAAAAACGCAGTTTTTTCTTAATTCACTCTTGATACACTTAAGAAATATACACAATTTAGGCTATTGTACTAAAATATAAAATAAACAATATATACATTATTCTTTATAACTAAATCCTGCTCTACGAGGTCTGAGATCATACGAGTGGGTGGGAGGTCGTTGCGATTTACTTCGAACATTCCGATTACCTGACGCTCTAGGAATTGTTATATGATATGTAACCCGGTTCCTGTGCAAGCCCATAGGCTGTTCCACCTCATCCTCCTCCGCATGAGATGAAACAGTACCGTTCTGATCGTTACCAGGAACTTCAGACTCAAGCGAAGGAAAATTGATTCGCTCAGGAACACGAGTCAATCTCTGAATATGCACAACCTGCGTCTTTGAGGGATCGCTTAACAGACCAATCTCGTAAGTAACTGGGGTTTTTATGTCTAGCACCCGATAAGGTCCTATATTGGGCCTTGTTAACTTCTTAGTGTTACCTGATTTCACAACTGGCGTGTTCAAGTACACCATATCGCCCGCAACTATGTTTTTTACCCCCTCTATTTTCCCCCGAACACGTTCCTGATTTTCTGCTGCCTTTTTAAGACTTTCACTAACCAGGCGAAAACTCTGCCTTAGGCGAAGAACCATGTCCTCACTGTATTCACGAAGGTCAGTATAAGTTCTATGGACCGGTTCAGAAAGCAGCTTATATGGCAGTTGAAGGTCTCTACCATATACCAGGTAAGAAGGGGTTTCTCCGGTAGCACTATGGCTAGCCGAACGATGAGCAAGAAGTGCAAAAGGCAAGAACAGATCCCAATCACTCTGATTATCACCCACCAAATGGCTAAGCGAATTAATGAGAGTTGCATTTAACCTCTCAACCAAACCATCGCTTTGAGGGTGGTAAGCAGTTGTAGTATGCTTACGAATTCCCAACTTCTCATACACAGATAACATAGCAACGGATAAAAAATTGGTCCCTCTATCCGTAACAAGTCTATCCGGTACACCATGTCTAGAGACAAAATCCTCAAAAGCTGTCGCGACTGATTCACTTTTTAAATCAGTCAGACAATATGCTTCAGGCCATCGAGTGAAATAATCACTTATCACAAGTATGTATCGCATACCACGTGGAGTCAACGGCAATGGCCCTACAGCATCCATTGCAATTTTTTCAAATGGTCTTTCAGTTATAGGCACACGTTGCAACGGCGGAAGTTTCTGCCCTCTATGACCTCTTTTCCCCACGCATGAAGGGCATGTTTTGACATAGTTGAGAACATGATTAAACATATTGGCCCAATAGTACTGTTCTCGAACTCTTCTTAGAGTTCTTTGAAACCCCTGGTGAGCATTTGTGATCGAATCATGTACCAAGCCCAGAACCTCTTTGACAAGCGTTAACGGCACTACCAATTTCTCTACAATTTGCGACCTGCTATTGGATTTTGCCTTACGATCAGCACACATTAACAATCCCTCTTTAACAAAAAATAACTTACTCTTAGGGTTTGGCAATTGGCCATTATTTAAAAACTTTTTAATTAGCTGACATTTAGGATCATGCTCTTGATGAATTTTTATTCTCTCCGTCAGAGTATTGGCCGGGGTGACTACCTCAGCAAGAGTCACGGGTCGTGACATAAAATCCGCCGGAATATTAGCATTTCCTTTCTTGTACTTGATAATATATTGATACTCACTTAATGTCATTAACCAACGGGCTATCCGTGACGTTGGGTCTTTCAACTTGAGTGTATAGGACAAACTGGCTTGATCCGAGAACAAGGTAAATGGACGCCCATAAAGATATTGTCTAAAATGCGTAACCCCAAACACACAGGCCAATAACTCGCGCTCAACCGTACTATACCTGGTTTCCACTTCCTTTAATTTTCTACTTGCAAATGCCACAGGGTGCATTGCCCCCGCCTCATCTTCCTGCGAAAGAACTGCTCCCAATGCCACTCCACTGGCGTCGGTGCTCAAAAAGAAATCTCTGGAAAAATCAGGTAATTTTAAACATGGTTCAGAGACAATAGCAGATTTCAAGTCATCGAAAGCTCTCTGAGCATCTTCTGACCAGACAAATTTAGACTTAGATTTCACCAACTCTGTCAAAGGATATGCTCTTTGCGCATAATTATCCAGAAAACGACGATAAAACCCGGTTAGTCCCAAAAATGATTGCACCTGTCTAACAGTTCTCGGAACTACACTATCCATGATGGCCTGAACATTTTTATGGTCTGGCGAAACTTTCCCTTCTGAAATCTGAAACCCCAAATAGCTAATTTTTGTTTTAAGAAATTCGCACTTCCCGGGTTTCAACTTTAATCCATGGGCCTCTAATCGCTTAAAAACCAATTCCAATTTGGAAAAATGCTCATCAACCGAATCAGATGACGCTACTATAATGTCATCAATGTAAGGTGCTATTCCTAATGGAGACAACCCAGATAGCACGATTTCCATCAGTCTCTGAAAACTATTAGGTGCATTCCGCATACCCATCGGAACCCGGGTCCACTCATACAGCCCCTTTTCGGTCGAGAAAGCAGTTTTCCACATGTCATCAGGGTGTAATTTCATCTGGAAAAACCCACTACACAAATCTAAGGTGGAAAACAATCTCGAACCTCCCAAGTTATCGACCAATTGGGTAATGTTAGGAATGGGGTACGGGAGAGGAACCGTATGCTCATTTAAACGTCTTAGGTCAGTGCATAGCCTGTATGTGCCATCTTTTTTACGCACAAGCAAAACGGGGGCCAAATTAGGGCTCTCCGACTCCTGCACAATACCACTTTCCAACAATTCATTTACTTGCCGATCCAACTCTGGTTTTAAATGCTGAGGAACACGGTAGGGGTGTTGCCTTATTGGCTGTTCCGTTGTTAGGTTAATCCTATGCAAAAGAGTGTCACAACCAGGCAAATCCTGCACACTACTTGCAAAAATATGAGCATATGGTTTCAAAAAATTTATCAATTTGTTCCTAACCGCACTATTAAGGTGAGAAAAATCAAACTTGCCTCCCCAGGCCTCGAAATTATCCCCCAGCTCAGTGTCCACATTATTAACAGCACACTCTGTAACAGTTTTCAAGGGTTCCACGCTTACCAGCCGCATACCTTTATTGAGATGCACAGGCTCTACACCCGTATTAAGCGTCTTAATCACAAATATCCCATTTGAATTATTTCGCCCAACCGACCTAGCAACCCAAATCTTCTTGGAGTCATTATCAATGGTAGGCTGCAACAAAACATTTTCAGTTGCCTCAGAAAATTCACCCCGTGTTTTTACCAACAAAAATTGCTCACAACCAGGCTCAATTACAGTCTTTCTACTCAGATATCCATAAACAGGATTGACCTCAACTTCAATTGAGTTTTCACATGAATTAATTTCATTAACAAATAAATCACATTGATCAAACGATATCTCATTGCCGTTGTCACTCAATGTTCTCGCCCCGTAATCAATAACTAAATTGTTTTCACTTAAAAATGGGCACCCCAACAAAATATCGTATTTCTTTGACATCAAATTCCTTGAAACGTAAAAACTGACTCTATACTCATAATTCTTAATATGGAGATTCAGGGTAACCTTTTCTTTAATTACCGTATTAAACCCGGAAATACCCCTAACTAAAATATGACACTGCTCAACACAATTGTTGCTAGTTCCAATTCGATTATAAAAACTCTTGTTAATAATATTAATGGAGGCTCCTGTATCCACCAACGCCCTGCCACTTAAATTGTCCACCGTGCAAGATATTATTGGGAGGCTAACACAATCCAAACCATAACAAACCTCGTGTGGGGTTCCATTGGGTTCTGTTGAGGTATCAGCACCACCCCCTATTAGTTTAACTCCCCATGGGGAGATGGGTGTGTATGTTCTACACCCACGCTCCTACCGCCCCTATTTACGGGTCTCAACTCGGGATGCAAAATCCAGCAAGATTCGCGGCTGTGTGACACGCCGTTACAGTTACTGCACCTACGCCTCCCACAGCTTTGATGGCCAAAGTTATTACAGTCTCTACAACGGGCAGTTGAACGAAATGAATTGTTCCGTCCCACATATCGTTCTCGATTAGCCCCGCCAGAGACCCTTTCTGAAAACAATCCTTCTATCCTGTTTTCAAGGTTATGAACGCGACTCACCAATGAACCCATGGTTTCTTTGTTCATTCGAATGCTATCTCTGACCAAGGCTGTGAGCTCGCTCATCTGGCTTTCCTCACGCACCACAGTAAATACCTGTTCAGCCCGCGGAGCAATCTCTTCAGTAGGTCGAATTGAAGGACATGCCTCCTCTATATCAATTGCCTGTGTCTTAGCCTTAATGTACCCCAAATGAGCGATCGGTGCAATACATCGTAAAATATCCGGCCTTAACCCATTTTTAAGAGTGGACAAGAGCAACTGCTGGCGATAGTCTTCAAAGTTTTCATCACTAGACGGCACGCACTTGTAAGATAATGCTTCGATTCGTGAAAAAAACTGCCTCGTAGTTTCATTTGGCAATTGATAAGCTGAAGTCAAACGACTTAAATACATAGCCATCGAAGTCTTAATCTCAAAACGTGTCTTAAGTGCTGCTACAACACCAGAGAAGTCTTCCCTTTTTAAGTGTACCTGATCCTTTAGATATTCCGCAGCCTGCCCTTTTACTTTTAACCTAAGCACCAGCAGTTTCTCTTGAGATTTCCAATTAGCATACGATCCTATTTCCTCAATGCGTTCAATAAAGTCATTTATATTTATTCCTGATTCATCACCCGAAAAAAAATCAATGTTTGGTAAAAACTCACCAATACTCGGATTTTGTTCAGCTCGAATGGTAAAACCACCAGGCAATTCCTTACCCATTTCCCCGCTGATCTCAGACTCGTTGGTTCCTTTGGCCATAGCTAACAATACACAACAGGCAAGGCCACTGAAAAATTCTTCACTTATTATTCACAAAAAATAAAACTCTAAAATACATGTATACACAATATAGATCATAAAAAGGGCTTAAATATTTTAAAAATCATTTTTCTAAGGCCAAAAGAGCAGTTAAAACAGTTAATAAATTAATTTTAAATTTATATTCATGCTGGGAACTGGTCACGGCACCACATGATACGTTACGACCCAGTTTTCCCAACAAGAATTGAATGAAACAACAACTATATAAAATATACACAATTTATTAAAGTAAACATTTGTTAAAAAACTCATTATATAGAATAGCAACATTTATTAAGTAAAACACTCATTAAACACATTAAACAAAAACTCTTCCTTATACCCAACACCAACTGTATAAAATGATCACTACTTTTCCAAGCACAACTTTCCCTCTAACTGTACTCCAGCAACCACATTCTTTTCACGAACACCAACTGTATATTCACAAAAAACACAGCCTTCCCTAAAGACAGAACACCAAGGGAAGAAACACTCTTTACGAACACTCGATCATTGTCCAGCCAAAATCCATCTGCCGATTCCCGGCACTCCACAACGCCCCCCGTTTCTCTTTAAAAAAAAGTTGTAGTTAGTGTTTTTCCATATAGTAGTCTAAGAAAGTTGTAGTTAGTGTTCACACTCCGAACCAGCACTACACTCAGAGTCACTCAGCAGCTTAGTTAGTGTTCACACTCCGAATCAGCACTACACTCAGAGTCACTCAGCAGCACAGCTCAAGTACAGTTTATACATAACACTACCAATGCTCCTGTAGATACGCATTTTGATAATGATTATGCAGACGTCATTTTGAGTTGACTTCAAATATCATTGCACTAGAGCTACACAAGATCTATTAGAGACGGGCATCAGAATTTATAACCGCACACTCAAGTGACGAGCCGACACCTGAGTAGCACCCAAAACAACTTTTCAAATGTGACTTCGCAAGCGGCGTCGGTACTTAGGAGCATCTTTAACGTTCACTCCATCTACAGACATTTTAGCTGAACAGACCGCTTATAGCTAGAGTTATATTGGCAACGCCTGAACCTGGGACCTACCGACTGTGCTCTCCAGCCCCCAAGATGTCATTTTGACATTATCATGTCATAAAAATGTCTAATGACAAAAAGCAAGTACAGAAATCAACCAGTCTCCGAGAACACCTTTCAAACAAACCATGTTTCCTAAGCATCAGAGGCAAAGGCGGCCGAAGAAGAGCCTTTCTGAAAATCAATCGGCGAAAAGGAAAGGGGGCTTTTGAAAAGCGCGCAGCATTCAAAAAGCATCAGCAATGGCGAAATTGGGAATGAGATCGACACAACAAAGCCAATAGAAAACGGGTGGAAAGACACACTGCGATTGCCGGAGATGATCCCCTAGAGGACCCGATGGGACAAACGTGGCTATAGAAACTTTTTCTAAAGCGCAGTTGCTGGATGTATGTGTTAATTTATATTTGTAGCTTGAAACAAGTGAGTTAGTAAAACAAACTTTCACTTAGAAGTGCTTCCACACATAATTCAAGAGTCTAATAAAACATTTAGCATTCTACCCCTCTGAGGGATAATGAAATTGGCTGAAGTGTAAACTTGTTTTCAAAGCATGATTTAAAAATTTTTATTAAAAATATCATAAAATTTAATAAAAAAATATTTCCATTACAGAAGATAATGACTCCTTCATGCTTCAAATTTTAAAAATTATATATTTTTAAAAATCATGCAAGTTGATGGAAAAACCTGGCGTTCAAGTGACGGGTTTATACGTCTGTATCCCTCAGAGGTCAATACTAACTTTTAAACTGTAGTTTCGGCTGCTATAAAAGTGAGTGACGGACAGGCGGTGATAACCTTTATAAAGGCTTCCACCTTTTACGTTATAAACGTAGTGTGTGGAAGCTAATATGATGCAGACTTAACTCATGAACGGCGAATGGCAGAAAGGAACATTTGACAAAAAATGACGTTAATTTAAGGACTTAGATTACGAATAAATCACTTTCGTATTCGATGTCATATGACACTAAGGGTAGTGTAGAACAAAATATGTAGGACTGATTGAATTACAGAAAAAACTTAATGTTTCAATTTAGAAGGAAGGTGTTAATATGCTATTTACAAATGGGTCTTAATAATATATACATTCACAAAAATTGACGAACTGATATCAAGATCAAGAGCTCTGCGGATAAGGGAGAGGCTCGCCGTGACGTCACGCTAATCGTCCTGTTCGGAGAACGGTACTTAATTTTTGTAATGAAAAGACTCCTCGGCTTTGTTTATAAATTCATTAAAATTAAAAAATTTCTAAATATTATTATTAAAATCAATTCTAGAATACGGACAGTCCGTAGAAGTGGTTATATGAGTCTCTATCCTTCAGGTTGTTTGATTTTTGTTCATTTGAATTAAAAACTGGTGCAAGTAACATGCAGTTCCCTTCCTCCCCAAGGACCCGCGAGAATAATCATTTTAAAGAGGGTAGCGTCTCTATATTATTATTATTTGACTTGGGTTTCAATGGACCCGGTGGAAAAGGGTTTTCGATGCTTGTATTTGTGTGTCTGTATTCAACAGATGGGTTTGACAAACACCTAACCTAAAACTTGTGTCGAAAATATCTTTTATATTCGTATAAACACTCATAAAACAAAAAAGTGAAATCCACTCCGAAAGGAGAAGTGCATTTTCGAGACTGGAAAGGAGTGAAAGTTAACTCAGACTGAGTTAAAATCACTCGTTTGTTTTAATAATGTACGAATGATATTTATTACACGAAAATATAATTGATACAACGTACCATACACCTCTTTACAACACCTAACTTTTTAAATAGCTCGAATTTTCATTGTTTGAAAGCTCTGGGTGTCATCTGCGCCACTTGTCGTCCGCAGCTCAAATTTCAAAGCGTAGAGGACTGTGGTGAAGATTCTGTCGGAGGTTAAGCTAAACAAAAGAGTGAAATCCACTCCAAGGAGAAGTGCATTTTCGACACTGGAAAGAGTGAAAATTAACTCAGACTGAGTTGAAGTCGCTCGTTTGTTTTAAGAGTGAATGTTCTTCGATTTTCATTTTTAAGAAAGTGAACTTTTCATTGACCCCTTTCACTACCAGGACGTACTAAGGGTCTCTCAGTTCAGTTCCGGACATAAACCCGACAGCCGAAAACCCTTCAAGCCAGAAACCCGACAGCCAAAATCCGGAGATTAAAAATTCTGATTTTGGGATAAAAGCCCCGACAGGTCCGAAAACCCTGACAAATCAATAAATTACTGTCGTTCTGCTTAGTTAAAGGCAATTTAATGACTAATTTTTGTATTAATATTTCTGCATTTTTTGCTGTCGGTATTATGGCCTGTACCCTTCGCTAAGTTATTTTGGAGCCTGTTATACAAAGATCAGTAAAAATGTTACTTACAGCTTTGTCGTAGTAAAGTAAATGTATTCTCAAAAGTGAATTGGGTCCGACCACTCCTTTTCAAAAGCTTTTAAAAGTCTTTTCGTCTCGTAATGTCTCCATACACACATTCCACAAACAAATATAGAATTCAGATATGGATGAATCGACGTGTAGCTGGTTAGACAGAGCCTTAACTGACATTTTATGTCATTCAATTGAATAAAATATCGAAATTGTTTATTGGCGTTTCATTATTAATAGAGCTTCTAGTTTAAAAAATTATCATTAAACACAAAACAGCTGATTCGAACCCTCCTACATTGATATTTTATTCTGTAAAATTTCTAAAGCACTTCGACTTTAAAAAAGTAGAAGTTGTAGTGCCTTACAATGTAGTAGGTTTGGTTTAATTTGATTTTGATTAATGAAGCTAAAAAAATAACAATATTTTTAAGCTCATGTTTCCTTCTTAAAATTGAGTGGAGAACTTGGTTTAGTTGAATAGTAATGCATAACTGTTACGACACTAATTAATATTCGACTCACTTTTGACACTTAATACCAGTTACAATTTCGTCATATCAACGCAATGGTTCCGTCTTAGTATTGGAGAAAGCATCAAATATTATTTGATCAGGTATTTGAAAAGGGAATTTTTCGAGAACTGTATAAATTGTTTCGTCTTTTGTTGTTCCAAAATAAGCGTCGGTCTTGTAGAACGCCGAATTATGTCGGACACAGAGATGTTTTTGTGCGCCTCTGTTGAATTCTAATACGAGATTTCTTTTCCGCGACACAATGCAGTTTTGTTAACACCTTTGGGATTATTTCTAATGCGAAGAAATTGAATAAAGCAATAACTGGAACATATTACTTTGGATCTAAATATGCAGCTGAACGGAATCAATTTCCATGATCTGCATAATGGACGTTGTGCAAATATCGAATTTTTCCTATTCTTGTATTCGAATTATATTTATTTTCAACATTTGGATTTGAAGATTGTCTATGATATATTGTCATGCTTTGATTTTTCAGAATGAAATTCCATTTAGTTTGCATAATAGATAATTTACCCAATGATTGGACTAAACACATGATAGACATGAAAAAATAAAACTGCTGTTAAATCACTCTCAAACACTCCACTTTAAAGGTTTGTAATATAATGAGAAAAAAAATCTGTTCAAAGAGTCCGTATTTCACGAAAATCACTGACATGTTTTCTGAATAAGTTACTGAGAATGAATCTTCTCAAACTATCACCGAACCGATAAACGTTGTGCGCATCTATTCGTACCTGATCAGATGCCTTTATATTAATGTAGAATCCAACCACAACTCTCTTTTTGTTGTTTAATAGTTCATTGCACTAGAACTTGAAGAGATAGCGAGCATAGCGTACACAGTAGTTTAAGAGAAACAAGAAACTATCTGCATTTGTCAATGGACGAGTGGAACGGCCACGCCTTCGGTAACGTCACAAACACGTAAAACGTTGTCTCCCACAAACAAACCATCCTGTATCTAATTCGTTCAAACTAGAAGGATAACGCCTATAGACCTATAGTGATGTTACAGCTACGTCACACATTCACTACACACACATTACACATTCATTATACACTACGTAATTTTCTTTACCCCATAAAAAACACGAACCCTGTTCGAACTGTCCATTGTGTCTAGGATACACTTTTAGAAATATAGTTACGAAAAATGATGGAATGAATTTAAATTGAATAAACTAAACTTACCAATATCACTGGAGATGTCAGTTACATTGGGCAAAGTTGTGCAGGGCTTGGTTAAAAATATCCTGAAAAATAATGAAAGGTGCTTTAATTTACCCACCATTCCAAAAAAGCCGACATAGTACATTATTACAGAATCTTAATAATTGAAAAAAAAGCGATTTTTTATTTTCTTTTTTTCAGATTGGAAGCTGGAGTAACCATTTTTTTAACCAGTCATTTTATATATTTTAACAACATACAAAAAGTTTTTTTTTGGGCTTAGTTATTGTTTAGTTTGCTTCTAGTTTCCTAATTAAAAAGAAAGGTGTGCAGTTGTAACGTCATATGACGTCACACTCTATGACGTCAAGAGCCATTACATACTGTTTATACTAAGCCATACAGATTCATGACAACTTTGCTTAAGTGCTTTTTAGGGCAAAAATGAGCACTCTCCGGCTATCTAAAAATAAGAATTGTCGTTGTCGAATGAGGTATTTTAATAACTTGCATTGAACACTCTAATGCATACTGTACTCGATGGCAACAAGCAACACATACATAATCCACTTTATTAAAGTAGAGCTCCCTCTCGACAAATTTGTGTTTTTTTCATCTATTACATTCCATTTTGAGGTTTTAGTTACTAATAATCCTCTTAGATGACAGTAGTAAAAGTGTATTCGAAATTAAAGAGTGAAGTTATTAACTGTTGTGAAATTACGTCTTTGGCAGTATTAAAAGTACAATAATATTAGTAATAAATACAAAAAATAGTTTTGAAAAAATAATAATAGTTCATGGGGGTTATTTCAAAATATATTTAGTAGTTTTCTAATCATTCTTATCAAAATTAGAATTTTGAGGTTGGTTTTTGCCGTACGACAAAAATTTTAAAAACTGAAATTATTTAAATTCCAATGTAGTTAATTTTTGCTCAGTATTTTTCCCATAATGTATATGAGTATGAAAGATACAAATATATTCTTTCGGGATTTAAAAAAAAATTCATGCATTACAGGTTTACAGGGTTAAATGCAATGCAATTTACTTTAAATGTTTTTCTTTACGCAATAAGAAAAATCTATATTGTGTGTTTCCACTAACGGCAATTTCGATTTTTTTTAAACATCCCCCTCTTCTATAATTCGCAATAAATGAAGGTCTGCCTCTCGTTTCAAAAAACCTCCAAAAAAACTTTTTTTTTATTTCAAATAAAACACCGTCTCTCAAATATCACTTTCTTCTTAAGAGATAGCACCGAAATAACGTCCCCATACAAAAAGAACACCGTAACAGTCCTGTCCCGTCTTTTGTGTCCCTCTGGCTTATGACAGCCAGTCTCTTTTTACTGTCCGGGACATTAAGGAGACATAGAGGACACAATATGAGGATTATTCGAGATAAATCACACGAACAAATGTTCCTTACATCACATTCTCCCTTTTTTTCCTGCTTTCAGGAACAGCCATCACCTCCTTTGGTTTCGTGTTCGTTTATTTTTTTCCCTTTTTTTCCAGGAAACGGGAGCTAGGGTTTGCCCTGTCGATTGTTCATTTGTATGAGGGGAGGGGTTTTGTTTGGCGATGAGGGTTTCGGTCGCCAAGGATTTTGGCTAATTAGGATTTAAATGTTGTCTGGAATAAAACATGGATGAAATGTGTAAAAATTACGAAATTTCGTCAAGTATATTTAAAGTAAAGACTTGAGGTGTGTATCACTATATGACTTTCAATTATCACTCAATAAACCAATGGATTTCAAAGCAATTACATATCCTCCAAGGGGATTAACTTAAAAACGTTACAATTTTCATGCCAGTTACCCTTTGGTAGAAACCTTTTATGACGTCTGATGACAGGTACAAGAAATTCGTGTACCAACTTTGAAGTTAGTAGGTAGGTAGGTTTGAATTATCGTCGCACTAGAGCTACATGAGAGCTATTGGCTAAGATCGTCATAATTTAAAATCACAGTCAAGTGACGAGACAACACCTGAGTAGGCCTCCAACGCAACAGTAAGGGGCGACATCGTTCGCAGCGTTGGGACTTTTAGAGCATATTTAACGAGCACTCCCTCTACACGGGGTATTATTCGTCGGACATTTTTGGCTGCACGGGCCGTTTATAGGTCGGCAGCTATTTTGGCGATGCCCAGGCCCGAACCTGGTACATCTGTGGAAATAAAAAAGTACTAACTTGAGGTTATTTCCTCCGTTATTCATCCTAAAGAATCGGACCTTTTTGACATTGTGAACAATTAACATTCTGAGTTAATTGCATGACACAAAATTTGCATAAGGGGCCATCTTCATATTAAAAATGTTACTAACTTTAAAATTTCCAATGGCAACACCCCTTTTTGAATCCATATTTCAAATCTTTGACCTATGTTAATACGAAATGCCAAATTTTGTTAGTTTTTAAGCATTATTAGAGGAGTAAGAGACGTGCAAAGTTTAGGTCCCATAATGTTAAATGAGTTGCACATATAAAACTATCCCGATCTATAAATAATTAAGATAATGAAACGAATTTTTTACTGAAAAGAAATTATAATAACCCAAACAAAATGCATTCAATATTGGGGTATTATAAACCATTTTTATATTTTTAAATAATTATTACATTGATTTTTTAAAAAAATATGAATGGAAACCCCTTAATATTTTTAAAGAAATAAATTTAAGACACGAAGTTTAAGCGAAATCCTAATTTATAAAAAATTTTATTCATAATTTGCTGAGTAAATCACAAAATACTATTTAATTACCCTTTAGGGGACAGTGTATAAGATAACGTGTGTAATTGATAAATAAAGACAGCTTTGCATGCATGCTTGTCATTTTAGAGATGGTCCCCAAAAGGTCCACAAGTGATTCGATTGAATAACTCGTCAAATATTCATCCAAATGTAACAAAAACTTAGATTTAAGGGTTTTCAAGAGTGCTTAACATTTCTAAGTTATTAAAATTGGGTGTTGCTATTGGAATTTTCAAAGATCGTAATATTTTTAATATGAAGACGGCCCCTTTTTGAGGTTAGGATATGAAGACGGCAAATTTTGTATCGTGCAATTAACTCAGAATGTTATTTGTACACAATCTCAAAAAGGTCCGATTCTATAGGGTGACTAACGGATGAAATAACCTCAAGTGGGTACTTTTTTATTTCCACAGCTGTACCTTCCTCAAGCTAGGCGAATGCCTGACCGACTGGGCTCCCCAGCTCTTTAAAGTTCGCAGCTATTTAAGAGTTGATGGGTGGCTTCCAGAGTGACAGAGTCTGCTAGACGATCCAATATTCAAAAACAAATCAGCACCCTATCCATATTGTATCGAAAACACAAAATCTCCAATTTGGATATGCGACCCCATCACAATACATTTTTTATAATTGCGTGAAAAAAAGCCGACTTTTACATTATAATTTCAATATCAGACGCGTGCACAAAGCTAGACTTTTTGAAACAGTGAAAAAAAGTACTTTTTTTCACCCAAAAGCAGTGAAAAAAAGACTTTGTCGCACTCTTTTTATAAGATGCCAACGTTTCAAGTAAAATTTCGATTTGATAATACTCATAAAATCCAAAGATTTATCGATCTGCTGTATTTAAAAATATTATGCGCGTGAATTATTTTTGAATCAATGCATTTTTTTCTCGCGATGGGAATATTTCTTAAGTCACGCCCTTCGAACTGCGAGTTCATTGGTTGCTTTCTTTGACAAAATGTTGAAACACGCTGATTGGTTTTTTATAGCGTCACGCGCTCCGAACTGCGAGTTCATTGGTTGTTTTCCTTGACATCTCTTAGTCGATTTTAGTGTAATTAGCACGTGAATTATTTTTGAACCAATGAGATTTGATTTTTTTTCACGCAATTATAAAAAATAGTGTATGAAACACGTGCGAAAAGTAAACTTTTTAAAACACGTGTCTTTATTTCACTCGCTCGTACCTCGCTCGTGAAATAAAATCCACTTGTTTTAAAAAGCATTACTTTTCGCACTAGTTGCATAAATATCTATTTTATACCATATATGTATTTCAAATCAGGTAACCGAAAGTAAAATAAAATATCGGGTATCGTGAAAGCAAAATGCAGTATTGATATAACGGAAGGAAGTGCTCAAGTTTGACACGTTAAGTTTGTTTTAGTAGAAGCTAAGTTTGGTCAAGGGACAAGCCGACGCCTGAGTAAGCACAAAAACAACTTTTGTTTGCGACATCTTACGTGGCGTTAGGACGTTGAAGCATATTTAACGTGCCTTAAATCTACTAGGAGTATTTATTGAGACATTTTGGCTTCAAACACCATTTATAAGTCGGCATATGGCAATGCCCAGACCTGAACCTAGGACCTTTCCAATGCAAGGCATGTACCGTGCCGACTGAGCAAAGGGTTCAACAAAGGGTGGAGTATTTCCTCAGAAAATCTTAAAGTAATGATTTAAATTGTTTTTATAATGGTTTATAAATCACTATATGGTAGACTAACCAGTGAATGAACGCTTAAGACGTCACGTTCGCCAGTGAATGAACATCAGGATATAATGATCAAAAAAACAAACCTTTGTCTGATAGCTTCCTACTACATGGGAGGAAGTCAGTGTTGCCAATCCATATAGTGGAATTATTTTCAATCCTTATTTTTTAAATTATATTTACTAAATGTTCATTCACTGGGGCCTGTTCACTCACTGGTCAGTCTACCCCATAATCACATATATAAAATCTCAATAACATAAAAATTCCCAATCAACGATAGTTCGCCTCACATAGCATACAGACGACCCCTTTAGAGATACGAATAGAACAGTACCACATAAAAGAAAACATCCCATAAACCCCCGGACAAAAAAAAAACGGGAAAAGAATGGGCAAAAACAGGAGAACTGGATGTAGATCCCAGAAAAGAAACACATAAAAAAAGGGACTCCTGGTTTCTTCTATGACGATAGGTGTCCTGACCACTGAGCTATCTTTTATGGCGACCATCGGAAAAACACACAATGGTTTTTGTCGCCAACCACAACAATGGTCAACGAAACCGGAAATAGAAAAGTCCGCCATCGTACCCACCTCCCCTCGTGTCAACGTTTGTTATGGGGCCCCCGGGCTATGGTGGTTTGGGTCCACAATATCGGAGGAGGGTTTTCTTGTGTATATGGAACCTCGACGACAATAAAAACGTCCTTTCGTTGTCTCATAAAGACGGGCGCGGGTTGCCAGGAGATGGCTGTCGATCGCCCCGTTGGCGAGAATGTGTCATGTAAAAGTCCATCTGGAACTCTAAAATAAATTAAAACTCTTAATTGGAGAGTACAGGGGAAGAACCGTTTGATTTATTAGGAGTCGTCCCTCAATTGTGTCTGCTTGGTGGACATTGGCGACAGGACACCGGTTTCTCTCTTTCTTCTTCGTTTGCTCCAAGTGTCGGAATCGTGCATCGTGTGAATCTCGGTAGGTAGAAAAGTCGTGTTTTAGGACACCAGTTAATTTAGACACCAGTCTTTACACCAGTTTAGGCGATTACTCGCTATCATCGCTAAAGAGGCATAAGGAAAGTTTTCTACTAAATTAAGCGGTTTTTCCCCTGTATTCTTCAATTGTCGTCCCTTTTTTTTGCTTAGAAAATGATGTCCATCCCAAAAAACTACCTTATCCAGGGAAACAAGGTAATTTAATTCAGTTATACAAATTCATCAAAATTGTAATTGCTGCATGAAAAAAAAGTAAGAAAACCGTTTTAATATAATATGAATGAGTGGAATGCTTCAACAGATTATGTTGTATATTCGAAAAGAATAGAAAGATTCAAGAAGAATCTCGATAGTTATTGGAGACTCTGGTAAATAATTAGTAAACTTTTGGGACCAACCTTGCTGGGTATCTGGTCTGTTGTTGTTCGGCATATTTTTGCAATCGTAAGTATTACCTCTGAGTAGGCGACATCATCATCATCATATACAGATTTTTACAAAATTGAATGGTCACTTGTCGGTCTGGTCTGTCGGGTAGAGTTGTTCTTAATGACGTAAGACACATGCCTCTATTCTTTCATTAGTTGATTTCCAAGTAGTTCATTAGTATGGTTAAATAATTTACCACCTTACTTTTTTTTGTTCTTTTCGGGGGGAATTGAGTTGAATTTTCGCCGCACTAGAGCCACACGAGGGCTATTGTAAACGGGCGTCGTATTTTAGAACCACAGTCAAGTGACGAGCCGACACCCGAATAGGCACCCAACGCAACCTTTAACGGCGACATCGTACGCAGCGTTTGGACTTTGAAGGATATTTAACGTGCACTCCCTTACACGGGGTATTATTCGTCGGACATTTTTGGCTGCACGGGCCGTTTATAACTCGGCAGCTATTTTGGCAATGCCCGGACCCTAACCTGGGACATTTCGCATGCTAAGCGAGTGCCTAACTGAACTCCCCAGCCCCTCCAACTTCATAAACTAAACTTTTTATCAATTGGCTTCAAAGAAAATCTGACGAAACCCACTGAAAGTTTTCGTACGAATTTTAAATTGGCTCAATTATGAACTTCAAATTTCACAAGTTATGAAATGGCCCTTTGAAAATACTTGCTTGGATATTCTGCAGAATTTTATGTTAAGTAACTTCGCACAAATAATTTGTTTATCTGTTTAAAAACGGAAAAATACTTTCAGTTCATTTGAAGCTAATATATGTAAAGTGAGCTACAGTTAACCTAGGTTATTAATTAGCACTTTCTTGACAATTTACTCACGATATCGACCATAAAATTTCATCCTAATAAATTCTTGGCGTCAGAACTACGTTTGGCGAAAGCATGTATAACATCGGCAACCCCACACAAACGGATAGTGGGTGGGGGAGAAAGGGGGGGGGAGGAGGGTCTGCTATCACCACCACAACTGTGACCATTCACAGGATATAAATGTCCAACAGTTCCACAGTTATCCAGAATTGCCGATTTCTAGTGAAGAACGAATTTAATAGTTATGGCCGGCTCTTTTAAAAAAGGAGCTCTTGTTGTCCAGCAAAAGTGACCAGTGGTGGACATAGATATGAAAGATATCGCTTCGAATATCGAAGTTTGCAGTTAATTTAGACGATCGTTTTCAATGGTGGCCGTTGTATGGCGACTATAAAAATTCCAACCATTTACGGCACAGTCGTATAATGCCGTAACTGTAGGGTGTTTCTTTTGAGAGGGTGTTTTTTTTTTAAAGGTG
Organism: Hylyphantes graminicola; assembly: GCA_023701765.1. NCBI lineage: Eukaryota > Metazoa > Arthropoda > Arachnida > Araneae > Linyphiidae > Hylyphantes > Hylyphantes graminicola. Next base: position 73,459,809 of record CM043114.1, on the reverse strand, counting down.
TTTATCGGTTTGCTTACAAGATAAAGATTGATTGTGTATAAATGTTCGATGGTTTTGAAGAATAAAGTGTCGATGGAAGTATCTGAAAGGGCCAAAAACTGAAGCAATAAGAAAGGATAAAGAAATGCGGTTTTCAATGGTAGTTACATTTAATGTTGGAACATTTCTTTCAATCTTTCAAATGTTGCAACTCAACTTTATTTCTGCTACATCTTATTAAATAGATATGGTTTATTGTCACGACGCAAATAGTAACGAAGCGATATATTCGATATATTTAGCAATATCAAAATATGAAACAACTCCAAGTAATGTTAATAAATGAAGAAATGTTAATTAATATCAATTTTTTTTGGCAAAAACGTCTTAGTAAAAAAGGAACAGTCAAAACACAATTGGCTGCGTATTATGGAGCCATTTCAAGTTTATTAATGTGACAAAAGTAAATTATATTTCAAATATTAATTTTAAATAAATTAAATTTGTCATGTTATGTGGCAAAAGCGATTTAAAGGACTAAAAATTAAAAAGGGGTAGTTTTCCGACATACAGGTAGAGAGATGTCAAATAATTGTTCTCGGATATCATACCTTTATAACAAAAAAAAACGTTTTTTTTTTTAGAATCCGAAGAATAAAACCGATTTTTAAAAGGGGGTGCGAAAAACAGACATATTCCCATTTCAATGCCTCCTTAATAAATTTTTGCTTAATTCTTTCGAATTGAAAAGAAAATCCTAGTTGGATTATCCTAGCTGTTATCGACGCACTTCGTAATTGAGAACCTCAGTCATAAAAACAGGAAAGTATTCTAAAAAAAATCATAAAACTGAATTATATAACACAAGATTTCCATTTTTCGATCGGTCCATAGGTCATAGATTTCCATCATCGGTGGTTTCAGCCCTCTTCTGCAAACTTACAGAAATGTTTGGTGTTCGACTAATATCTCAACAAACATTTGGAGCTATTTTGTTTTCTCTTTTGAAGAATAAAGATACAACGGATAGAACCGATTTGATACGGGTCTGGATGGTGGACGGATATTTTAACTTTTCACTTCCTACGTCTCCATTTTTGTAAAAAAATTCTTTCGAATTAAAAAAAAAAATTAGGGTTAGCTTGAATTATCGTCGCACTGGAAGTACAAGAGAGCAATTGCAACGGGTGTCATAATTTAACCCTCTCAGTCCCAATGACAGTTTGGCATCATTTAAAAAAAATAATTCTGATCGTTTATAGCCATTTATGATATCAAAAAGCACATCATTCTATTCGTATAACTTTTCTATTAGAGAATATTTTTTTATTTAGAAGTCAGCCCTATTATTATTCTTTTAATTATGATTAGAAGCATGATGATGCCATATGGCATCACTGGGACTGAAAGGGTTAAAACCACCGTCATAAAAAAAAAGGAAAGTAAGCTAAAAGTAAGTCTTATACAACCGAGTTGTAACACAAGGTTTCCCATCGACATTCAACCAAGATCATTGGTGGTTTTATAGCTCTTCTGCAAACTCGTAGAAACGGAGTTATTCTTTTTTTTTTTTTTAAGCTATGAAGATGAAGGTATACAGAGCTATGTGTGGCAAACAAGAAGAACACCGCCCTAGCAATCGTTTTGTGGCTTTTTGTTCCCTTTGTTTGTCTACATTAAGAATTGCACCATTCATTACATCGTATGCGTTTAGGCGAGAATAAAAGAGAACTAAAGTGGTGGACACAGGCCAACGAGTTTACATTCATGCTGCCAAATCAATTCTTGGCTTGATCAACGACATCGAAATAATGGATTGCCAATTTAATAGCAAAAAGGTTCGAATGAGAGAGGGAGAGAGACGATTCGCCTATTTGGCGAGAAAGATTGGTGGGCTTGGCCCTTTATCGCTGGCCTTTTACTAAATTTAACAAAAATCGTTAAAAAAAATAAATTAAGTTTTAGTTTTGTAAAGTATAATTTGACACGTGTGTTGTATTGCTAAGATAAACTAACGTTTATTTAAGGAACATTTGAACAGTCATCGTAGTTGCTTAGAATGGGCTTGTTTCAGCACTTTGTCAAGGAAAGCAAAACAATCAATGAAATCGTAGTTCGCAGCGAGTGACGTTATAAAAAACCAATGAGCTTGCTTCAAAATTTTGTCAAAGAAAGCAAAACAAGCAATAAAATCACAGTATATATAGAGGGGAATCATAAGAGAAAGATCCCGATATGCACGTTTTCTTTTTAAATGTCACGTGACTTTCTCATTAATGTCGGTCACTTTTTTAGGTTTGCCAACGCTCATGCCTAATCAACTCATCAATTGTTAACATTCGCAGATTTCTTTTTTTTTTCCTTTTCGGTGATCTTTCAATAAAGGTACCGCATCCGAGTTTTGGTCCAGGATGTTGAAAAGGAAATGTTTCATACCGTAAAAAAGGAGTGAATAAGAATGAAAAATTAATTGAATTACCGTCTTACTAAAGCAGACACTATTATTGAGTTATTGGCGACGGGCGTCGAAATTTAGAATTAAAGTCAAGTGACGAGAGGAACATTTAATGTGCACTCCCTCTAATGGTTATTATTTTTTCTAAGTTTTGGCTGCACAGAGAGTTTATTCGGTGGGTCACACTTGAATGTTCTGTAGAGGGCGTGACCCACAGGCCAGGTCAAAATCGATCTATTACTTTACTAGTTTCCAATGACTATCAAAATTCTCTTTAAAATCTTCTACTCTCTTCGAATGCACAACATAATATGGTAAAGCATTCTCGCCCATTTAAGGCAAAACCTAAGCCCTCCATGTCTCCCTGTTTTATGATTTTGAATAACTGATTTAAATCACCCCTAGCTCTCCTATTTTCCGGGAATACGTTTAAAGGTCTTAATCTGTTTTCAAAATTCGAAGTATCGCTTCAAATATTTTTTTAACCCTTTCAGTAACAAAAATTTACTACACTACTAAAAAATCTGATATTCACAAAATAAGCCTAATTTAGGTCAAAAATAAGAGTTCCATAAGAAAAAAAAATCATTTTAATTTTTTATGTGGTTCTTGAAATGTTGCCAAATTTTTTTTACTGCGGAAAACAAAATAAAAAAAATTCCTAAAAACACTTAGAGTTATATATTTTAAGGTATCTGACCACATTATTAAAAAAAAAATTAGTAATTTTTTTAAACGAAATAGTTTAAATTGGATTTAAAATATGTGGAACTGAAGTGAACTTTTCAAAAATCAGGTGAAACGCTTGTTAGCTATTTTATAAATAAAAAAAATAGTAGTTCTGACTTCTATTGAGATTAATGTAAATATCGTCTCGTCTGATAGAACAAAGTGTGAAGAATCGAATGCTGTGTGTTTGTATGTCCTAACGGAAAAAAAATATTGAAAGTGATGATTCCAAATGGCATCACTGAGCTGAAAGGGTTAAACATTACTTTGTTATCTCTTGATCCTCATCCACAATTCGCCATACTTGACCGATTGTACGCTTCAAACACATCTCACTTTTTAGTTCAATCAATCATTTCTCCCATCACAGGTGCTTGGTTAACATCGAGAACTACACGTGGTTTCGCACTTTTTCAACGAAATCGGCCAACTTTGTTTCAATAGACTAATGCCAAACAAGTTGTAACTTTCACTTCGAACTGAATCTTGATCATCAGATAGCAACCACAAAAGAGAAACCTCAATAAGCAAAACGATTAGAATCATGGCCTGACAAAAGGCAACAGAATATGGAGGTTTGAATAAAATGCTGAAGCTGCCGGATCAAAACCAATGAAAGCATTTATTTGCCAAGTGAAGACATTTATCTCCTAAGTGAGGCACCCAAACCAATTCCTGGCTCTTTATTTGGCTCTATTATAAAGTTGAATACATGGTTGTTTGTGTTGTTACCGCTACCAGTGTGATCAACCATTTAAACTTAATAACTAGATTGTACAAGTTGTTACCTCGTGTAGAGGGAGTGCACGTTAAATATCCTTCAAAGGCCTTAAGCTGCATACGATGTCGCTCATAACGGTTGCGTTGGGTGCCCTATTCAGGTGTCGGCTTGTCACTTGACTGTGGTTCTGAAATACGCCCATCAGGCGGACCTCATCGCTGCTGTTTATGTAGACTTGGGTTATACTCAGTTAAGTTGAATTATAAAATTGAATAATCAAGACGTATGGGTTAGAAGATCGAGTTGAATTAACTTCGCACTAGCGCTGTAAAAAGAGCTATTGGTGACATGCGTCATCGTTTGTAAACACAGTCAAGTGACGAGCCGACACCTGTATAGGCAACCAACTCAACTTTTAAGTGCGACACCGTACTATTCTTAGTGACTTAGAAGGCTATTTAACGCTCCTTGGGGCTCCTTAACGCTATTTCTCGCTACTTGGGGTAATATTCGTCTCGTCGGACTTGTTGGCAGGCTGTTTGTAGGTCAGCTGTTATTTTGGTAATGCCCTGGGACCTTTGGCATGCAAGGCAAGTGCCGCACCAACTGGGCTCACAAGCTCTTGAACGAAAGGAAAAGCTTTACATTATTAGAATTTCAGTGAGTTGTCACTACTTTGCCTAAGGACAGAGGTCTTAATCTAGTGACTCTTGATGTTACCCACTTTGATTTGGCGACTTTCAGAAATGCTTCCCGTACTTTCCCGCCAAACACCTCCCAAGCATTCCACTAAACTTCATTCAACAGGGAATAAGCCAAAGGATCCTCTTACAGTAAACAAAACCCCCCAACTCGTCATTATTACACGATTCGTTCTTCCTTTGTTGCCAGACACAGAAACTCGTGGTGCAAAACGCGCCAACGGACCAGAGAGATATCTCAATAAAGGGACCTCCTTTTTCGGCATTGTTGGCCGCCGCGTGACACAACAACTGTGTAATAACAGTTGTTGAACGGCCGGACAATGCCGCTGAAACAAGCTGCCAAGACATGAATCGTTGGATCGGAATAATGCGCCAAATGAAACAAAGGCGGCAGTTAAAATAATCTAAGTTGAATGAAGATATCGAAATGGGGGGTTACCGCGCGGGATGGTGATGTTTGGTGTTAAATGTGATAGAAAAGTCGCCAAGTAATAAGATGGGTTATCCAACCAGGCCATGCATTTGTCTGATAGACTAAGATGTTTTATAGTAATTTTTTGTTAATTAATGAACTTTAATTGATCAAATGAACACAAGATTTGAAATTTTGAAAATCCATCCATGTTAATCCATCTGTTCACAGCCCAAGCAACAAATGCTATCCTGACATGGGCAGGTAAATTGCAGTAACTATCATCATTACTAGACCATTGTAGCAAATACTCAATTACTCTAACCATTGAGAAAATATACTGGTAAAAGCTAATTATTTCAGTGCAAAAAGGCTACGACTCATTGTTGCGATTACTGCAGTTTACCTGCCCACGGCAGCAAAGACACAACTGTGTTGTTTCACAAAAAAAACCTTAGCGCATCAAACTAGAACTCATTGATATTTTCAAGAAAAAAAATCCGATTGATATACAATGAGAAACTTACGTATTTGAAATGGAAAAATAAATGAAACTATCCAATTTTGGCCTTTAAAAGTTTAATACAATAATTGCATGAGTAAAAAAAATTATATAAAAATTAAATGCTGTGTTTGGGGCTTTCTTCCCTTTAATAATTTTCCATTTTGTGTGGAAGCTGTTCTAAATAACAGCTTATGCTGAAATCAGCTTGTTTTACAATGTTTTTATAATTTAGTTGTACTAATTTATTAACAAATTATTTTAAGTTAAAAATTCTGCACACACACACAATACATTACTAGGAAAATTACTGTTTCTTAGATAATGTTAACAAAAAAGTGTGTCCAATAAGGGCTATGTAGCCCATTACTCTATGCGCATAGGATAACAGAAATATGTAAGTAGTCCATTTACTCAACAAAATAGGTGAGGAAAGGTAATGATGATAAGGAGAGTATCAAAGCAAGATTGCATGCCACCCTCCTATATATAATATAACGGTGTAGGCTGCTATCCGTATCAATGCTCTATAGTTCCACTGGGCAGGTAAGTTAACCATCCTTCTGCCACAGGGGACGTCATTTAGGTTAGGTGTCCGTCTTAGTCGGAGAGAGACCAGTTACAATTTTAGTTTTTAATATTCTTGTAAAAGAGAATTTAAATAGCTTTCATAAACATAGAAGTATCTCTCATACGTTCTAGTAAGATTTTTCTGTAAATTTACTAAAAAAAACAGATAGCTTTGCACCAATAAAACCACGTCCACAAAATCTCCCTTAAGATTTTATAAAAATTAAAAAACTAATGCGCCAAAGCGACACTTTACTGCCAATAAAGTTACTCCTGATTGCTATTGAACCAAAATGGACGTTACAATAGCAGAATTGGATTCCAAGGTACAGAGTGGGATGGACGTAAAACAATGAGAGGAATTTTTTTCCTACCATTCTAATTTATTTTATTCCAAAGAATACAACTCATTGTGAGTAAGGCGTATCCACGTTCTGATACCTTTCATTACCTGTATACAGTAATGGTTTCGCAAAGCCTTGGTATTATGCATTCACAAAAAGGATCAAAATAGGCGCCAAACTAAAGGAAACGATTGGTTTTACAATGGGTTCACTTAAATGTCAATTGTAATAGTAAGAAATGACGTTTTGAAGTATGAATATGTAAATGATTCGGTTTTGTGATGATGAATCGTAGTTTTGTTAATGGATAATGCTGAAAGCTTTAACAGATCGGTAGACTGTTAAATCTTTTTTGAAAGTTCGGTTATTATAAAAGTAATTATGTAACAAATTTACATTTTGAATAAAATAACATCCAGTAATTAGTTAGATAAAAAAAAATGTGAAAATTCATGGCAAGAAATTGTGCTTGGAACTAATTTAACCTTTTCAGTCCCAGTGATGCCATTTGGCATCAACATGTTTCTGATCATAATTAAAAAATATATAATAGGGCTGACATCTATAGGGATTAATAAATAATATTTTCTAATAGAAAAAGTTTGAAGAATCGAATGATGTGCTTTTAGATATCATAAATAGATGAACAGAAAAAAAAAATCTGAAATGATGATGCCAAATTGTCATTGGATCTGAAAGTTTAACGTATGCAAATTTCCAGCAGAATATTTTTTAATAAAAAAAAATTGAAGTGCTTTTTGTTATCATAAATGGCTATAGACGATCAGAAAAAAAATTCCAAAATGATGATGCCAATTTGTCATTGGGACTGAAAGGGTTAAAATGTCTTAATAGAATAATTATTCTTTACTTTTATCTTTACTTCCTATGGAATAAAAGTATTGCGATGGGGGTCGAAAATTTGAACTGGAGGTTGGGTTTTCTACATGTTATTTGGAGAAGGAGGGTTTTAAACAAAGTAGATTTAGAAAATTAGTCCGTTCGTCGGCCTGAACACTTTAGTTGCACTCGCTCAAAGGGTAACTTGTTTGGTGCTGAAAAAAAATGACTTCAAATTTCGTACACGAGTACCCAGTACCTGTCGGAAGTCATGCTAAGTTTTTTTTTTTTTTTTTGAGAGAGAGAGAGAGAGAATCCAATGATCAAATGGTAACTGCCATAAAACTTGTTAGGTTTTAAAATAATTATAAAGCTTTCTCAAATGCAGAAAATTACATTTAATTGTTAACAATTAGTAAATGCAATTTATTTAATAGTAAATTAAAGGTCGCGTAGTGTCACAGATCACTAGTTTTCGTTGAAATAATTGGTGTCAATGATCATTAGTACAAGCGGAAATTTAAAAAAATAAAACAAATAACATTACAAGCAAACAAACAGCAAAAACCAATGTAATGTAGATTAAATTAAATTTGTAATGTGATTGATATACAAAAATTAAAATACTCAAGCGATAAAATATAATTTAATAATTTAACGTTAATTAGAGAATTCTGATAAAAGATGCAAAGAATTTTAATAATAAGCCATACATTTTTATTCAATGTTAATATACAGAGAACTAAATCAGTGAAATTTTTTCCAAGCAACGGAGAAATGAAATTACATCATCAGTATTCTCTACATTATGACATTGCCTTCTTTTAATTCTTTTTCAACCGATATTTGTTTAGCTTGAATATTCACGGTACTGTAGATATACGAAGGCTATTAGTGAAGGTTCTCATATTTTTTAACTACGCCGAAGTGACGATGCCGACACCTGAGATCGTACGTGGTAGCAACAGAGCAACACCGATTTAAAAATCGCCATTTAATTAAAAGTATTCGAAATATCCCACACGTAAAACTGCTATTTAATTTTACAAAGTACATGCACAATTTTCTTTTAATTTCATTGAAGTCTCCCGCGAGACATTATTCGAAAGTCAATTAGTCTCACCCCATTTCTAAGAAAATACACTAGAAATACCGCGAAAGGTACACACACTTTTCATATATGAGGTCGGCCGCTTTAACCGGAAATGTTAAACCACACTTATTTGAAATGAAGAAAGCCTTATGCGTTGGCGTCATAGAGTAAGGAAGATAGAAATGTTTGGCGAGATTAAAAATTTGAAGCCGCCAAGTAGCCATATAGTAAGCCTTAGTTGAGTTGAATTAAAGTCGCACTAGAGCAACACGAGGGCTATTGAAGATGGACGCGGTAATTTTGAACCACAAGTGTCAAGCCGACACCTGACCAGGTAAGCCTAAACAAGCCACAAATATGCGTGTTGTTAGGCCCCGTAACAAAAAATCTGAACTTAAACCAGATGGTAAGAATTCTCTTAACAGGTAAGAGAAATATATTGTAAAGATGGAAATAATTTATTTCTAAAATTGTTGAAAATAAACAAAATTACTGTGGCAGATTTGTATATTGTAGCATGACATCAAAATTTACACAAAATGGTAGAAATTCCCTTAGTAAGAAAAATGGGATGTAAATATAGTTTATATTAGAGAGTCTGAAATCACCATAGATATCATACTTAAAGTATTAGATCGGCAGATCACGAGACCTCCAATGCTAACGACGGGACGCGCATGGATACTAAAATTGGAAGGGTATGGGGCCAGTGTTGTCACCACTTTAAGGAGAAAAGTGCGGCGAAAAAATAAAATTTAATTCTAAAATTTAAAAAATATATATACTATAAAAACATTGGCTGAATTTCGGAATATTTTTAGTGACTTTAAAAATAACTTTAAACGCTTTTTTAGTATTTTTATAATATATATATTTTTTAATTTTAGAACTAAATGGTACTTTTTCGTAGTATTTTTCTCCTTAATGCGGTGACAACACTGGCCTCATACCCTTCCAATTTTAGTCTCCATGCGCGTCCCGTCGTTAACATTGGAGGTCACGTGATCTGCCGATATAATACTTTAACAATGATATCTATGGAAATCACCAAGTTGATGTAGAAAGCTATACAAACTCCATTGTAAAAATGCGCCAATAATTCGCCGTTTGCATTTGTTTGGGCTTACTACAAAGCGATAGATGGCCTCACTTGGCAACCAGTTTTTGTATTGGTTTTTGCCTGGCGGCATCTCCATTTTCTTCTTACCTTTATGGTTAGCGCGCAGAGAGAAACACACATATTTACTTTAAAACGGAGTAATTAAAAATTGCCCTCTCCGCTATATGAATCCTTAAATATAGAGGTCCAACTCAGTAGGAGAATTATCCTCCAAGCTTTCCCTTTCACCATTCCAGTATAAAGAGAAGCGTATGTGGAACTATCTATGTTGACTCGAACGCCTTTCGTATTTAGCGCTTTATATATGGGACTGTTTAATTGAACTTGGCGCATTTGTTGGCAGTACACTAATTTAGGGGGCACTTAGAAAAGAGATTCAAATATTTCACCTTTTAAATGTAGAAACAGTTTTTTTTCTTGTGCTTAACCTTTTTTTTTTTCAGTCACAGTAGCTTGAAAAATGATATATTTTTTTAATATACAACTAATTAAAAAAATTATATTAAAATATTTTTAATTTATGGAGCGTGGAGTTTGGTTATTTAAGAAGGTATTCAATGATGAATTTTGAAATATTTAATTAAAAAGAGAGCACATTATCACTTGCTTGTCAGAAGTAAAGAAATTAATACCAAACATTTCATAATCATCTTTTTCGGTGACAGAAAAGTATATTAAAACTCATTTTGACTCATTTTTCTGTATTTTAATGTAGATTGTCTCTAATGCGCTAGGAAATTTATTATGCTTCATATTGGACATTTGCAAGGAAATTGTAAGTTTTTCTTCGATTTAAAAATGACTTTTTTCAAAATGATAATTTTAATGCGAGTATTTTCTTTTTATTTATCAATAAAAAATATGTGCAAATAATACAATAATGTAAGCAGATATATCATAATAAAAATTTTATAATATAAAAAAAATTGTAAGAAAAAAGAGAAGTTAAGATCAATCTTAATTGATAAAAAATAATAAAAATAAAAGGAATTTTAACCCCAAATTACTAAGGACAAAAAATTAGTTATTTGTTATGGAAATAACCGTTTTGTTTCAAAATCATTTTTGAAACGTTTTTTTATTATTATAAAATAGCATTGGTGTACAATTACGATTCTCCAGGAATTTATGAGGAAAAATTACGATGTTTATTCAAGTTGATACTTTCAATGATTTTAAGTTGGTTGGTAGACATATTTTCAGGTTTGTGTGCTTGGTCAGAGACCCGCTTATAAACCTTCGTCTAGTAAGACTGGCACAACACACACATACGTGAAAGATGCTGCCATCCATCGCACGCCACATCCAATTAGACATGTTCACATGCAATTTAGACATGTCCCTGAAGGGGAGGGAAATAGTCTCCAGGGACCAGTACCAGTGGAGAAACTGCGCAATGACCATCCATAGGACTTTCGAACCCAACAGATTTAACGAGCACTTACTCCGCATATACTCGACAAACACAAACATCCATGCCCTATCGGGAATCGAGCCTGGGTCCGGATGCGAAATAGGCTAGCTCCCTAACTATTGCGCCGCCTTGTCGGCGATTTTAAGTTATGATAATGTGCATGATGTGTGTTGTCCACGAATATTAAACAAGGCAGAAAATGGAATTTTAAATTTATGTTAATAACAGGACAGAGAAGAAAACTTTTTTTTTACCAGACTAAATAGTATGAATGGAAGTTTGAGTCTGATTTTTTTAGCCCATGCAAAGAACGGGCATCCTTTGCTAGTAATAAATTATGCTTTGTAACATTTTTTTACCTATACAAGAAAATTAGATCTTTTCAAACTTGCTCAGTTTGTAATTATGTCATTAATTGTGCTTTTTAAATTTAAACTTACACATTTAATCAATGTAATTATAATACAATTGGTAAGCTTTTAGTTTCATTTTTTAACAAAAAAAAATACATCTTCAATTATAGCCTTGAAACAAAAACTTAATTAAAAATACGTATTTTTTCTAGTGCTTCTAAGCCATTTAAGTTAATTTGCATAAATATATATCTTAAGCTCTATAACGTGATACTATACTTTGAGTTTAATTTAATAAGAAAACAAACAGTTTAAATTTTAAAAATGATAACTTCATTTTAAAAAATGGCTAGTTTTTTTGCTGTCCTTGAGATTTGATTATTATTTCACTTAGGTTTGCAATTATGCCACAAATTATGATGTAATTTTTTCATCAACTTCAAAACTACCAATTTAATCCATAGAAACCTAATATAATAGCTTAACAATAGACTAAAAAATTGAAACTTAATTGAAATGTGATTTCTTTTTTCTGTTTGCTACTGATCTATTGCATTTTACCGAAGGACAATAAGATCTGGTTCCATAAGAAAAGAAAAAAAGACACACATACAAAAGAAATAAAGTAGCCAAACCTCTCAATCTATATTCACGATTGCCCCCCCCCCTCCCCTGCCCCCAATCTTAAAATACTTTCCAATACCCGAAGGCGAGCCCGCCTCCATTGGCGATAATAACTGTCCTCCAAATAATGTCGAAATAGCCAATGGTTAAATCATAATCATTATAGTTGCTCGAGACAGAGATACACAGAAGGAAGAGGAAAATTCTAGCTATCGGGGTTTCCGTCGCCATACCTGCGATTAGGGCCCTGATCTAGAAAAGGTCAGACTATAAGCACAACAAATTTTGGGGGCACCTATACGTGAAATATTTTGTATGATTATGCTCTTAATTATGGTGTTAATTAGCCGATTTATATTTTTTGCCTCCATTTTGTTGGCACAACATCAATAAAATTGCAATTTTATCGGCATAACATCTATTCAATAGCCATTTTATAGGCATAACATCAATCAAATCACCATTTACATGCATAACATTTATCAAATTCATCCCGTTAGGTTAAATTCTGAGCCAAAGTCAAGCCAAAAACCATGTTGGGTCCCAGAAAATTTTAAAATGTACTGATATTTTGGGGGTCTACAGGATTTAGGTTAGTACTAAGTAAAATTTCGGGACCCCTAACATTTGGGGAAACACTCCCGGGCCTAATTAGCCATGTGGTAGATGATAGGCTATCCTGTGATGGTTTACTCTTAATTTTTGATTCGACTCTTAATTTTTGGTGTGCCAACTTTGCTATTGACATTGTATTTGGGCATAAATAACAACTAAATATATCCTTTTAAGTATAGAATAAGAAGAAGTTAAAAACAGGGCTCGGACCAAAATTTTAACGTGTGAGAGTTTAAGTTGTATCATTCAACGGTACTAAAAAATATGGAATTTTGGCGATATTACTCGAGTTTTGGCGGCAAATCAGAAGCTTGACTGATAACTACCCTAATGGAAAACCATCTAAAAAACACTCTCTGCTTTATCGCAAAAGAAGTACAATATAGAAACAGTACAATATGTTACCTACAATTAATAGCTCTAAAAATATACAATCTTGGCAAAATCAGTACCTTGGCGGTTAAAACCCCAATAACTGATCCAACAGAAAACCATCACAAAAACTCACTTCTTTTGCTCACAATGAAAGAAAAAAGTATGAATTGACTGTCAAGATTCTTAGTTGAAAATCTTTGGCACTGTTCTATTGTTGAATGGAAGGCCAGCAATGACTGGAAGCTAAAGAAATGAAATAATAAAAGATTTGGAAGCAAGGAGTAAGACTTGAGACTGTTCGACTGTTTTCGACAGCTCTCTGTTACTAACCCCACCTTCCCCCTTCTTAAATATCACTTTTTTTTCTCTTAAGGTTTATATTATTTCAGAGGTAAAGAAGCGTATGTCCAAGAATCTGAGATACAAAACCCTTTCATGCTTGGCGCACCGGACTTCAAACTATTTGATACTTTTAGAGTAACAATTTCAGGTAAACACTTAAATATTTATCTTTTTTGTATTACATTCTCGTTAAAATACTCGTAAAAAAATCTCAAGTTGATGATTCCAAATGGAATCATCGGGGGGGGGGGGGGAGAGAGAGAGAGAGAGAGTTTAAACCATGAGCTCCCCTAATTGTTTCGAGCAGTGCATTTCGAATTTCTACAATTATTTTCATCAAATTATTAGAATTTGTACAGTTGGTTTTTGTGCATGCATGTTTTACTTATACTGAAATATGCTCGATACCTTGGGTTACACCACTATAGTTTTAACCTCTTCCGACCCCATTTGGGGACATTTTTTAAAACCTCCCCATAAACAATTTACACGTAAATTAGTTCCGAAATCCTGGTCCGATAGAAGATCTAAATATGAGCTTTTAGTCTTGGTTACATGTATCAGTAATTTATTTCTTAACAAAAATTAACTTGAACGAGAATCAATACAAAATTAGAGTTCTTAAAAAATATTTTAAATTCTTTTCAAACTTTTTAAAAAAGTAATTTTAGTAGTTAATATTAAAGGCATTTTGCATTAAAAACAATGTTGAAATAATCTGTTAACTACAAGTAAGTGATACGGCCTTTTTTGTTGCATTTATAGCACAAAAATGTGTGTTTGTTGAGTTTAAGACGTGTCCATAGGTTGCTATTAAACATAATTGTTTTTTTTTTAAATAAATTCTTTAAAAACATACTTTTTAGCATATATCTGTATGAAAAGTATGTTCAGATTAAGAATATACGAGTAGAATTTTGCTCGGGTCTTAAGAGGTTATGATGCAAAAGTAAACTTTCGCCCTTTATTTACTGTTGGATCATTAAACCCAACAATGACACCTGCAATGACGAATCTGAAAACCCAGCAATTACTCTTCAGGTTTTTTTTTTTGCAGATTATTAAAATTTAAAATTTCATTGTCCGTATTCAAACTTCCATTGTTGCTACTTTTTGCTCCAAAGAAATGTGAAGTCTAACGAATAGCAATTCATATAATTAAAAATATATTTAAAGATTGGCATTGGGGGGATAAGTTTAGCAATGCTCAATAGATAACTCAACTTTAGTAGAGGGAGTATACATTTTAGTACTTATCTCAAAGTTGTTCATGTTAAACTCTACCCTTCTAAAACAGGGGTAAATAAACATAGAAGCAGAATAAGAGTTGAAAAGGACTTACAAGAGTGAAGCTAAGTTAAATTACTCCTAATGTAGATATTTTAATCACAGACAAACAACAATTTTTGCACTTAAAACTATAATAGTACATTTTGTATGATGATTAAATTTTTTGCTGAGTTTGCCCAAACTTTTATGAATATATGTTTTTAGACCAAGGTAATAAATAAAACTGTAAATTAATACCATTTTAATCTTTTTATTTCTACTTTATTAAAAGCATGTTATAAATAAACAAATATATCTAGAAGAGTAAATATTATACGTTTGTTAAAATTTTTTGGTCATGTAATACTCCACAATTTCTCAAAAAGTTAAGGGGTAAGAAGGTACAAAAAGGATGGGAACCCATGCTCTAAAATATTCCGAGACTATTCTAAAATCACAAATATTCTGATAATATCCCAATGAACAGTCTGAATTACACCACTGTAGCTTCAAGACATAAAAGTTAACTTTCATCCTATATTTACTGTTGGGTTACTCAGCATTGTTGTCGGACGAAATTCGTTGCATTGTTGCCCCTCAAACTCAACAATGACACCTGCAATGACGAATCCGAAAACCCGGCAATTACTCTTCAGGTTGCGAAGACTTCCAATTTTTTTTTTCTTCTTCTTCAGATTATTAATATTTAAAATCTCATTATTGTTTGTTTGAACTTGGCCATTGTTGTTTTTGTTGCAGAGGAATTTGGGTGAATGAAGCTATTGTGTTCTTGATTTTGTTGTATGCGGCGGCATTAAATTGTTTTGAAAAGGGGTTCTTCTTGTTGTTTGACTGCGTTTAAGAGGAACAACAGTTGCTTGTGACTGAAACAAAGGAGGTTCGACAATGGGTTTTGGGGGAAAACGGCGGAATGGAAGAAAAATTCCCAGTGTGGGTTTCGCAAAGCCTTAACTGATAGAAGACGAATTTCTACTAATGTGGGTTGAAAAGTAAAACATTATGATATCGGAAGTAAAAAATTAATTACTGCCACTCACAAATGTACAAAACAAAATTCCCTGTGAGATTTTAAACTCAGGCATTGAAAGCAAAAGACTTATACACGTCAAGAAATTATACCTACCAATTATACACTATCAGTAATTACATAAATTTATGAACTGACTAGGAGGCAAAGCCCCCTGCTCGCTACCGCTCACCAACACCCGAGAATTGCTACGCAATTCCTCTGTGTTTGCTCCGCAAACAAACATGCAAGACTAAGATATTTTAGTTAAAAGGTCCCGACCATCTGCAGGGAGAGCGCGCAAGACGAAAATAGGAAGATGAATCGGCTTCGGCTGTTTTTTACGATGCGTGGCCGGAAACTCAAGACCGATGCCAACAGTTGAAAAATAAGCTAGTTTCCGTGGGACTGCTCCAGGGCATCACATAGCTCTAGCACTAAGCAACGATCTCTACCAAAGCCACGGGACGCAATCTGAAGCAGCCCCGGCACAAAACAAGCACACCGCCACACTTACTTTCAGCGTTTCTAACGTTTCTGATTGGCTGAAGCCGCGTCAGTTGCGTAGCTTTCAAGAGTCCGACAATTACCAATTTTATATTATATAGATATATTTTCCATGGCTCAATATCCACACAAATTATTTTTTTTAGAACGTTGAATTTTGAATACGATTGCATACTAACGCTTTACATCTAACTTCAAAGAAATGGATTAGATTAGTTCAGGCTGAGTACGGAAAGAAATTGAAAAAGTTTTTTTACAAATTGAATTTTTATCTAGTAGTTAGTAGTCTGGTATCTGTAGTTCATGCTGCTGCATGCAATTTTTTTCTTCTCTGTTTTTTAAAATGTCATTTTTTTATACTGTCTACTTTATATACTATCAATATTTTGCTTAATATCAATACTTTTTACTATTAATACGATCCATTGCTGTCAAAAAATGTCAATCCGCATTTTGTCAAACCTGAAGATCGAAAACGTTATCAAAATGTTTAATTTTAATTATGTGTCTCGTGAATGAGTAGTCAAAAGAAGAAGGGGGGGGGGAGCTCTTTGTTCTATGCTTTTAACTCTTTTGTCCCTTTTGACTCAAGGCGCCTCAATGCAGTCATTATCTGGCTCTTTAATTGTGTTTGTTTTTAATTCGAACTTTCTCGGGATTAATCAGAAAATTAATTTGCGGTCGAATAATGGGTGAATGACAATAGATACCGCGAGTGGAGGTAAGAATATGGGGGAAACACTTGGCTAAAAACATAAATAAATTGCCAAAACATTGTGATATGTCAGGCTAAAAGCAAATATATTGCCAAAATATTGTGATATGTCAGGCTAAAAGCAAATATATTGCCAAAACATTGTGATATGTCAGTCTAAAAGCAAATATATTGCCAAAACATTGTGATATGTCAGTCAAAACAAATTGCCAAAACGTTGTGATATGTCAGGCTAAAAGCAAATATATTGCCAAAACATTGTGATATGTCAGGCTAAAAGCAAATATATTGCCAAATTATTGTGATATGTCAGGCTAAAAGCAAATATATTGCCAAAACATTGTGATATTGGCTAAAAACATAAATATGTTGCCAAAACAATGTGATATGCCAAACAAAGAGCATTCTCATTGAACTTTATATAAGAAACGTCATTACAGAAAAGCAAATTTTCATTACAGAAATTTTAAAGAAATGACTTTTCTTCAAACTTTGATCGGGGTACAGCTTTGGTAAAGGGGCATTTTAGTTCATTGGCGACTTGTGGCGGTCGTAACAAAATTTACTTGGGTTTATACCTAGATCTACTTTCGTTGTTGGATAGAAATCACCTAATCAAGACCCGACTTTTTAACAAATCTAGAGATGTGATCTTTGAAGTTTCGACACTTATTTTCCTTCTACGAAGGATTTAAACGTGGTACCTATTAATTGTGGATTTAAATAATAACGCCTGTCGCCGATATTAACTTTTTTGGCGGCGATAATTAAAATTAACTCATTTACCTGCTTTAATTTTGTTGTATGAAAGTATAGCCAAATAATTATAAAAGGCGTGTGTATGGCATTAGTTTGGGCCTATTACTAAAGTGATACATGTCTTCACTTGTCATACGTTTTTTACATGGGTTTTCTTATTCAAACCTTCAAACTACCCGTAGTTCTGGAAGCGTTGGGTAAGAGAAAAAAATGGTTATGTAATGATTAGTCTTTCATGACACTTTCAAAAATAATAAAAACTTAAGTTTGAGGCATTATTGAATTTTAAATAGTTCCATTCGTGATTGTTTAGCTTTTAAGGCATTAATATTTGATTTTAGATACCTGGCTATTTAAACAATGAAGTGATTGGGGTTTATAACAATTGGTAATTTAAAATATATGGTTTTAATTTAAGGTATGCGAATACGTAAATATTACGTACTTTCATTATTGATCTTATGTTTACTAAACTAAATTGGACTTGTACTGTAAAAATTGTGCCGTACAGATAATTTTTTTTTAACATAGAGAGACTTCTGTTACAAAATTGAAAAAAAAAATAATTTCAGCAAACTTGTTGTAAATATCACACTTTGTTATTGTTAGGTATTATTAAAAAATATTAAATTCCTAAACGCCTTTTCACGTTATAAACGTTCACACAAACAACTGAATTCTTCTTCCACCCCCAACCCCCGAAAAAAAAACCACCCCCGATGACAATAACTGCCCCCCTAATAATACACCCTCTATAGAGGATTGTTGCCTGCACCACTACTGTGCAGTGTAATCTATCAAATGACATCTGTATAACTCACTAGTTTTGGTTTTTGTAATGGCCTGACGTCCCCACCGAAAAGTCAGAGATGACGTCAAGATCGGGTATTGTGGAGAAAATAACAACATTGACGAGATCTTGACTGAAGCATTTGAAAAATGTGGTTTAGTTTTAGCAACAGGTGTTAACTGTAGATGTTGAACTTTCATCATATATCTAAACAGGAATTTTCTAACTTCATAGGAGTTTTTGGTTTGTTGTTTTGCATAGTTAGAATTCAATCGACTTGAAAACGATATAAATTTATAAATAGCAGGAATAAGAATAAGTTGCACGCAAAAGAACTAAAATGGAACTCGCCAGACAAAAAGGAGTGAAGCCGAAGCAGCCAATGGCGGAAGAATAAATCTGGAAAGTGTTATGACAACTGAAACAATACCATTCCTCGTAAATCAGCTTTTTAGCAAACAAAATAATAACAATACCGATCAAATCTAAAGAAGATCAAGATCTAAAACAAAGCAAAGGTAAAAGCAATGCCAAGGACCACATAAAAAAATCAACCTTCTAATGCATACTGTTGCCGTTTGCAACAAAGTAACACAATCCACTATATTCTATTAAAGTAGAGCTCCCTCTCGACAAATTTGTGTTTTTTCATCTATTACATTCCATTTTGAAGTTTTAGTTACTAATAATCTTCATAGATGACAGTAGTAAAAGTGTATTCAAAATTAAAGAGTGAAGTTATTATTCACTGTTGTGAAATTACGTTTTTAGCAGTATTCAAAGTATAATAATATTAGGTACGAAATACAAATAAATTGTTTTGAAAAATTATTGCTAAAGAGGGTTATTTTGAAATATATATTTAGTAGTTTTATAGTCATTATTATTGAAATTGGAATTATGTAGATGGTTTTTGTCACATGGAAAAAAATTAAAAAATTGAAATTATTTAAATTCTAATGCAGTTAATTTTTTTTCAGTACTTTCCCCATAATGTATATATATGAGTATTAAAGAAACATATTAATTTTTTTGGGATGAAAGCAAAAATTCATGCATTAGAGGGTTAACTCAAATTTCTGTCACATAAAATTAGAACAGGGTCAGCAAAATGAAGGCCAGAATCCAGATTATTAATTAAATTGCCCATAATTAAGCATAACGACATTAAATTATTGATTTGTCAGGATTTCGACCCTGTCAGAAGTTTTGACCCTATCGACATTATTTTCTTATCGGGATTACGGATGAGGGCATTATTTCCGAAACCGCTTACACTCCGTGTCAACCTAACTTGGGTAGAAACAAATAGTAAAAAGGCAGGGGGAAAAGCTCGATTGGTCCGTTAGATGGAAACTCTTTTAAGGTAATATTTACAAACAAAATGATCTTAAAACAATTTAACCAAAATACACTTGTCATTCTGATAAACTTGCCAAATTTTCTCAAATAATGTGGGATCTTAAGGGGTCTAAGGAGTCTTAAAAATGTGCAAAGAAGGAACTACAAATCATAGTTTGATCTTTCATGTAATTTTTTAACTACTCAATATACAAGTATAATTTTTTTATATGTAATTCTACAAGATTTATTTTATATGAAACAAATTTTGAAATTTATGAAACTTTAGCCGAAACTAAAATAAATGATATTAAACATAAAGCTATTTGAACACATTGTGATTAGGCTTGCGCGGCAAATTGTGAGGTCAAAATTGAAGACATGACCAAAAAAATGACTTTATATTGTACAACTATGTACAAACTAGAACTTATACCTAAATTCTCAGCTCAATTTTAATTAGAAATAATTTTTAAAAATTTTTAAAATCAAAATTCAAAAATTTTTATAAATTTTTTTAGAAAAAAGTTCTTAAAAAAATTCTTATTAAAATTGAGCTGAGAATTTAGGTATAAGTCTTTGTTTGTACATATTTGTACTATATAAAGTCATTTTCTTGGTCATGTCTTCAATTTTGACCTCACAATTTGCCGCGCAAGCCTAATCACAATGTGTTCAAATAGCTTTATGTTTAATATCATTTATTTTAGTTTCGGCTAAAGTTTCATAAATTTCAAAATTTGTTTCATATAAAATAAATCTTGTAGAATTACATATAAAAAAATTATACTTGTATATTGAGTAGTTAAAAAATTACATGAAAGATCAAACTATGCTTTGTAGTTCCATCTTTGCACATTTTTAAAACTCCTTAGACCCCTTAAATGATATTAATGTTTCATACATGTTTTTATGGATGGATTCACAAATAATTTTATGGAACTCTTTACATCCGCGGAAGGATCTTCTCCATAGAATATTTACCAGAATATTTACACATATATTTACCCAACTTAGATTGGCAAGGAGTGTAGGAAAATAAGCTAGAAAGCAGGTCTCAATCAGAAAACTATTTTTCCATCACATCCCAAACTAAAAAATTTCCTTACTGAGGTGTGATTCAGAAAGGTCAGACCACAGGTGGGGTCTCAAGACCAGGGGGGTCTTCAGACCCATCCGTGCCTCGTTCGCGTGGTACGGTATTATCCTCGGAGGATTACATACTTCAGAGAGTTTGGGGCATTGTACCGGTACATTGGTGGTACAAAGCTGAGTGTTTTTCGAGGGGTTTTGGATCAATACAGGTGGTTATTATTCAGACACAGCTGAGGTTTTTGTATCAACAATAACAGCAATTGCAATACTTTGTTGATCAAAATAAGAAACAAGTGGTTGGGTTCATTTGGCAATGTTGTAACTGGATAGTTGGGAAAGAAAATGTAATTTTTTGGTTTATTTGAAAATCTGCCAAATGTGGCTCTATTGCGACGTTAGTTCAACCAACCAGGAAAAACAAACTTAATCGATTTTTAGTTTTCACATTACGCTTATAACTTAACCCTGTAATGCATGAACTTTTTTTCTGTTTGTAGTTGGATTTTGCCTTAATGGCAAAAACCAACTACAAAATTCCTCTTTTGATAAGAATGACTAGAAAACTACTAAATATATTTTAAAATAACCCTCTTGAACTATAGTTATTTATTCAAAACAATTTATTTGTATTTAGTACTTATATTATTATACTTTGAATACTGCCAAAGACGTAATTTCACAACAGTTAATAACTTCACTCTTTAATTTTGAATGCACTTTTACTACTGTCATCTATGAGGGTTATCAGGAATTAAAACTTCAAAATGGAATGTAATAGATGACAAACACAGATTTGGCAAGAGGAAGTTCTACTTTAAAACTTTCTTTTTACTAAAAAAACTTTTTGAAATTTTATGTTTATTTTACATCGAACAGAGTGTCTACACATCAGCACACACACAAAAAAACATATACTCTCAATATCCTACTGCTATGGAATAAATTTAACACTTCCGCTGGGGATGAGGCAGGAGGCATCAAAGAATTCTAGTAATTTGTTAAGACATGCTACACAAGGAGACTCAGCGAAAGAGTTAAATTGATCTTATGCATGACATCTTTATTACTAATTCATTAGCTATTTAATACGAAAGATGATTGCTTACAACATTACCTCCAGACAGTGAACTGTTTAATTGAAGACAATCTAAACTGCTCCACCCTAATACTTAATAAATTACGACTCTTAAAAGTTTCTATTAGAATATCAATTAAAAAGCCTAATATCTAATATGACCAATTAAACCCATTATGAAATAAGCCACAACTGTAAACACCTAACATTTCAAAAGTTCATAGTTTCCGGCTGTCTAAATTCTAGCTTTCCGTGAGGAGTTTAAGCACAGCCGATTACGCCTCGAAATTTAGAGTCCTAGTCAAGTGACAAATAATTGGGTAAGTTCAGTTGGTTGCAGTGTTTTGTATACTACAGCTTGACTAAAGCTTCAATTGGGTTGTTCCAGATGACGTAATCCCCAGATTTCATTCTTGCAACTCCGCGATTTCATTGATTGATTAGGTTTCACTCTCAAAGCGCGATTTAAAAAAAAACCCGCAGATATTTAGTATTTAAGATATTTCATATTTAGCGGATAACTTATATTTTTTTTAATATTTTTTAGTAACTAGGTAAAGATATTCTACAGATTACAGAGTACAATAAATTACACAACTTTAAAAGAACAAAAAGAGAACAAAGATGACGAAAGGAACAATAAGATCAAATAAAATCAAAAGAAATCGCTATGAAAACATACTGTCCAAAACTGTATAGCAATTCCAATATTTTTTAAAATATTAAATTGAAATAATTGGATCAAATTATCATTAAAATAAAGCAATTCTAGAAAGACCAAAAATGGAAACAATATCTCTGAATCTGTTGTCATCCAAGGCTTGAAACATGCCCTTGCAATGATATAAAAGTAATGCGATAGGTACGCTCTTAAAACAAACACTCCTAATTTAACTCAGTCTGAGTGGATTTCACTCCTCCAGACTGGAAAATGCACTTCTCCTTTTGGAGTGGATCCTTTGTGTGTTAAACCTCCGACAGGATCACTCCAAACGAGTGATTTTAACTCAGTCTGAGTAAATATGCATGCCTTTACGGTGTCGAAAATGCACTTCTCCAACTGGAGTGGATTTCACTCTTTTGTGTTAAGAGTGTAGGTTTGAATTATCGTCGCACTAGATCTACACGAGGGCTATTGGCAATGGGCGTCGTAATTTAGAACCACAATCAAGTGACAAGCCGACACCTGAGTAGGCACCCAACGCAACTATTAAGGGCAACATCGTACGCAGCGTCAGGATATTTAACGTGCATTTCGTCCACACTTGGTGTTATTCGTCGGACACTTTTGGCTGCACTGGCCGTTTATAGGTCGGTAGTTAATTTTGGCGATTCCTGGACCCGAACCTGGGACCTTCAGCATGCTAGGAGAATTTCTTAAAAGACTGGGCTCCCCTAAGAAATCGCTGTGAAACATACACTGTCCAAAACGGCTTAGAAATTCCCATATACTTACTATAATTTAATTAGGTTCAGGAATTTAGGTTTTATATTAAGGGCTTGCAGGGATCTAAATTCAGCTTCTAAAATTTCAATTTTCAATTGTTTGGTCAGATCTAAACTGGAATATGCGTGTATAGTTTGGGATCCTAACTATGATTTTTATACTAAAATGATTGAAAAAATTCAGAATATTTTCTTAAGACACCTGTTTTTCACGAAAAATTGGTTATTGTAACGCTTACATGTCAACAAATATTTTGAGAAAAAAATTTAAAATTCAAAAGCTGTAATCAAGGGTTAAATTTTTGTTAATGCTATTTTTTCATAAACTTTTAAATCAGGGCATAGACAGTAATACTTTAACCAAGGGTATTTTTGTAAGGGTTTCTAGACAGTCTGCAAGAAATAAAGCTTTAAAATTTTGTGGAACTAATATAAGAACTGTTACTGATGAAAATTTTTATTTAAATAAATTTTGCTCATTTTATAATTTGTATACAGATCATTTGGATATTTTTTTTATGTCTTTTCCAGTCTTTAAGAGAGTTTGCATGTCCTTAATTTTTTAGTTTTTTATTGTATGCATTGTTTATTGTGTTCTTTTGCTGGTGGTGTTGTATATTCTTGTTTATATCGGGCAATGTAATGGGACCGAAAGGTCTGTTTTGTCTCAAATAAATAAATAATATTAAATTGAAATAATTGGATCACATTATCATTATAATAAAGTAATTCTAGATGGACCAGAAATTGAAACAATACCTTTGAAACTAATGCCATTCAAGGCTTGAGACATGCCCTTGCAATAATATCAAATCAATTGTGATTTTTTTTTTTTTTTTTGGTGATGGATTACCCAACTTTTACAACATGACTAAAACTTTAATAGGCATGTTGCAAATCATGAGTGGCAACAGAAATTCCGAATGAAAATCCATTCTCTCATCAATCTTTCTCGATTGGTGAATCAATGTCACGTGGGAATAGAGCACTGATCGAAGGAAAATTAGAAATGAAAGCCAGAAAGACATACGTCACCTGAAAAAAGCCAATCGCAATGATATCTAACCAATGCTGTATTTTTATTTAGGTGAAGGGTGACCCGTGGGAAAGAGAAACCGAAAGTAGTGGATTGTGGTCCCACTACACCTGATCAATCTGTTGGCGTGCTCACCTGGGTCAAATACTGTAATCCCTGGTGACGAAAGGGTTAAGCCACAGTCAAGTGGATTGCTTACAAACCTGAAATACAAAACGAGATCTTTCGGGGTTTTTTGAAATAATATTTAAGATTTAAAGTATTAATATAAAAATATGAGGCCCTCAATTCGATTAAGGAAAATATAAAACTAAGGGTGAGTAACACCAGGCGACTCTCAATTACAACTGCAGAATAAAACACACGCATTAACTCACCACCTGAATGCCACTTTTTTCAGCAACACATGTTTTATTTAATTTATAATTTTATAAATCCCATAGTTCCCAAGCCAATTGAGCCCTCCAGTGATCTTTTACATGCCACCTAATCATATGACATGCGTGTCCAAGATTTTCCCATCCAAAAAATCCTACGACTCAGCCGGTGCTTGAACCCGCGATCTTGGACTTGCGAGGTGGACATTAAAATTTTTTTTTGTCAATTTATAGGCTTGAGGGTACAGCATCCGTGCGTATAAACGTGAATGACTTTTTTTTTTATTTTTCTTTGCAGAGTGCAAAGCTTGTTAATAAGTCAGATAGTTCTTATGCAAAATTAACCAACCAAATAAATTGAAAAATTAAAAAAAAAAGTGTTTTAAATTACTATTTACATCACTTATCTAGTTATCGATATACATTAATCTTTTATATACAAAATTTTATGTTTAATAACTAATCATTTGTATTTAATACCTTTTTAATTTAAATATATAAAAAATATTTTATCTTTGTAGTTATAAAATAAAAATTTATTTCCGTACAAAAAAAAATAAACGTTAAATGTAGTGGTTTTACCCTTTTAAAATATATCCAATAATTATTTTAATTCAAATAAGCTTTATTCAAACTAACCTATACGGTGAACTTTTCAATTGGCTGTTTATTAAAAAAAAAATAAGCTGTATAGAATTTCAAAAAAATTAATAAAATTCTTTGGTGTTAAACATAACGACAACAAACTGTTTGAATGGGCATTTTCCATTAGGGAAAACAACTTCCATTGGTTTTCGTTGTTACGAAAGTTTTAAAAATAAAAACCAATTATCAGTCAAAAATAGATTTGGTTGGAGAATTCAATTTAAATGAATGAAAAAGAATGAAATGTTTTTAATAAGTTTGGAGGTGTCAAGTTAAAAAAATGCGTAACAATAAAAAGCCATGTTTTTATAAGTCTTTTATGTCTTTTGAATGCTCCACGAACTAAAAGTAATTCTGTTGTTCAAATGAAAGAATGCATTTTGTGTTTAAAAATCATTTTCTAGTTATTAATATTTTTAAGAAATTGTTCTCCGATTTAAACTTTATGATTTTCTATTAAATTGTAAAAGTATTTAGCTTTGGTAGTGTTGCGTTTCTGAGTACCTGAGTGTTTTTAATGTACAAGTCAAACTTTTTGTGGCTTTCTCATACGCAATAAAAGCTTTGAGAAACTAAATGGGGAGGTTTTTCATTTAACGATTTTTATTTTATCGAGTTCACCTTACACAAAAATAAAACTTGCAAGATGAACAAATTATTTGTAATTTTAATTAAACGCACTGATACAATCTTTGCACACAATTTTTAGAATAATCTCGTTTTTTTTTTTTAAATTGAAAGAATAAAAAAATGGAAAGTATGTGGATTGGATATTTAGGTCCGTCTGTTCTCTTCCTCCCTTCCAAATTCCGTTTTAAACAAAGAGTTCTATAGTAGGGTAGAGGAACGACTCGCACTAAGCTGCTATCGGCAGCCATGGCTCACTACGGAGCCCGAATAGCGTGGCAAAAGTGCTAGTTAATTTATAATTTTGATACTGAGAAGGGAAGTACACCCAGGGCAAAGGCGGCAATCGAGCCCGCACCTGTTACAGCGCGCGGACTGCTAAGGCTTGCGATCCAAACCACTTGGCCATCGGGCCCCACATGCCACCCTATATTGTCTCTGTGTTATTCCATGGTGCTATTCCCAGGTTCAGTCTCTACCCTACTATAGAATTCTTTGGTTCTAATCGTTCAATTTTAATTTTTTAGAACGGCATGTCATCAGAGACCAGGGTTATACTTTTTGTCAGTCTCTCTAGAACCAGCTACGCGACGGCTACTGACGACGATTGTGATAATTTAGAACTACAGTCAAGTGTATCCCTCAGGGTAAAATTCCTCAAAAATAAATTTACATTTCCTACTTTATTTGACGAGTAAAAAAAAAAACCTCACCAATCGCAACGCCTCATAGCTCAGAAGAACCATTTGCCGCCGCTCAAGTACCAATAATGGCGTCGTTGGAAAACCTAAATAACAATAAAAAAGCCACAATTTTGTCTGAGTGCGGATGCCATTCACACTTTTGTGGGAGTACGCATGAGCGGATTGTCTTCGGATGAGTCCCAACAAAGCTTAAGACAGTGCCTTCTTTTCAATTGCCGTGAGGCGGGGCCAGTGTCTTAAGTGTTTGTACGGTTATGCTGAGTAAAACATAGGGAGCCATTTTTGTCCACGATGCAATTTTCATTGGGTTTACATCAACTGTTGAAATTTTACAGATTCAGGTTCTAATGATAACTACGCTTTGACGTAAAACATAAAGTGAAGCCGTTTTTGCCTATGATGCATTTTATAAATGGGGCTTACTTTATCAATTGAGGATGCTCAGATTGAGGTTTCAAGGCTGTCAGAACATTAGTACAGAAGGACTCCAATTATATAAAGTGTTGCTAATTATCGGAATTTCAGAACAAATTTCACCCGGCCTATCTGTTACTATTCAGCTTTGTTGAATGTCATATGCCTCATAATGTCTTAAAAGTTAAATAGAACCTTTTTATTATGAGCAGAGGGTTGAAACAATGCTTTACAATGGAATAAAATAATTTTTAAAAACAATATAAAAGTGAACCACACAAACGTGGGGCTTATCAATGCCAAAGCATACCAGTTGTGGTTCTTAATTATGTCGCCAATGCCAAAAGACCTCTTACAGCTCTTGTGCGAAGTTAATTCAAGTCATATCAACTAAGCATACCAGTTATTTTAGAAATAATCAATGTACAAATACTGATGAAAAACATGATGAAATTATGAAAAACTCTAACCTATTTCTCCATAGGTTAACATCGGCGGAGTTAGTTTCGCTTTCGAAAATTCACGTCTCCTTAAAGAGGTTAATCTTAAGGCTAAGGTTTCCTTAAGGTTTAACCTTAAAGGTTATTTAGCCTGAAGAGTTTCTTGAACAGCAAGTTAAATTAAATGTAACTATATCATACATTCTTTCGTATTTCACCACAATATTTTCTGCCCAGTGTCCAAAGATGGCCTCCCCCGAACCTCCGATTGATGTCTCAAAAGAATTCTCCTTCAGAATCCATTCTGGCGACTATTAGCGGCAAGAAGGCGGTTTCGAACTCTCTTCAATTGGTGTCTCTCTTGCCTTTGAACTCAGCCGGGTGTGAATGGCAGGATATACTACTCTGTGTGGTACATCACGGGGCAACACAAATGATGGCCGTAATGAGGACCTCTAAGACATAATCGTCTGAAAAGACGAAACACCCCCGCCTCTATTCATCTCTTTCATTTGTGATGGAAATCGGACGAGTTCTGATTTTTCGAGACCTACGATGCAGTTTTCTTACACTGAGGCGCGCACCCACAAGGGGGAGCTAAAGGGGCTGTAGCCCCCCCCCCCCCCTTCGAGAAAAAAAATCTTTATGTTTTTAAACCAGCCAAGAGTGGACACATCGCATACTGAATACTGGCTTGCGGGGGTTACATTTCACTACAACTACGACACAAACAGCTGCATTTCTGCATTCCTATTCCTCAGAAATTCAGAAATGCACTAAAATATAAATAATACGCATTTCATATATAGGCTCTACTCAAAGCATTCAAAGATCGAAAATAAACGTAAAGTAAAGCCTTAAAATATCGGTTATTCTAAGGAGTTTTAAAAAAATCCGTTGGTTGGCCCAGGGACCCCCGGTCAGCCCCCCCCCCCCTCCCTATAAGTATTTTCTGAGTGGGCGCCACTGCTTACACTATTTCGCAAAGCTAGCAAGCTAATAGAATGACTGCTCAATACAGCGATATAACTGCTTTTTCTTACTCAGTTTCTGGAAATATAGATGTGCCAGTTGTCCCAAAAAGCTAAGTAGATAAGGTCATGGTATTGATGTTTGAATAACCAATAACGGTAATATGAGGTACACATACGTAAACGATAGTAGGAAACTTCTTTGAATGCGGTAGAACCTTGGTGCAAAGAAAATTTAGAGTATTTGGAGTATTTCTTTGATTTAATACCCAAGATGTACGATAATGTATGTCCAAAATTCTTGCTAATAAGCAGCAAAATCTGCAACAATTTTTTCAGAAGTCAGCAAGAAATTGAAGCCCATGCAGCCACCTGTTAATCTGTTGTAGAAAAGTTGGGTTTCGAAAATGGTATTCGTTTCTGTATATCTAGAGACAACTTAATTTTTTTTATATAAAACTATTCACTAGTATTCTAAACTTAATAATTGTTTATAATTTACTAAACGCCCTTAATAATTGTTTATAATCCATTAAAAATCATGCAGCTTTTCATGTAATCTTATGATCAATCACCCTTGAATAAAATATATATTTTCTGAATTCTGATAGTTTCTGCCAGGAAATACCTCAAGGGAAAACGCAGCGGCAGAATATAAAGACAGCAGAAAACCACCATTATCCTCACTTCGGTGGATTTAAATCTATTATCCGCAGCACTCCAAGAACACTTCACACTTAACCTCAAATGGTCCTCCACACACAAAAAAAAAAACGGCAGATGAAGACTCACCAAAAACAATCTTACAAAAATAGAAAAAAATACGATTTCAAAGCATCCATTGTGTGGTAGAAAATGCGAAGGGGCGGTAACTAGTGCCCCACAGCGGAAGTGCTAAGAACTATTAGGGAGTAAATGGCTGACATCATGATTGAAACAACGTTGCGTAGGAGGGGGGCGGGGGGGCTATAAAAAATCACTTTTATGTCTACCTGTGAAGTCGACAGGACATCTAGTATGCTTAATTTATTCGTCACCTGTTCTCCCCCGAAAGAAGAAGAATGTATTTCAATGTGGAGAGAACAACTGTTAAATGTGGAAACTTTCGTCCACAAGGTATTTATGGAATTTAGGAAGTACAAATTTGTTGCAGGTTGTATGAATAGTACTACTTTACGTATAATGGCACTCTTATTGTAAGTCTACTAATTCTTAGAACAACATTAGCACGCCAGAGTAGGAGTTGATTTAAACTTTATTTACAAAAACTGACTAGAAGTTACAAGTGTTGCCACATGGCATTGTGAAATGATTGATGATGACGTATTATACAATGATCAATGAACTAAGACCTGAGTAGGTAATTTAGGCAACACTTGAGCTAGTAATTTTCACTAACATTAACAACATTCTCCCACCTTAAGTTAATTGAAACAGAAATTAACTTAACTACTAAATACTAATTACTAGCAGTAAAATTTAAACTTAGAACTTGAACAGCTAACATTAAAACACTTTAAAATTAATACTATAAAAACATTAGGAACAATAAAACATTTTAAAGCTCTTAAAATTTAAAGTCCTAAAACATGAATCTATCAGGTACTCTAATGACACGTCCATATCTTGATAGTCTCTTTTCGCCTTGCTGAACTTTCACCAGACTCGATTTTGTATCTTCCAAACAGTTGTCATGCTTAATTGGCATTACAGGTGGTAATTTACTTTCAACAATCTGCTGATGATCTACAACTTCAAGCGGGTACAACCTTTGAATGGGACGAAGTAAAACACCTGACTGAGTCTTGAGTCGCACTACTCGGGTTCTTCCATCCTTGCCAGGTAGTAACTCAATAACTCTAGCAAGTGGCCAGTCAGACCTTTTCTTATTATCGGAGCCGATGAGAACAATTTCATCCAACATTATTTCTCTTGATTTTAACTTCGGAAATTGCATCTTTAGCTGGCCAAGATATTCAATCCTGAACCTCTTTAACAGCAGCTCTCTTAGATTCGCACGATATCTCAATCTCTTGTTCAGGCTCCTTATCTCGATCATATCCAAATCTGGTTTGCCCACTTCATCTAGGTCTTTGAGAAACATATCTGGAGTGATTGGTTCAAGATCTGTAGGATTTTCTGTCATAACAGTCAAAGGCCTTTTATTGACAGCAGCCTCACAATCGCATAGTATCGTCTGCAATTCTTCATAACTCAAAACAGCATTTCCAAGTACTCTTCTAAGCAACTGTTTAAGAACGCCAACTAGTCGTTCATACCAACCTCCCCACCAGGGAGCTGCAGGAGGGTTAAAGTTCCAACGGATCTTCCTTACCATGCTATAACTGCTTATCTTATCCCAATCAACTCGGTCGCAAGCATTGGAGGCTCCAGTAAAATTGGTTGCATTGTCACAATACACAATACTTGGTCTTCCTCTACGACTTATGAACCTTCTGAAACCTTGCAGAAAAGCATCCGTTGACAAGGAGGAAACAAGTTCAAAATGTACTGCCCTGTATACTGCGCATGTAAACAGGCAAATCCACACCTTTTGAGACATCTTTGCACCAGTCTTCACGTACAGAGGCCCAGCAAAGTCCATCCCCAGCACTTCGAATACTCTAGCCTCTCGTACTCTGTCTTCAGGCAAGGGGTTTGGTACAGCTTCCAATTTCTTTGCCTTAAACCTCCTGCATGCTTGACATTGATTGATGACTGCTCGTATGGTGTGACAGCCGCCTAGTATCCAATAGTGCTCTCGTAGAATTGAACGCATCATCTGACTACCAGCATGAGAATGATTTTTGTGAATGTGCATAATCAGACGAGACACCACTGGATGCTTGTGATTAGGAATAACTATTGGATGTCGAAAATCTCTGGAATCTTCTCTACACGAAATCTTTGTCTGTAGCCGAATAACACCATTTTCATCAGCATATGGGTACAGTTTTGATAGCTTTGGATCTTTTGTGCCTGTAAATGATTCATCTTGTACCATTTTCAGAAGTCTTTGTTCAGCCTTGGTGTATTCATCACAAGACAATTCTCCTTTAGCCCGTTGGGTCTTTGGCAATGCAACATTTTCTTTAAAACGCAGAATCCAACCAAACATACGCACAATGCTTGGGTAATTAGAAAAGTAATAGAAATCTGTCTTCTCTTGATTTGGAATCACAATTAGAGTAGATCTAACACATCTTTTCTTCTCAAGTGAAATTTCTTGTTCATCTTCATCTGTACTAGTAGATGGCCAAGCCTCCATGGGTTCCTGCAACCAGACTGGACCCTCCCACCATCGAGATTGTATTAATCGCCTTCCGTCACAACCTCGGGATGGTAGATCTGCCGGATTCTGAATCCCCGGAACGTGCCTCCACTGCTCACAAGAAGTCAAGCGCTTTATCTCATTTACTCTATTATTGACGAAAACTCCCCATTCATCCACTCGACAAATCCAGGCTAAAACTGTTGTAGAATCAGTCCAAAGGTAGGATTCCACATTGTCCATGTTAAGATTCTGGAGTACTGATGAATGCATTCTTGCTCCAATTGTAGCTGCGAGCAACTCTAGTCGAGGAATGGTTACTTTCTTAATTGGTGCAACTCTGCTTCGTGCTTGAACCAATTGAACTGTTACTCCAGCGACTGTTTCACATCTGATAAATACAGCTGCAGCATAAGCTAACTTGCTAGCATCACAAAAGGTATGCAGACTAATTCTAACTGCATCAGCAACTCCAAACCATCTGGGGATCTCTATTTGTCCTATATATTGAAGATCTTTAGTCCACTTTACAAAGTCCTCTTTCAGGTCAGCAGGTACCTCTGTATCCCAAGTCTCTTTGGTCTTCCAAGTTGACTGTAAAAGAAGCTTTGGACGCAACGTGAAAGGACAGGCCACACCCACCGGATCATAAACTCTATTGACAGCTGCTGACATCTTCCTCTTGGTAACTGTATTACTGTCATCAACTTCCAAGCAATCTGAAGTGATTTTCAAAGTATCAGAATTTCTATTCCATACTATGCCTAGAACCTTTGACTCACAACATCCAGGAATACATGTATTAAGGCAAGTGTGCTCCCACCCTCTCAAGTCAAATTGTCCTTTTGCCATGATCGCAGTTGCCTCTTCAATGAAATTGTACAGCTGTTCTTCCGTATCGACACTAGTGACACAATTGTCAACGTAGAAACTATCTTGAAGCTTTTCAATGTTTGGGGGGTGCCAATTTCTTTCTCCACTTTCACACATTAAACGCTCTCGAGATAAATGATGCCTAATAACTGCTTCCAACAGAAATGGTGAACATGTGACGCCGAAAACCACTCTATTGTGACGAAGAACAATAAGGTTACCCTCAACGTCATACCACAAAAAACGCAGATAATTCCTGTCACCTTTGAAGAGCCTAATCTGGAGAAACGCTTTTCTTATATCAGATATTACACCAATCTTTTTAGACCTAAACTTGGTCAGCACAGTAGGAATAGACTCTATCAGGTTAATTCCAGTTTCTAAACAGTCATTCAAAGAAGGATGGCCAGGTGACTTTGCAGAGGCGTCAAACACAGGACGAACTTTGGTTGTACTATCTTCTTTTAAAATTGGTCGATGGGGTAAATAATGTCCTGGTTCAGATATTTCATTTTGTGGAACCCTTTCTATTATTCGATCTTGCAACCATTCATCAAAGACTTCCTGGTATCTGTTCATCAATTTATCTCTCTTCAGCTTTTGAGTAGTGGATTCCAGTCGCCTCCTAGCTAAATCATAGTTGTCAGGCAGGGGCTGGTGACCAATCTTCCAGGGCATATGTGCTTCATATCTTCCATCTTCACCCTGGGAAACTGTTTCTTCAAAATGTTGCGAAATCGCTTGCTTCTTTTCTTCTGTACTTCTCTGCTCCACAGGATCTCTAATACCTAACAATTCCAAATTCCATAGATTGGAGAGATTAACCTGCTCTACAAACATTGTTGTCACTGTCAAGCTCATTCTTTCTTTCTGGGTTTTAGGGACTTTTCCTATTAATGTCCAACCTAGCTTTGTTTCCATAGCAACCAAACCATTCTTCAATTCTTTTCTTTGACCAGTAAAAAGTTTCCCTGCGACGTCAGCTCCAATTAGAACTTCAATAGGACCAGGTGTCTTCTCTATGTCTGTCAAATTAATATTCCAAGACTTCAATTCTCGAATCCAAGACCCATTCTCAATGGTAGGTATTTCACCACAAATAACCTTTTGGTCTAGTGCTTCTAAACTGCACTGGTAACTGTCGTCCAAAGTTCCCAGATATATTTTATAGCTCTTGTGTTCACACGCTTCTGTGACTTCTCCACCAAATAATCTGTGGCTAAACAATTCTTCTTTAATAGGTTCATAACCCATCTTCACTGCAGTCGACTTCAAGACGTAGGATTTTTGTGCTCCTGTATCAACTATTGCACGAACTCGTCTGCTTTTATCCCCATTCCTCATATTTACTACCAGCGTCTGCAGGAAAACCTCAGGACTTCCTAATCCTGACGAACTGGAGTGCAATGATTCCACAGACTGGTCCGAGACTTTAGCTTGAGCAGTATCCCCCTCGCGCGTAGTTTTTCCCTCGTATTTTTCAGCAATACCTTTGGGTAAATCTGAGCACATGATTGTTGTATGTTTTCTTCGACATATCAAACACCTAACAAAAGTCTTGCATACTCGGCCAGTGTGCCCAGGAACTAAACAATTGAAACAGCATCGTTTATCAGAAAGAACCTTTCTTCTTTGTGCTAATGACATGTCTCTGGCCTTAAAGCACTCACTGCCACTATGTTGACCATCACAAAAACAACAAAGTCTATTTACTTTAACTTCTTTTCCGGCAAACAAATCAGTGGCGGTAGAAATTCTATCTTCATTCTTCAGGTAAAGCTTCTTTTCAATGGGTTTCCTGAACTTCTTGGCATCAAACCCCTCAGTAGCTGTACTGATCCTTTCTTCATTCGCTATCTCCTGCCTCACAAACTGCATCAGGTTCTTAAGTCTATCCTTGGGTGTCCCAGCACTAGCCTGCCTCTGCCAAATTCGTAACAAATCCCCAGGAATACTCGATTCAACCATAGGGAAAAGCATGGCGTCATACATTTCAGTGACAACACCCAGACTGTCCAACGCTCTCAGATGAGATTCGAGACGATCATACAATGAAGAAAGTGAAACTGCATTTCGAGAGTTTGTGTTCTGCATAACTAAACTTATAAGTTCTCCAATATATACTTCTACTAATCGATCTTTCTGACCAAAGCGTTCCTTCAAACTTTCCACTGCTTTAGGATAATTCTTCTCAGTGGCCGGGTAACTTTCCACTAGTTCCTTGGCTCTAGTGTTCGGTTCCATACACTGCAACAAATATTGGAACTTATCAGCGGGGTCAAGTGTACTGTCCTCATGGATTTTTTTAAACTGTGCCCAAAACGGTAACCATTCCTTAATGTTACCATTAAATTTTCTCAGTTGCAGCTGCGGAAGTTTATACGTTCTTTTCTTAGTTTCGGCTTCCGCACCACTTTCCGAGCCGTCAGTCCTCCTACTCTGTTCTATCATCACACGCGCTTTCATGAAGTTTTTCAAATAAATCTCTTTGGAAGATATTTCCTTTTCTAGTTCTTCTTCAGATTTCTTACTTTCCAGCATACCTTCAAAAATCGTAGAATCCAGCTTAAGTAATTCCTCATACTTGAGTTTCAAGGTTTCGAAACTTGCCACGACTTCAATTCGTTCTTGTACAGTTTCACACTCCTTTACCGCTACTACTTCGTTGAAATTTCGGGTAAAAGCGCGTCGTAGAACAGTTCTAGCTTGAACAACCTTATCCATATTATTTGTGGGAAGCCGTTACGTTTAGGGCGCCAAATCTTATTGTAAGTCTACTAATTCTTAGAACAACATTAGCACGCCAGAGTAGGAGTTGATTTAAACTTTATTTACAAAAACTGACTAGAAGTTACAAGTGTTGCCACATGGCATTGTGAAATGATTGATGATGACGTATTATACAATGATCAATGAACTAAGACCTGAGTAGGTAATTTAGGCAACACTTGAGCTAGTAATTTTCACTAACATTAACAACAGGCACTATAGAATGGTACTACTGTAATGGTATTATGCTACTCATCTACTTTGCTAATGGTACGATTGCAATGGTACTAGGCTACTAATCTACTTTAATAATGGTTCCATGGAAAAAGTTTGGTAGTTTTAGTTTAATAGTTTATTAAAAGTTTGGTGCAATATTGTACAGAAATCCTGAAACTTTCTAGTTTCCATCATTATTTGAAGCGTGGATTTAGCAATTTTGTGGTAAAACCATAACATTTAATACACCGTAAAAAACATTAAATCAGCTCTCAGTAAATAAACCATAGAGTTAGGAATTAGGAGTAGAGGTGTCTATCAGTTCTAATGGCTTGAAGCAGGGCTGTCAGGTTTTTCGAGCTGCTACTCACAATAAACCGGCACTGAGGTATCCCAAGATGTACCGCTCTAGCCTGCTTCTTTTGGGCGTTACTGCGCACATACATAGCCCGCTCTGTTCTCTTTCCTAACTCTATGAAATAAACGCTCTAAGTAGTGGTGGCAGCTAAAAAGTTCCAAGACTCAGGTGCAATCTTTTACCAAGCTTTTTAAGAGGACACGGTACCACTTAAAAAAAAAAATGTTTAATTTTGACATATTCACTATAAAATTTATGTTTTATCAGTTCAATCTATATTTAAAATCAATATATAACAGAAAAATTTTAATTTTTTAAAAAAAAAATTTGTGTTATTTAAGAAAATTAAAAAATTTTGAACTTTTAAAAAATGCTAAGGCTTTTTTAAATACAAATATTTTAGCCCAATTTTTTTCCCTCATTTACTTTAAACTGTTAAATGAAGTCATTTACTTTAAACTGAAAATAGTTGTTTTATAAAAAATATTTATGTAAAAAATTCCTAATTATTTTTGCATATTTGACAATTTTCGACTTTAATATTTTTTTATAAAAAAAGTATTACTTTTTTAAACAATTTTAATGCCAATTCTTAATATTAACATATTTGACGGACTGTATACAAAATTCCTTAGATTTTTAAAGTAATTTAAAAAGCCTTAGCGTTTTAAAGAACTTGTCATCAAGGAAATATAAACATAAAGAAAAACGCATTTAAAGTTTTCATTTGTATGCATTTTTATCATACCTTTCCGCATAAAAAATAGAATAACTTTTTTAAAAATATAGATATACTTTTAAAACTTGGTAGACTTATTTAGAAGGTTAAAAATTTTAATTTTAGCAAATAAAAACAAATTCGCAATTTTTGCAAATTTTGAGGTACTGTGTCCCCTTAACTGTGTATGGAATGGGGTCATGCAACTACCTAGACTGAAAAAGTTATGAATAGGTGATTTTAAAAAAGTACACTAGCAAACCTTAACTGCTCTGAAAATAGAGCTCAAAACTAAATGTCCCTCAAAAGAAGCGAATAAAATGTTTGTTTGTGGTCCCCCTCCTTGATGACGGGCAGAGCCAAATTGATTTCCAACAGTTTCTCGACAATGGCCAGTGGGCCTGGGGCGCAACTAGAAAAAAATCCTGGGGGGGGGTTTCAATTTTTTAAATATTACTTTTCAATTATAAACATTTTTAATTAAATTTAAGTGTAATTAAATTTAAGTAATTAAATTTAAGTGTAATTAAAATTAATTGTAATTAAAATTAATTGTTAATAAAATTAATTGTAATTAAAGTTAGTTTTAATTAAAATTATTCTCAATTAAAATAACTTTTTCTAAAAATTATTTTTTTTCAATCCAAACTATTTGAATTAAAATTGATTTTTAATTTAAGTTACTTTTGTTTTAATGCAATTTTTGTGGTATTAATTTAGTATTACTAGTCAGGGTTGGCATGGTTTAAACCAAATGGTTTTTTTCCAAAAAAACCAAAGATGGTTTTTTCCCCCAAATGCAAAACACAGATTCCCTAATAACTCTTTGGTGTTACACTTGTTATGAAATATTCTGCTGGAGCTTGTAGTGACTTTCAGAAATTTTCTTTTTGAGAGTGACTATGTAAAAGAAGTGTCTGCAATATGTTAGTGTAGGCCAAACAGTTGATATAAAAAAAACTTAACAGTAACGTTTTTAGTGAAGTTGAACTCATTCTGACTGCTAAAGCAACAACAGCTAACGTTGTTCTCGATTTTTCCTCATTTGGTCTAGTGCAGTCTAAATTGCATAGTAAGCCTGGAATCGAAAAAGCTGCAAATTTTTAGTTTAAAATGTTGAATAGTAGTGGTCCATTGATCATAATAAATTGTATCTAAAAAGTTTGGAATAATTACTTCATTATTACTTTAGTTATTTAAATTAAGGTTAAAATACTATGAATGATTTAATTGACATCCATTACAAATTTTAACGGCTGTTATGTATGACTATGTGGAAATTGAAATAATTGGAGTATATTATGCCCAAAAAATAGTTTTACATTTATAAAATATCAAATTTAAAGAAATATATGGGGATCTTATTAGTGAAGTAAACCATAAAATTAAATTTGAAATTAATATAAACATCATTATTAGAGTCCTGCAAATACACAAACTATTTAAATCCCCGAAAAGTTTTGAAAAAACCAGGTTTAAACCAAAAAAACCTGGTTTAAACAAAAAAAAAACCGGGTTTTTTGGTTTTTTTGAAAAAAAAAACCTGGTTTTTTTCCCAACCCTGTTACTAGTTACTATTTATGAACATTAGTTTTTATTGAACGAAACTCATATTTGTATTTAATAGTTAATAAATGCTTTATTTTTTTGTGTAATAAATAACAAATAATTGTATGTCTTTATTTATAATTTAATTAATTAGATAATTTAAATCACCGGATTTGTATTATCTAATTAGTTAAATTATTATTTTTTTAAATTACTATTTTTATTTTAAAATGAGGTAAAAGTAAAGATAAATTGAACATTTATTTAAATTTAAACAAATTAAATGTCAAAAATATTCTATAATTACAAAACTAATTGGACAATTTTGTGAAAAGAAATTAGTGTAAATGTTACGGTCACAGCCGAATTCGGCCACTTCGCGAATTGGCCGGCCAAATCGCGAAGTATCTAAGGACGCAGTGATTTGGCTTTTAATAAAACAAAACAATCGGACAATCTTTATAAGCACGTCGCGTTTTGGCCGATAACTAACTAATAAATTTGAGAGAAATCGGACATATTTAAAGAGAAAAAAAAACAATTTAATGATTTAATATTTCAAACTTCAACGAAGCAAAGCATTTCCTATTGTTTTGTGTACTTTTGGCGTCATACAGGACAGGCAAATCTCCGATGTAAAATAATTTTTAAAAAATTGTATGCATTTATGCCGTAAAAATAACAATTAATTATTAAAAAACGTGCTTTAAATATGAAACATTCATTTAAATGTAATGAAAACAGAACTGACTGAGCAGCCATTTCTAGATTTATGTTAAAAGCATTCAGATAAAAACAATAGAAAGATATAAAAAAAACGCGCCCGAGTTAATTACAAACAACTCATCCTCAGATACTTAAGAGAAGAAATTAAACTTACCGATATGTTGCTCATGACATATATCCAATCCAGATTTTAGAATGGAATACGATAAAGAGACGCGCAAAAACTCCTTACTGTAGTACCCTGATTTTACTTGTATGTATAATAAGCAAGCTAAAAATACGCGATGGAAAATCAAGCCAATTTCAAATAAATCAGTCAATATTTTATTTTTATGGGGTTTTTTTATACTTCCTTCGACTATATTCGAAAAAAAATAGAGAAATTTATTACGCCAGTTGCAAATGTTTAGATATTTTCAGAACGATTAGAATTGTTTATGGGTAATGCAATTCATAATATCAGTCTCGTTGGCGCCAAGCTCATTCGTCAATAGTAGATGACTTGATTTTTGAATTTCATGTTTTCCCTTAGCGTTCATTTGCTTTATTTTCTTGATATTGTTTTTGTGATAATAAAAGTTGTTATTATAATTTTAGTTCAGATTTGAATGATCGTCGCACTAGAGCAAAACAACGATAGCAATTGGCGACAAGCGTCGTAATTTAGAATCACAGTCAGGTGACGAGCCGTCGTACCTCTGAGTAGGCACCCAACGCAACCGTTAAGGGCGACATCGTACGCAGCGTCAGGACTTTTCAGCATATTTAACGTACACTTCCTCTACAAAGGATTGCTTTATTAGGTATACTAACTATAACTAAGATTTCGGTTAACCGTTTTTATAGCTTTTTGGTCAAAACATATTATTTTCGGGCAATGTTCCAAACTTCAGCGATGTTACTTGTATCTATAACTACATTTAAGACGTCGTGAAGACAAATCGCCGATGTGCAATAATTAAAATTTTTTATGTCGTTATATAACAATATCAATAAAATGATATAAAACATGTTTTAAATGTAAAAAAGCAATTAAAATGCAATGAAAACAGAACTTAACAGATATCCTTAGATTTATATTAAGCATTCAGACAAAACAGTAAAAAGAGAGAAAAAAAAGTTCCTTTCCGTACAACATACTCATATCTTCAGGTACTTTACAGTAGAAATTACATAGAAAAGACGCGAAATAAAAACCTTAAAAATAAAACGGTGAAAAAAGTACAGTAATCCAAAGATAACGCGTATTATTGGTTTAAAATAGTATCCGAGGAAGGGGGGGGATGCAGTTTCTGTATCTTAATCATTGCGTAGTACCGTGACCTTTACTGATTTTTTGAATGCACAATATTAGAGCAACTCACAAAAAACGACAAAAAATGAATAAATTTGGCAAGACATGTCACCTTATCAGAGCTGGCGCTTTTTTCAACCCCCCCCCCCCCCCACCCTCACATTTGAAAAGAGTTTCGTTAGAAATATTTTGTTTTACACAGATTTAAACTTCCCGCCACCCATATTTGAAACACTTTAGGGATGGAAAACCGAAACCGTTTTTTTTTGCCCTCGGTTTCGACCAAAAAACCGGTTTTTCATAAGGCCAGTCTTAAGGTTCAGTAAAACCGAGAAACCGGTTTTTGAAACATCGGTTTTTTTTTCTAAAAAACCGCCCTCCCTACAGTTTCTTATTTTGTTGGCGGCGAGCGAAATAGTGAAATGGTGTTTCTCTATGGAATTTTTTTTCATCACTTTCGATTTTTTTATTGTTAACAAAATAAAATTTGACTATAATATGGGTTCTGGGGGGGGTTCTGACCCTAGAAACCCCCCCCGTGGTTGCGCGCCTGCAGTGGGCGGACCCCTTGTGTATTTCTTTGTGATTAATCCGCGGTAAGTTCAACGCCGCCGAGAACTTAAGGTTTTTTTAGGAGGTGTGGCAGTTACGCAAGGAAAAGTTTGGTTGAAGTAACGTTGAACTAGATCTTTGGTTGAAAAACGTTAAACTTGGAGAGCGCTATTAAGCCTCGGTTTCCTCGAATTCCGTCAACCGATTTAAGCGGTCGGACAAGTGCGGTGAGTGACATCATACAAACTACTGACATTGATTACACTAGAGTGGTTTCCTCGGAAGCGTTGCCGGACAACTCAACACTCAACACGACCATCAGATTGAGTTGCTGTTGAGAGCGTTGGGGAAATCCTGATGACAACGTTTTTTGCTGTTTGACCCCTAACAGGAGCACCGTTTTTTGCTCCTGTGACCCCTTAAGGGGTCACAGGAGTCTTAAAAATGTGCAAAGAAGGTACTACAAAACATAGTTTGATCTTTCATGTCTTTTTTGAACTACTCAATGTATAAGTATAATTTTTTAATATGTAATTCTACAAGATTTATTTATTATAAAACAAGCTTTAAAATTTATGAAACTTTAGCCAAAACTAAAATAAATGATATTAAACATGAAGCTATTTGAACACATTGTGATTAGGCTTGCGCGGCAAATTGTGAGGTCAAAATTTAAAAAATGACCAAGAAAATGACTTCATATTGTACAAATATGTACAAACT
This sequence comes from Hylyphantes graminicola, assembly GCA_023701765.1. Taxonomy (NCBI): domain Eukaryota; kingdom Metazoa; phylum Arthropoda; class Arachnida; order Araneae; family Linyphiidae; genus Hylyphantes; species Hylyphantes graminicola. The sequence goes on along the minus strand of CM043114.1, from coordinate 73,418,331 downwards.
AGGACTTATACCTAAATTCTCAGCTCAATTTTAATTAGAAATTATTTTTAAAAAAATTAAAATCAAAAATTTTAAATTTTTACTAATTTTTTTAGAAAAAAGTTCTTAAAATAATTTCTAATTAAAATTGAGCTGAGAGTTTAGGTATAAGTCTTTGTTTGTACATATTTGTACGATATGAAGTCATTTTCTTGGTCATTTTTTAAATTTTGACCTCACAATTTGCCGCGCAAGCCTAATCACAATGTGTTCAAATAGCTTCATGTTTAATATCATTTATTTTAGTTTTGGCTAAAGTTTCATAAATTTTAAAACTTGTTTTATAATAAATAAATCCTTGTAGAATTACATATAAAAAAATTATAGTTATACATTGAGTAGTTCAAAAATGACATGAAAGATCAAATTATGTTTTGTAGTATACCTTCTTTGCACATTTTTAGCCTACTTTTCTTTTTTTTTAATTCGAAGAATTAAAAAAAAATGAAAAAGTAGGTATTGACATGCGGTCGATGTCCGTCCGTCCGTCCGTCTGTCCGTCTGTCCGTCCGTCCGTCCGTCTGTCCGTCCGTCCGTACCCCCCTTCCAAAATCAGTTCTATCAATCCGATCTTAAAAATTCTTTTTTTATTAGAAAGGTATAATCTCAGACACCCAACTTTCATACTTTTTGTCCGTCTGTCTGTACGATAGGACGGACATAAATCGACTATTTGACGACGAATTTCCCATTGAATTAGCATTGAAATTCAATTTCGATTCATTTAAATCGCTGAAATTAACTACAAATGCTACGGACAAGTGAGATACGTCAAAAAATTCAGCGCATCGAATTTAGAATACATTGAAAATTTCAGAAAAGAATTCGAATTCGAAGTACTTCAATTATTAAAAAAACATCAACATTTAATGCTCATTTAAAAAGCATAGGAAGCCATTTTTATTAGAATTATATCGCCGTTGCCATCGCAACAATTGCTTGAGAAACTTTAATTCTTTTAGACAATAAATTAAAATAAATTTATTTTTGAGACATCGATCAATTTAAGATGACGTCAAATATATATTTCACTACGAGATCTTTGTATTTTGATATAAATTGTTTTCATTCTATCTAAAAGCGAGGAGTATTGCAAACAAACAAAAAAACAACAAACACTTTATTAATTTAGAAATTTTGCTTATTTATTCTTTGAAATATAAATTTTTGCAAACGATTAAGTAATAATTATTTAATTTTCGAAATAAAATAAATGAAACTAGTCGAATTTAGCAAGTAAATGTTTATTGAGGAGTAGTTTTTTGGTTTTTGTTCTACGAAAAATCAAATATTTACTTATGACTGCAAATCAAGCTGTGTTTAGTGAAAGATGCTGTGTTTAGTTAGATGCTGCGTTTAGTGAAATTTATTTTAAATTTAAGGTGGAAAAACGGTTCTTGATGTCACTTACTGTTACGAACATAGTTTTTTCAAGATAAGAATTTTAGTAAGTATTTAAGTAACAGGAAAGTAGGCTATTTTAGTTCTTTAAGAACTTCTTGTTAAGACTCTTGTGACCCCTTAAAGCGACCAAGTTAAATATGGAAAATTTACAGGTTTGTTTTTTGAATTAACGTCGCACTACAGCCTCAATTAGCAGGCTTGTGTTAACGAGTGGAAGGGTTTGGTTGATATAACTTCGCATTTGAACAACATGGGGATCATTGATTGGCAACGGGCCTTGTGATTTAGATCCACAATTACATAAACGAGTAGAAAGAATTGAAGCAGTTTGGTAAAGATTTAAAAGATTGGAAAAGTATACAGTATTGATTACGAACAATAGTTAAAACCTAATTAGTACTTGAAGTTCGTTCGCATTACCTAAATGCAAGATACAAAAACATTAATTAAACGAAGTGTTTTTTTATTTTTTTCAGAAGTTTTTTTCAAATATAAAATTCATAATTTCACATTCTTAAAACCTTGAAGTAGTGCATCAGTGTTGTTGCATAATTATACATCCACACAATGATTTTAAATTTTATTTCAGAACCAGAATTTAACATATTAAATATGTCTTGAATTTTTTTTAATAAATGGAATCCGTATTTTACAAGAGTAATGGACATATCCTTTTCATTTTGGGACCTTTAACCCTATTAGAATTCACATACATCCTCAAAATAGAGAAAATTACACACTTTATGAAGCAGACCTTTCTTAACGGAGTAGTTTTTGGAATGATATCCAGCCACTATTCAAGAAGTCTAGACATACTGCCCCCGTGGGATTTAAGAAAACCCTTTTTTCTCATGCAAGAACACCACAAAAGAACTTCAGTCACAAGTAAATTCAAATTCACCAAAAACTCCTAATCCATAGAGTACCTTGGAATTATCATAGCCTTTTATTAAAATGATATAGGCGCCTCGAATAGTAGTAATGACCTAAGTCAAATTATGATTTTACAAACACATTTGAATTAAATTTATTATACCTTGAAAAATGCGAAAGACGTAACTTCACAACAGTTAATAACTTCCCTCTTTAATTTTGAATACACTTTTACAACTGTCCTCTGTGAGGGTATTAGTAACTAAAACTTCCAAATGGAATGTAAGAGATGAAAAAACACAGATTTGTCGAGAGGGAGCTCGACTTTAATAGAATAAAGTGGATTATGTTACTTGTTGCCATCTGCCAACAGTATGAATTAGAGGGTTGAAGATGAGTGTGTATATATAAATGCATGCTTCTCCAAATACAAACTGGTCAAGTCGAAAAAGAGGACTTGCGTCTTTTCTCCTGTAAATCACCCATATATAACAAAAATATACTTTCCTGTCCTTCTTCCATGAATGCCAGGCTACCAACTCTTTCGGGTAAATAATAATAAGCAGGTCCATCTTTTGTGCTCAGTTTTTTAAATTATGCCCTTTTGGGGTAGCTTAATACGTCGTTTTGACATTGAGAAAGGAAAAAGTTGTGGAAAGCAACAACAATTTAAGCTTTTATACTCGTAAGAGGGGTAGTCTTCGGCCAGCTAGTACAGTGGTTACGGCCCTCGCTTGGCAAGCGAGTGCAGGGCCCGGTTTCAAATCCCGGGTAAGGCATGGATATTTGTGTTGTCCTGAGTAGATGCGGAGAACGTGCTCGTTGAATCTGTGGGTCTCTTGCCTTCCAGGCTACGGTCTGGAAGGCAAGAGACTAGAAGTAAAATATCTGCTTACGAAAACCCTATGTGTGCATTTTAATAGCATTACTAATAGATGCCACAGTTTATCAACAGATGTAGACATTATTTTAAAACTTTAATTAAAATTAATATGTAATTAAATACCTGAATAAAGTTGTTCCTTTCAAATTTGTCTAATTATATTCGTATACCTGGTAAAAAAAAATTATGTTTGATGGCAGGGCCTGTTCTTCCAATAGACCCGATAGACCCGTGCCTAGGGCTTCCAAGTTTTAGTTTCTATTATGCTAAATGCTGTAAATCATCAAAATATCAGTAAACTAAAAAAAAATTATGATACTCCACTTTGTTTTTTGATAAATTTTGACGGAGATATCGACCTGAAGTGATTGTTTTGATATACGTTTACAAGGAATCCTAAAACATTGTAGCAAAAATTTGATACATATGTCACATTATAGCACACAACATTATCCGTAAAGGAGCCCCCAAAATAGGCTGCGCCTGTAGTCTGATATTTCCTAGAACAGGCCCTGCTGGTTAGAGAGAGTCTCTAGCTTGTTAACCCTCTAATCTAATGCATGAATTTCATCCCGAAAAAATTATAGATATGTATCTTTAATACTCATACATTATGGGAAAAATACTGAATTAGAATTTAAATAATTTCAATTTTTAAATCCCCCACCCATATGACAAAAAACCATGACAAAATTCCAATTTTGATAATAATGACTAGAAAACTACTAAATATATTTCAAAATGACCTTCTTTAACAATTATTATTTTTTCAAAAAAATTTATTTGTATTTAGAACTAATATCACTATACTTTGAACACTGCCAAAAACATAATTTCACAACAGTTTATAACCTCTCTCTTTAATTTTTAATACACTTTTACTACTGTTATCTATGAGGATTATTAGTGACTAAAACTTCAAATGGAATGTAAAGATGAAAAACAAATTTATCGAGGCACAGTATACATTAGAGGGTTAATCAACTCTTCATTAATTAAAATTCTAAGAAAGTATACTAATAAAAAAATAATAAAGAGCGTGAATAACTGTTATGAAGGTTCATAGAAGGACAAGCTATACCAATCTTCCAAGCAACTAACCACTTTTTAAGGAAGCCCAAACTCCCCATTGTCTTTTCAAAAATTGCAAGAAGGGGGTTTAAATCGGGGGTGTATAAATAAAGGGTTTTGTAAAAGAAAAGGGGCCTTGATGCCCAGAAAGAAAAAAAACAGGTTGCTTCTGTTGAGGAGAAGACCTGATACACCACATTAAAGTTTTATTTTTAAGCCTTAGGTGCATGAACATCCTTCTAGGAGTTCATATTTTTTTTTTCCTTTCTCTTTTTTTCTCATATTATCTCCACATTTTTAAAGTCTTTTTGGTAAGTTTATTCATAAATGGTTGAATGCCGAGTGGGGAAACTGCTTGAACGTCCTATATTGTATGGTAAAAACTAAAAATATTAATAATAAAGCTAGCTATTTGTGAAGAAGCTCGGGAATTTTTGGGTGGTCCGGCTTTTTAGTCTCGCTTTTTCTATGGACTCGGCCACTTCAGGATGTTTATTAGGATTGCGCATTTCAAATCAAGTAAAGTTTTTGAAGTTCCATTGTAGCTTTTTCAAGGGTATCTTTATCTTACTCTTTCATAAAAATTTCTCAAGGTAGAATTCTTAAGGTAGTGGAAATTTCGGGGTTTTGTGTGTATTTTTCATGTCTTTCTGATGAAAGAGTTAGGAATGTGAGTTGTTTATTTTGAAGTAATAAAAAACTTTTTTTCTGGGTTGTGTTTTTTAAAATATTTTCTAAGGTTGCGTGGCTTATTTTAAATGATTTTTTTTTACCATGATGTCGGAGCTTCAACACTTTTAAACTTTCACGCTGCTTTTATAAGTAAAAAGTGGAAGCTTTTATAAAGGCTATGTCCGTCTGTCTGTAAAAAACCGTTCAAGAAGTCGCAGTAGGTATTTCAGACATAGTCAACTGTTGAATTAATTGAAATCTTCATTGGATATCCGACAAAGTTAGCTTTTCTACAATATGATTTTTAAGAGCTGAGATCATTTCTGACACAATATATAGTTTCAACAGCTGTGTATCGCATAGAAATTCATAAGAAATAAGATCTGATATTTTGTAAATAATATCAGATAATTTTCTCTTATTCTTTGTTCATAAGATAAGCCCGAAGTCATAATCCATTGCAAGAAGATCAGGACTGTTTTTAATGGAAGTGATGCAATGCTTATTTTAACCTCGTCAGACCAGAGTAAAATCCTACACGTATATAATTATCTAAACATACTTTCCATACAAATATATGCTATAAAGTATGTTTTGCAAAGAAACTTTTTTTAAAAAATTATGTTTAATAGTTACTGAGGGACGCGCATTAAACTCTAAAAATACAATTTTTTTGTGCCATAAATGCAACAAAAAAGACCGTATCACTTATTTGTAGTTAACAGATTATTTTAACATTGTTTTTAATACAAAAAGTGCCTTTAAAATAATTACTAAAAACTTTTCTAAAAGTTTGAAAAAAATGCAAAATATTTTTTAAGAACTCAAATATCGTACTAATCCTTGTTCAACTTCATTTTTTATAGAAATAAATGACTGATTCCTGTAATCAAAGGCTGAAAACTGATATTTGGATATTCTTCTATCGGACCAGGTCAATTTCTAAACTAATTAGCATATTGCTTAGTTGTGGGGAGGTTTTAAAAAGTGCCCAAATGGGGACGTCACGTCGCAAGAGGCTAAAGTCAATTGGCTTGTTTAAGATGATGTAACTTTCCGGTCCTTCTTGTTTATCACGAGGAGTTCATACGATTTCTCTCTATGTGATCTATTTTAGAGTTCTTTATGTACAACTTACGTTTCTTCCTGCGACTCATTAAGCTTAATTGCTTTTAATTCGATTAAATTTCAACTATGCAAAGCATTGCAAAAGCTTCAATGTTAGAAAACTTCGATTCAGATGATATTAGCTTTTATGTGGGAGAAATTAAATGAAATTGTGGGACAGCCAATTAACGGGATTCACACAGGAAAAAGCATTAGTTCAACTGAAAATAATAGTTTGTATACAACGAATACGCATTTTCAAGATACTAAAATAAATGTTATTCCAGCAGCAACACCAAGAATGAAAACAATACCGCTGGGACTGTTGCCACTCAAGACGAGAAACATGTCCGTTTCGGACAAATTTACTTTTTTACTAGTGTCAAAGATATCACTTGACGAAAAAGAAGCAAGACCATTGCTTTCAAATCAATTTAAAATTCATGCAGCTTTCCCATTGACTTAACATTGTAACTGGCGATCATCTGGCAGTGGCGAGCATTTTAAAAGAGCCTTTGTTTATGAAACGACCTTAAGGTCAAGACAGTTTTAATTGTACTTTTACATTAAAAAACCAACAACTAAATTATTAATAATAATAACTTTAAAAAAAAAAGAATCTCTTCTACACCTGCCTACCTACTAATCACCATCTACTTTTACACCTTCAGGGCAAAAAGAACCGCAACAACAACAAAAAACCAAACTCCAGCAGCCGCCATGTTTGCACAACGGCTTTTCTTTTCTCTCGACTTCCGAAGACCCACCCCCACAAGAAGGGGAAAAAACAACACCGAAACAATGGAAATAACAGGGGGAAGAAAAAAAAGAAATGAGCATTGGAGTTGAGAAGAAGATGGAGATGTTCTTGGCGAGGAGCTTAGTGAAACAGCCAAAACTTCGCCAAACAACACCTAGTAAGCCCAAAGAGTTCCATAGACTGAACCTACCAACAGCACCATGGACCAACAAGGAGACAATGTAGGGTGGCATGTGGGGACCGATGGCCCAGTGGTTTGGATTGCAGGCCATAACGCTAACAGTCCGCGCACTGTAATGGTGGTGGGTTCGATTCCCGCCTCCTGGGTGTACTTCCTCTCTCAGCATCAAAATTATAAATTAACTAGCACTTTTGAAACTCTATTCGGGCTCAGTAGTGCGTCATGGCTGCCGATGGCAGCTCAGTACGAGTCGTTCCTCTATCCTACTATAGAACTCATTTAATAAGCCCAAACAAACCACTAACTTAATGTTAGGTTTTGAATTATCATCACACTAGAGCTATACGAGGGCTATTGGCGAAAGACGTCATAATTTAGAACCACATTCAAGTGACGAGCTGACACGTGAAGAGGCCCCCAACCCAAAAAGACGACATCATACGCAATTTAAATTTTGCATGCAAGGCAATAACTTTAGTGACAGTTCATGGTGAGCAATATACAATGTTAGTTCATGGTGAAATGCATAATTTTATTCCTTAAAAAGCGTTAATTAAAAATTGAAAACCACAATTTTCACTGTTGCAGACTGTAGCACGATTAACCGAATTTATGCAAGGTGGTAGTGATTCCCTTCGCAGGTTAGAAAAATGCTTTGTAAATATAGTTTTGATAAGAGAGTCCGAAAGTCGTAACTAAGGTAGACTAACCAGTGAATGAACGCTTCAGACGTCGCGTTCGCCAGTGAATGAACACCAGGATATAATGACCAGGACAACCAACCATTACCAGATAGCTTCCTACTACATGGGAGGAAGTCAGTGTTGCCAATCCCTCTAGTGGAATGATTTTCAATCCTTACTTTTTCAACTTTATTTACCAAATGTTCATTCACTGGGGCCTGATCACTCACTGGTCAGTCTACATTATACTAACTCCCCCATAGATTAGCGCCAAATACTTCGCCGAGGGCGTTCGTTTGGGCTTACTATGAGGCAATCGATGGCATCATTTGGCAACCCGATTCCAATATTGGTTTTTGCCCATTGCAGCTTCTCCATCTACTTCTTAACTCCATGGGAATGAGAGATGTCAAAGAGTGCGTGCGGGCCCTTGATTGAAAGAGGCCCGCCTCCAAGAGCCGCACAGGCCGGGCCTCTAATCAAGCCAAGAAGCCGACAGGTGATCGCCAATGTCCGGGTTGGCGAGAAAATAATGGAAATGGAGGTAAATGGCAGCAATAATGAATTAAGTACACCAAAATTAAAATTGACTTTTTTTTTCTGAAACGTTTAGTTATTTATTATTATTATGACACACAGCCTAACAGATTTACACCCAATTACAAGACTGAGATGAGTACAATTTACAACCACGCCTTACCCGGGAATCGAACCCAGACCCCCAGCTCTGCAGTCCAGAGCTATAACCATTACACTACGAGGGCGACCAACAACGAGAGCGACGACAAGGGCGAGGGGGTTTATTTTAAATGAACACACTGGCGGCGCGGCGTGTATACATTAATCTATTTTCCCTGTTAATTTCAAACCCCCATTGGTGAAGAAACAACTAAACCTGGGCTTTCGAGCGCTATTTGAAAAACGTCCTACTTGCGGTTTTTTTAATAACATTCGCTCCAGTAGTTAAATAATAACTGAATTGGAGTTTTCACACTACAATTTCCGTACATTTGGACAAAAGCAGGAAAAAAATGCCATCAGCTTTAACAATTTTGCCAAACATTTCTCCTGCATATAACTTTAACATTATCACTACTTGAGGTCAGAAGATGAGGCTACCTAAGGTCAGATGAGGTTGAATTATCATGGCCCTAGAACTACACAAAGATTATTGATAACGGACGTCATTAGTTAGAGCCACGGTCAAGCAACGAGCAGACAACTGAATAGGCATCCAACGCAACATCCAGGAGAGACATCGTCGGGCCATTGGAACATATTTTAAAGTACTCCTTCGACCCAGGGTATTATTCGTAGGGCGTTTTAGATGAACAAACCGTCAGATGTCAGAATATATTTTTTCTATGCCAGAACCCGAACCTTGGACTTTAAGCATGAACGGCCAGCTCCTTACCGATTGGGCTCCTCAGCACCGGAATGTGTACACTCTTAAAACGAACGAGCGATTTTAACTCAGTCTGATTAATTTTCATTCCTCCACACTGGAAAATGCACTTCTCCTTTTCGAGTGGATCATTTGTGTGTTAAACCTCCGACAGGATCACTCCAAACGAGTGATTTTAACTCAGTCTGAGTTAATATTCATTCCTTTCCAGTGTCGAAAATGCACTTCTCCAACTGGAGGGGATTTCACTCTTTTGTTTTAAGAGTGTAAACGGGCCTTATAAAAAAATCTTGACGAAAAACATGACTTAATGCACTAACGTTCTCAAGTTCCCAAAAGGTGCGAGAACGTTTTAGAGTCAAATTGGGCCGAGGGGGTTTGACTGTGGTTTTTTCGATTTTATTGTTTTATTGGAGGCGCTGTTAGGATAACAATGGGGTCGAGTAATTGGCGATTCTCTTGGATATATTTGATTGGTGGTTACGCATCACATCAAAATAAGAAGTTCAAAGAAACGGAATGGAATATATATTTTCTGGAGAGGAAGTGTCATGGTCGTACTTTGGGAGAAGAAGCTTATTAACTGTTTTGTGAATTGTAACGTGCGTTGATCTGTTTTTAAACAAATGATTCTTATTTTGTTTAACTTTAATTATTTATTTCTGTTTTTCAGTAACGTATCCATAAATTGCTATTTGTTATCGATAAAGTAAATGTTGTTGTTTTTTATAGAGAAGGGAACTTAATCTTGTTGCACAATTCAGTAAGATTTCCATCTATCGGATCTTTTTGGCAGAGGCTCATCTATACCTTAGGCAGAGATGCCGAGCCATCGAAACATAAATTTCAAACACTATTAGCCTCACTGAAATTCGAATAACGAGAAGAGCAAGAGTAAAATAAATTTCAACAAATTCAATTGTGTTTGAGGGGATTTGAAAAGGAAACCATTTCGTTTAATTAAGTTGAAGTGTGTCAACACAAGCCGAAAAACACACTGTCGTCTTTGCTCCCTTTCCTCTTTCTAACATTTTTCCAATACGTTTTGAGGGGTTTGTTTGAAACTCCGCCATGTCAGCTTGGTAGTTCCGTTGTATAATTTTTTTAATGGTTAATCAATTCAACGTTATAAAAAGTGTAAACTTAGTTGTTTGGGGCTACAGTCTGGAACACAAATACATGTGTTAACGTACGAATTTTTAAGTAGATAAGTATCAAGACTGCAAAAGTATCACTGCTTATCGTCCACATCGAGATCTCTATCTCAACAGGAAACGGGCCCTCATATCTGCCCAAACCCTTGAGCTCTGTCAACCCCATCACTCAACCCCTTAACGATCGAGACCACGATTGCCTCCCCCCCCTCCCCCCAATAGTCGTTTACCATTTCTAAAACCAACCAATAACCCGCTTTTATGACTATCTATAATGCAAGAGGGGCCATAAACCATAAATGGTTACAGTCCTTCACAATCACACACACAAACCGAAAGAAGACCTTCCAATTTTTATTTATTGCCGCGGCCCCCTTCGTATTATAGGCAGTTTATCCCCATCCAATTGAACACCCGGCCGCAAATATAAAATTCAACCTCCTCTAAAATTAAAAATTGCCCACCCCCCTCCATTCCCCCCGTCTCGGTATTCCTGTATAATAATAAACCCCCTACACCCCACGACCGCTTTTCAAAACGCTCCGTATAATAATAATCTTCAATGCGTCGTTTCATATCGCCTCAGTCGCAAGCAAAAAGTGGTGTAAGCCACAAATAAAACTGTTTAAGTTGAAGTGACTTACTATATCTTAACCGTTTTACACTTTTAACCCTTTAACGAAGATTGGCAAGAAAATTTGCAAAGTGAAAATGATCTCTATACGTTTAAATAAATAAACGTATAGAGATCATTCCTTTCCCTTATATATATATTGTTTAACTAAATAAACATTATATATATAAGGGAAAGGAAGGCCACAGTACAGAAAATTTATGTTTACTAAATTAAGCTGCATGAAAAACGATTTTAAAACACTCACACAGTCACTCCCAAAGTCGTTGTTAATGAATTTAATGCATAAATAATGAAAAAAAAATCTCTTTGCGCTGGAGCTTAATTACTTAAAATTTTAAAACCTCAGCAGATATAGATTTAGTATTGAGGACATTGTATTAATTTTGGGGGAATTATATCCATTTAATTGAATACAACATTAACCCTTTCGCTACGAAGGATTTTTGCTTCATCGTAATATTCGATGGGAATAACATTATCAAATCCTTAGTTATTCGTGCGTTTTCGGGCGCTTCAGTAAGGAAAGGGTTAAAGGTATTTTTTTCCTTTTCCTTAAATGGGCAACTTTTCCATTTTAAAACGTCGGTTTTGCTTCCGAAATAAAAGACAAATTTCTAAAGCTGCCGAATAATATTTTAAAGTCATAAATTGTACTACAGTGTATCGTGCCAAATGGCAACATTATGTCCTAGAAATTTCACCCTCCTTGGCAATAATATGTCATAGAAGGTGAAATTTTGTTTAATTCCATTAATTTCCCTTATCCCTAAAAACTTGTCCAACAATTGAAAGATCTTTACCATCGGAATCACAAAAACTTCAACCGAATCTCCCACAAAATCCCTTCTTTGGTTCTTTGGGCGATACGTCACTGTAGCTCTGTACCGCTATACATACCGCGATATATCGCGGCGATATATATTCGCCAGAGAAGGGTGCTTATGGGGGTGGGCCATTGATAATAATCTGTATCACTTGACCCGTTACGCTCGTAAAAATGGGGCCGTCTGTTAGAATTTTCTGGAGGGACCCGCCTTTGTTGCTTGTTGGTCGGCTGGGTGGGATATTATGCAGGGCCCTTGTGTCGGAGATTGCTTTTCGGGAGGGGAACGGGCACATATGAAATCGAGTGCATTTAGAGTAACGTCTCCGGTAAATGAGACCTCTTTGTGTGGGTTAATATTTTGCTTGTCATTTAGTAAGAGAAAAACTGTTAAAACTGAAGGTTTTTTTTTATTTATATATGTCGGGGGAGCTTGCCCTATCCTACATTTATCTTCTTGCAGTCCAATAAAGCATAGAAAAATGACCCTCATTAGCCACCTTCAGTTTTATCAGCGGAGTCCAGTTTTGCTGTCATTTCTACGGCATAGCCAAATCAAAATGGATAAACGAGCCCTGATTAATGCTTTTGCAATTCGCTTGATGTTATCATCATAAGGTCTACCATTCACGGCAAGACTCGCATTAACTCTCAGGTGGACTCTTAAAGATGTGGCATGGTGTCAGCTGCGTATGTGGGCAGATATCACAATTCTTGTGAAACTCTTACCCTCTCTGTCGATAGTTTAAACCTAATATGAAATTTACAGATGATATGGATCTATAATCCTCTTGGCGAGTAAATCAATTCAAGCACCAAACTTGATCGCTATAAAGTATTGATGTCTAAACTCAATAAATCCAAAACATAACATTCACTACAGGCCAAGTTACCAGAGAATAGCCGATGATTAGACTTGGAAGCCCTCGGTAATAAATATTCAAACCCATAGATTCGCAAAGACAACAAACTGACTGCGGCAGTCTCCAATTGAACATCGATTTCTAACGTGTTTTCACAGTCTTTGGCTAATAGAATCAAGGAACAACCCTTTTAGGCGGTTTAATCCAATGATAGAACCGGCCTTAAAATATGCAGAGGGTACTGCCCCCCTTCCCCGTACCAAAACAAAAGTTCGGCCCGAGGCCCTTTTTCAAAAGGCAGCCCACAAAGAAAACAGAAAACTTTTGAAACCAATACTGGCTTTTACACTACTCGTTTGTGACAGGTTTGACAAGATTGCAACTGTCGTGATTATTGAAATGTGGTGGAAATAGTTTAAAAGAGAAAAATAATGATCCAGTGTCCCTGTCCACAGTAGACACACAGAGCTTCACAGCTCACATGCTAGATAAACTTTTTAGCCACCGCACAAGCTTACTAAACTTTCAAACCACAGAAGCTCTTCGTGGCGTCACGCTATCCGTCCTGTACGGATAGTCGGCTTTCCCGAAGAAAAGGATGAAACTTATTCGCAGATAACCAAGTATATATTTCAAAAAATCACTTTTCACCAAAATTTGGTAAATTGAATTGAATGAAGTCGCCAATATGTGGCCCGGCCCAGGCCCCTATATCCTAGTTATATTTGGATAATGTAAGCTCTTCATATTTTCTTGTACTGCCTACTGAACCCTCCACAGCAGAGGTTCCCAACCGGTGGTACGCTTACCACTGGTGGTACGCGGGGATATTTCAGGTGGTACGAGTGAGTGATGTGAGCAACATGATGCTATCAATAGCTTCTGTACGCATGCGCAGTGCACTGTGCAGTTACTTGTGTGAGTGGATTTTCTGGGACTGGGGTGCCCAGTCGGTTAGGTACTCGCCTAGCGGTCCCAGGTTCGGGTCCGGGCGCATAGTAACTGAACGCAAGCGAGCCAAATTTTCGCAGTGCAATCACAATTTTTTGATTGCCCTTTATTCTCTTCAGGAGACACTTTCATAAAGACTTTTCATTTCCCCTCCCATCAGTCTGACGTCACTGGCATGGTGTCGCTTGAATGTAAGGAATAGAAATATGCGGTCCGGGCATCGCCAAAATAACTGCAGACCTATACACGGCCCGTGCAGCCAAAAATGTCAAGTGATACGCAGGTGCAAAAAGGTTGGGAACCCCTGCTCTATCGGATAAGCGGAACTGTATAATAGTTTGCTCTGAATAAGTTTTTTTTTTAATTTCGCCTATTCGTTAATTTTTTTTATTAAAAAAATTGTATGTTTTGCAGTAAATAATTTTAAAAGACTTCACAAAACATTCATTTATGAAATTTATCTCGGAAAAATAAATTGTGCTTTTGTTAAAAAAAAAACTGACAGTTTAAGGATAGAGACATAATTTAAAACTATCTTTGACAAATCGAGCAGTTAGACTGCTGTCAAACAAAGACAGAACACTGTTCGAAGCATAATGTCGCCTGGAAGAAAGAATACTGAAAAATAAAAAAAAAGAACCTGGTACTATTCAATTTTATCAGTCCAACTGTTCCACTCTGTTTGTGTAAGGTTTTTGGCTGAATTTTCTTCCCCTTCATTTTGCATGTATTACACGTGTTTTTACGATTCTTTTCAGGTCCCCCCGTTTATTATTTTTACTCCGTAGAAAAGGCAAGCGCGGTGAATTCAAATAATACAATTAAATTATCTCCTTAGCAAAAAGGACGAGAAAGTTTGTCAAAAGTCTCTCGCGCTGAAAGCCTTTCTAACTGTGATTTTTATACTTTTCTGTTCTGCAGTCTGGGGTTTTTATCGCCACAACGTTTTGTTTTGGTTTCGTTTTTATGTTCTATATAAATTCGATTTTGCGACGCCATTGATTTTTTTTTATCGTCACTATTATTCTTATTAAAGAATTTGCCTCAAGGTATGCGAATCAAAAGGAACAATATGGTTATTCATTAATAGATTCTACTTTTTATTTGGTGTTATGTCAGTAGTAAAATGTTTTCTTTTGAAATGGATAACAATTTATTGCTGTGAAATTTTATTCTTCTGATGATATAGATATTTGAAAAATAATAACCATTAACGTCATAAGTTAAATAATAGATTTGAATAAATGTGTTGCGTAGTTTATGATAATAGTATGCTTTTCGGCTCTTTTTAGTTTTTGAAGGTTTTTTTTACACCTTTAGCAGATATTTTATTGTGTGTGTATGTAGATAACATCAACTTAATTCTTCAAGTTTACCAAAATATTAAAAATGAGAATTTTTAAAAAAAAAGAATAATTCACCTTTCCATCTTTTTGTTTTTCCACTTATTCTAAAACTGATATTTAAATAAAAAATATTTCAGATAGATTGATCTTCATTTAAGTAGAATATAAAACGTATTGCATTAGTTTAAAGCTTAACATTATTTTACTTTAAATAGATACCCGGCAACTTTTTACAAACCATCCTAACAGCAGTGCTCTAGTCAAAGGAACTGGCAAATCGTAGCGATTTAACTCTTTCAGTCCCAGTGATGCCAATTGGCATCATCACTTTCAATATTTTTTTCAAAATATTTATGTCCCGTTATGACATCCAAACACACATCATTCGATTCTTCACACTTCGTTCTATCAGACAATATTTCACTTTAATCTCAATAGAAGTCAGAACTACTATTTTTTTTTTTAATTTAGAAAATAGTCAACCAGCGTTTCTCCTGATTTTTGATAAGTTCACTTCAGTTCCACATATTTAAAACACAATTTAAACTATTTCGGTTTAAATAATTACTATTTTTTTTAATAATATGGTCAGATACCTCAAAATATATAACTCGAAGTGTTTTTAGGTAATATATATTTTTTTATTTTGTTGTTTTCCACAGTTAAAAAATTTTGGCATTGTTTCAAAAACCATATAAAAAATTTTAATGATTTTTTTTCTTATGGAATTCGTATATTTGACCTAAAATAAGCTTATTTTGTGAATATCAGATGTTTCTGTAGTGTAGTAAATTTTTGGGACTGAAAGGGTTAGAAATTATAAATACCGTCACTAACAGGTTATTTTGCAGACATACGTTATTTCTACAAACCCAATCAACAAAGAGTTCGCATTAAACTATTTTTACTCTTAAAAAATTCAGTAAAATTTCAAAACGAAATTGTTAAAGATACGGAATACAAAAACAAATTTTTACTTTAAGAGCATTTCCTCATAAAAGGTTTTATAATGCTCAATATATGGATAAAACCAAGCTTTTTATCACTCTGCGGGTGGTCTAGATGTTTGTTCACATACCAATTGTCGGCATTTTTCAAAAAGAACTGCTAATACAAAATCTTATTCAAGTATGATTTCTAAAGTTTTCAATTTGAAAAATAGAACTCTTTCAAGTGATATTTTTCAAATTAAACAAAAAAAATAATTTTACGTGATTAATGTACCTTTGCAGTTTAGAAAAAAGAATTGTTGTTATTGTCGTAAACGTGGACATCCTACAGAAGATGGCTGCCAGAGCCTGCGAAGAGATAGAAAAAGATTTTTTTTTTTTTTTTGTAATCCGGTTACACAATTGGTCAGTGAGGTTAAATTTAATTTTGAATATATTTAATAGTTTAATCAGACTTAGAGTATAATAACTAGTGAATATACTTAGAACTGGATTTTTTTTGCAACCATAGTCTAATTACAGGAGTTCTAAAATTAGGCATGTTATACGAATTTTTAAACTAATCATACTTTACAAAAACATATAACTCAATCAAAATCGAAGAATCTTCGAACTACTAGTAGAATTGCGAGGGTTTTGTAACCATGTTCTAACTACACTGCTCAAAACAATTGGAGGAGCACTTTGTATTCTTTTGATAACCCTTTCAGTTCCAACTTTGCATTTTTTATTCTAAAATCTAATATCTGTTAAATAGTTTCATTATGCATCCAGAATGAAATGGGGAGGGGGGGGGGAGAGGGGATTTTATTTTTTTTAACTAAAATTTAAGGAGGAAAAAATTGGAATCATAAATTTTGAATAAATTATAACACTAACTTTTTAAAAACATTATTTGTTAAAAATAGTTCAAATCAATTTTTAAACATCTAAAAATGCTATCAAAAAAATTTAGGGTAAATTTATTCAAAAAGATTGTTTCAGAGGGAGTTATATTTTACTATATTTTTCATATTTTCATTTAATTAAAACAAAAGTTTTTTTAAGTCTTCAAAAGACACGATTCTGCCATCTAACCATACAAAAAGGAAACAGAACTTAAATGAGGAAAAAAAATTGCAAGATGATGATTCGAAATTGAATCATTAGTGGTGAAAGGGTTTAAATCATGCGCTCCCCTAATTGTTTTAAGCAGTGTATAAGAGTCTTATGATTAGTCATTTTATTAGAAGGTTTCAAATAATTATACTATTATTTCGTATTAGAACTGAACAAAAACCCATGTGTCTTAACCCTTTCAGTCCCAATGAGTTTTGCATCAGCATTTTAGGAAAAAAATTCGTCTATAGCTATTTATGAAATCAAAAAGCACTTCATTCGATTCTTCAAACTTTTTTCTATTAGAATTTTTATTAATCCAAATAGATGTCAGCCCTATTATTATATTTTTAATATGGTTATGCAAAATGGCATCACTGGGACGGAAAGTGTTAAACTTACTACAAAACACAAATATTTAATAATATTTTGTTCATATGGAGTTTTATTAAACAATAATTAATGGAAATTAATGATATATTAAACACATTCTTTTGCCATCGCCAAAAGGAATCTTTGACAACAAACAGAATTCTTGGAGAGAAAACACATGCATCACAGTACTCACAATATCTTAAAAATTTAAGTCGAAACTTCATTTCATGCTTACAAAATGTTAATATCCACACAACCAGAAGATATCTTAATCGCCCCAGTTTATTAAATGAGCCCAACTTTTTCCAGATCGCACAGTTTCCAGAAATATGAAGATTTTTTTTGCCAGAGTATAAGACCCTGTTCTATGTTTACTCCTGCGCAACATCATATAACGCTATGATTTATTTAATCCTCTCCGCTTGAAGATGAAGTTTCACTAGCTGTTATCACGAAATGTACTTAAATTCAATTTTTGTGGACACCATAAGTTAACCTCGGAAGGTATTTCAATAAAAATCACGATTTTTTGTTACATGAAATCGGGTTTTGTACCCTAGGGACAGTTGAAGCTCAAAAGTATCATTTTCTCTGTAAACTGAAAATTCGAAATGGATATTTGTGGGTTCGTTGAAATTCAGGTGAAGAATTTGTTCATGTCGAACTTTCAAGCGGTATTTGCAGCTGATGTGTGGAATTGATACATATTTATTGGTTGGTGCTTGCTGATTGGATAGGTAAGGCGTGAGTTTTGAATTTAGTATATCGGTATTTATAGATTAAAAAAAATCTTAAGTGTATATTTGTCAAAAAGATTTCAATAATGCCTCGCCCTTCCACATGCAAGGTAAAAAAAAAAGATTTTGAGAAAAAAAAACGTCTGTTTCTTTTTCAGAGATTGCAGGTCTGTATTATCTATTTAATGTTAAGATTAACGGCTACACGCATTTCTTTTACTAGTGTAAAATCTTAAAGTTTTTGAGGAAAAGAAACTATAAAGAAAATTGTTTTGACACACATTGTGTAATTTTGAAACTATTTGATTGAGTGTCACCTTTCTCTTTTATATTAGCATTCAATAAATAATGATAAAGTTGAGTGGATAATTTTATCGTTGTGAAAGTCTTTAATTTTAAACTTTAAAATACTGAAAGAATTCTTTGGTTAATACCATTTCTTCGTTCTACTTTCATTTCGGGGATTTATACTATAACAATTTAAATAAACGTTTGTACTTTAATCATTCATTAACCAAGTCAATATTAAATGATTTGAGATTTTAATGAAATTTTTGAGTTTTTACTGAGTGTTTTAGTAAGTGAAGCATGAAATTTTTATTCTTTAACTTCTGAACGAATATGCGATAACCCTTTTAAAGGTTCCACGTCGATAACAGTTTTGCTCTTTTAACAAACATTTTCAGAACCCATAAAATTACCATCTCATTGATAGTTTTTACGATTACATTTATTCAAAATGAAAACTTAATTCCCTACCTTACACATTTCAAGTATTTTCCAACAATTTAAATTCCATATGCTCAAAGTCCATCATAAATATCGAATATCTACAAAAATTATTACAATAACTGCTTTCGAAAAAATTCCACAAGTTCCTAAAGGTAAATATCACGGTTCTTTGAGCAAAAAATTGGCCTGGGCATATATATGATAAATATTTTATTGAAGATATATAAAAAAATATATCTTTTTCGCATTAACCTTTTCCCATATATATATTCGGTCTTGTGTGTGGTTTCTCTGGAGCAATCTATCCACGTTCACAGAAAATTCAGTCGCGCAGCTTGGAAAAATTCACAGGCAAAATAGAGGGTCGGGATCAGGGGAGGCAAGAATAGATTAGAGATTCCGGGTGCTGAAAAAAGTGAAGCCGCCAGAACGTAGCCAAGTTTATGTGAAACGCGGAAAAAATCCCAATATGCACTTAAAAGTCACAATATATATTGGGTTCACTGGCGTAGACGGAGTCGTGTCAACCTCGGATTAATGGAAAACCAAGTTCACAAAGACAATTTGGTTGAGGAACGGTCTTGCTAGGCTTTCCTTGGCTCATAAAAACAATAGTTAAAACGGCAACGCCTATGGTAACGTCAGATTTATTTCAAACATTGTCTTCTATCCCACAATTGATATTCGAGAAATCACAATTTTTGCGGTTATAAACCGTCGTACAAACTTCAAATCACATCCTATAGTTCTAATATTTACCTTCAAACAAAAGTGAACGTTATCTTTTCATTTGATTTCACAGACGGAGGGCCAGATAATTTTTCAAGAGGCTGTTAGAGGCATGGGCCTATAAAAATATAAGTTCGTGTAGATGTGTCTAAGTAGAATCAATCAATCAAAAGAACGGTTTTAGAATGTATATTTTAGAAGTTTTAAAAGGTATTAATGTATTTGGCAGGCCGATAATGAAAGTTTAAAATGTTTAATTGAAGAATCAAATAAAGACGCTACATACTTAGAAAGCATGTAACTTTACTTGGCAAACTAGATTTCCATTGATTTTCAACCATGCGACATTTCAATGCGATTCTAGCCTCCTTTTTTGGGATCGTGACTTATGGGTGACAAAATATTATCCTCTCTTTGCGTATTCCAGCCCAATTTCGGTGAAGCCTTTTTAAATCCATAAGCGGTCCGCATTCAAGGGCTCTTGTGCATAACTCCCCTTATGCTAAGAGAGGAGGGGTGAAATATCCGACTTTATAAGGACCAACGGTTTTTATGCATTTTTTTTAATATTTATAAAAAAAAAGTATAAAGTTTTTCCGGAAAGATCTATATATTGGATCTACTAAAGTTTGATTTATACCGAAATAAGTCAGGTCCAGTACACAAACAGTTATTCATCAATTTATTGGTAATGTATTTTAAGGGAAATTTAAGTTGAATTTCCGACGCACCAACGCTGTACGATAGCTATTGAAAAAGAGACTCTTAATTTTGAACTATGATCAAGTGACAATCTATGCAACGGTGCACTAAAACATTTCATACTCGTTTACCAGCACGGTTGCTGTATTCTACAAGATGTGCTGTAAATTTCAAGCACATATGCTTCAGCCATGATCCTGTTTGAATTTCTAATTAGTAGAAAAGAACATAGACCAAAATCATGGCATGTTGCGGCAGAGAAAACGCAGCAACAGTGTAGTAAATTGTATTTACATCAACTGCATCCAAATACAACAAAAATTTGAATATGCTGTGAACAGATTGAATATGATGTAAATGTGTTGCTTTTTTACAGATTTCTTTTTACAGTGCATATCGACATCTTCGCATGGTGTCAAGACTTAGGACAATGGCAGACCTAAAGAGCGCTACCACTACCACATACAGCATTATTTTTTTTATCGTTTTTTGTTGTTGTTGTCCAGCACTATCGGTTTATAAAATGGCCAGGATAATGACAGAACTTGCACGGTGCAATAGCCTACCAAGCCGAACTCTCAATTATTGAGTTAGGCAAGCGATTGTTTAATTTTAAAAGAAAAATTCTATAAGGTATTCTATGAAATTCTCAAGGTAACTCATTTTGGGAAAAACTGTCGCATGGTTCTTTACAGAAAAACCTGATCTAATAGTTCGGTAGAGATTTTTTGAGCTCTTCGTTCTGAATCCAGAAGAAAACGAGACGTTTTTGGAATGGTAACTTAGTGGTAATGTGGAGGGTTTTGTAGGCGATTGAAGGTTCAGCTCGGCATAAATTTAATTTGCAGGAAAAATTTAAAATGGTACGTTATGGCAGCAAACGTGAGCCTTATATGTGTTGACTCTACTATGCTGACACATAACACATTGGTGGATATTCAGACTTCGATATTTTTCTGCAAAAAAATAAAAAAAAAAAAAGATTGGAAACGACCCACACAAACGAGCGTTTGAAGCAATTTCTATAATTTTAAAACATAGTGAAGCTTTTGCAAATCGCCAGATAGCAATGGTTCAAACACTATAAAAGTTCGTGGTAGCAGTAGCCTCTGGTAGTTCACTCGCGATGTGTTCTTATTCAACCAAACTTGAGATGGGCCTGTTCACGTATCTCTTAAACAACGTTAATCCAATCTACCCAGCATTAATAACTTAAAACAACATTTAGTGGCACATTTTTTTAAATATCTTTTTATGTGAGAAAAGAAAATCATAAGACAGTCTGATCATACCTCCCGCAAACCGCTATCGTTCTGAAGCATTTTACTGGATGCATTATAAATTTTTCAAATTGTAGGTTAAATTAGTTGAATATATACGATTTTTTTACGAGGGATTTTTTTTCTTATTCAGGATGATTTTTCATAGCATGCGCTCTCAGAAATAACACTTTATTTTTAACGATTCATGAATCCTCAAGCCTCATTTCGTTAATTTTGAGGATTGTTTCGTCAAACAATCACGTGACTTTTGAGTAAACGCGAATCCTCACTTTTACGATCGTGATTTGACGATTCTGTATCTTGGTTTTGAGGAAACTGAATCTCATTGATGTACTCACATGCTCAAAAATGACGAAATATTTATTTAGATTAGACGACATTCAAATCTTCATTAAAATGACGATTCAAATTTCCTCACTCTGAGGAAACGAAAACTCGGAGCATTTGCCAGTAAACGAATCGTCAAAATTAAGGAAAATTTCGTCATTTTTGAGCATTCATTTTTTAGAGTGTATGTCTGCAAAATAATCTGTTAGTGACGGTATTTATAATTTTTAACTGCGGTCAAGTGACGCTGCTGATACCTGAGCTCGATCTTGAGGATGACGAAAATATGGATAGGGAGTGGAAATGGTACAAAAGGTTAAATATTGGCGATTGAAGAAAAAGATGCTGTTGATTAAGCAAGTTAAAATTTACAAGTTTGAATAATACTTGTTTAAGGTTTAAAATATCGTGATTGACATTTTACTAAAAAATTGAGGCATTTATTTAATCTGTTAAATCATGCAATTTCATGTTAAATTAAAACATAAGTGTATTTACTAAACTTAATAAAACACAACTAAATTTGAAAATTAAATAGTTTTAGTTTGATAGTTAAATTGCTAAGGGGTATTTATTTTTTTCTAAAATTTTAATTAAAGTTTAATTCATATTTTTAAAAGGATGGAAATAAAAAGAATTCAAGTTTGAAAGTTTGTCGAATTTAAAGCATTCATTTAAAAGCATTAAAAGCATTATATTAAGACGACATTCAAATCCTCATAAAAATGACGATTCAAATTTCCTCACTTTGAGGAAGCGAAAAGTCGGAGCATTTGCCAGTAAAGGGAATCGCCAAATTAAGGAAAATTTCGTCGTTTTTGAGCATTCATTTTTCATAGCATGTCTAAGCCGAAAACAGGAGTTGTGTAGGTGTATCCCTCTTGGCATAGCCCTTCGGCCCCATTCTTTACAAGGAAAACTAAACAGCAGCTGCAGTTACAATGACCCTTTATACAAAAGCCCCGAAAACTTCTTCCCAAAGCTTCTGGTCAACCTTTTGCCCGTGTAATTACAAGGTTTAAGAGAAACGAAGCAGTCCTCCCACGCTATACAACCGCAGAAGTCGAGAACTGTTGTCAGCCGGCAATTACATCAGAGATCCTCAAAAGATCTCCCCTCTGGGCTGAAGATGATTCAGGTGCCTATTGTGAAAGAGGGTGGTCAGTCAAATAGACATTATCTACTAATTTTGGAATCCTAATATCTGTCAATTGTCAAAGTATGGCTTTGGCTTTTCATAGAAATTTTTTCAAAAGTCTTGTGAAAAAATCATAGTAACTACAAAGGAAATAAATGTAGAAAAAATATTTATAATTTTTAATTTTATTTGTATTTTCAATATAACTTATTCAGGTGTCGGCTCGTCACTAGACTGTGGTTCTAAAATATGACGCCCGTCGCCAATAGCCTTCGTGTAGCTCTAGTGAGATGATAATTCAAACCTAACAAATATAACTGATAATTATTGACGAATGACGACACTATTTTAAAATTCGATAAATTATAAAATGGCAAATAAAGAACTTCCGCCGAAGGTTTTTTTTTAAACATTACAAAGATTACAGACGCTTGTAGATAGCGACGATTAAAGCAATTAGTTATAAAATAGAGAAAAAACATGCAATTGGAATCGTTGGAAATTATTTGTACTGTTTAAACAAAACTTTTAAAAAAATTTTGTGTTAATTGTTTAAAGTTAATTTCTAAAAACAATCTTTGACTTGAATCATCAAACCATTCATCAGTACCTAGTAATTAAAAATACTAGATTTCAATTTAATAATCCACTGTTTACCTATAGACAAAAACATTTAAAAATAACCTTAAAAAACGAATAAAAAGCCCCACACCATTTTTCAGCCCAATTAAACAACGACAACCACAATATCGAGAAAAATAAAATACTCCCATTTCCAAATGAGTGAGACGAATTTAATCTCTTTCAAGCGGGGGGAGGGGGGCTAATAAAGAGAAAGTACCCCCCCCCCCCTCGTTAACGTAGGGTACTTCGTAAAAGGGGGGGGCACACCCTGAGGGGGGAGGCTAATGAATTCTTCAGGCTTTTTGATATAGGTGGCTCTGGCTTGACGCTTTGTTTACATCGCTCAACTCGTTATCTGGATGAGTCGGGGAATTAATATTTGGGTTTTAGATTTCGCGGGGTGGCAATGGGCACCTAATGGCGCGTAAGGTTTTTGGCGCGCAACAATGGCGAAGATTTTTATGGGGTGGCGGTGATTTGGGAGTGACGGTTCTTTTTAGATCTCTCTGTGTTTCTTTTTTGAATCGGGGTTTCTTCTCGTTTTACATTTTCAATGAGAAATTATTTTTGAGTTCTTGTTAGAAAAGTGTTGTTTTTAGATGTTAATTGTATTTATTGTTTGTATTAACGAAATATAATTGCAGGTTTTTCAGTCAGCTAAGTAAATAGTTAAGTAAAATTGTATTCAAAATTGGAACTATACGAAATTTTTAAAGGAAAATTAAACCTAAACTGTTTGTCGGGGAAGGAACCCCACAGGTTTGTCGCCAGTGAATGAACACCAGGATATAATGACCAGGACAACCAACCGTTGTCAGATAGCTCCCTACTACATGGGAGGAAGTCAGTGTTGCCAAACCATATAGTGGAATGATTTTCAATCCTTATTTTTTTAATTATTTTCTTCACGTAGAAAGGAATCTAAATACGGAAATTATTTTTATAAGTACAATTATTTCATGGAAACTTTTGTTTATTATGAATTGATACAAAATGAGATCAATAAAAAAAAACTTGCTACACGTCATTTGTTATTTGTGTCGCAGAACTATTTTAGCGACTATTTAGTGTGCAAAGTATTTAATATCTATGCTACACATTTCAATTACATTATTAAACAAAAAAATAAGATTATTGAAAAAGACTTGTGCAACACAAATTTGTGTGAAACAAAAATATTGCTAACAAGTTTAAAGACATTTGGAATGATATAGGGTAGACTAACCAGTGAATGAACGTTTAAGACTTCATGTTCGCCAGTGAATGAACACCAGGATATAATGACCAGGACAACCAACCGTTGTCAGATAGCTCCCTACTACATGGGAGGAAGTCAGTGTTGCCAAACCATATAGTGGAATGATTTTCAATCCTTATTTTTTTTTTAATTATATTTACCAAATGTTCATTCACTGGGGCCTGTTCACTCACTGGTCAGTCTACCCTACCTAATGTTCACTTGTTATTTGTAGTTTTGAGTGAAATAATACATCATTAGAGCTATACGATAGTATTGGTGACGATAATTTGGATTCCTGATAACAGGACGGTAAATCAAGACAGGTTCGCTAACATGCCTTTAGTGACGTAATTACTTCTGGATATCATTCCTAGCTTTCCTTCGATTGGGGCTCCGATTGGTTCTCTGTTTTCAAGTGATATTGAATTAAAAAAAACTAGGCTTAAAACAAATTATTTTCATTTGTTATCTCTGTTTCCACTCAAGACCTTAAACCAGTCCTATATATGCGGCATAATTTGTGGGATATTTTTCTAAGTACAAAATCTTTTATGAGAATGCTATGTCAGTCTTAGGGTTTTGTTGAATTATCGCTCGAGGTACACAAGGCCTATTATGAATTTGCCTCAAAATTCGAGGCACAGTCAAGTAACGAACCGACACCTGAGTGGGCACCCATCCAACTACATTCATTAACGAAACAGGTAAAATACACCAACCAATCACCTCTTTCCCATCATTAGTGTTTTAAAAAGGGGGGAGTAGTATTCGTTTTCAATCTTAACATTCTACCGTTATCGTTTGTCTTTCAGGGATCTGGCGTCTGTTTTTTCGATAATAGCGCCGGCTTCCGGACAAAAAAAGAAGCTTCGTCGGTATGCAGGGGGGGAGTACTGCGATTCGCGATTTCTGATGATGATGGCGCGATAGAGTGATGACATATGCATTATTTTCGCATTTGGCACCGAGGGAATGGGAGCCCGACTCCAGTTTTTGTGTTATCTTTGTGTTCTTATTCCTTGTACAACCCTTTTTCTGATGACGGAGAACATAATACCAGAGTCGTATTTTAGTGCCTTTCAGTATTACATTGATGATCAGTCGTTTAGGTTTCGAATTTGATTAGCTGGCGTCGTTTCTTCTTTGGAAGGAATTTTTTTTTAATCGGGGGCTGTTAAATTGAAGAATGAGCAATCATTAATTGAATGGATTCATTAGAATTTGTCTATAATAAGCTTTAAGTAATTTGTTTGACATTCTGCAATGGTGAATTAAGTGTTTTTAACATTCTGCACTTGAGAATTAACTGTTTCAACATAATGTACTTGAGAATTAACTGTTTTTAACATTCTGTACTTGAGAATTAACTGTTTTTAACATTCTGCACTTGAGAATTTACTGTTTCAACATAATGTACTTGAGAATTAACTGTTTTTAACATTCTGTACTTGAGAATTAACTGTTTTTAACATTCTGCACTTGAGAATTTACTGTTTCAACATAATGTACTTGAGAATTAACTGTTTTTAACATTATGTACTTGAGAATTAACTGTTTCTAACATTCTGTACTTGAGAATTGCAGTAAACTGCCCCCGAAAATGGTCATCAGTAAGCAAATTCCTGTTTTAGCTTTCGACGGCGACTACCATAATTAGCATACGACAGTATGGAACTCATGAGTAATTTATTTCACTATTTCACTAATTATAATTCAGCTCACCAGTGATTTGCTTCAAATTTTTATGCATACAAATATATGCTAAAAAGTATGCTGTTCAAAGAAATTAAAAAAAAAATGTGTTTAATAGTTACTAAGGAACGCTTCTTAAACTTTAAAAATACTCATTTTTGTGCTATAAATGCAGCAAAAAAGGGAGTGTCATTTATTTGTAGTTAACAGATTATTTTGACATTTTTATTGCAAAACGCCTTTAAAATCAAAACTAAAATAACTTTTTGAAATGTTTTTAAAAAAATTAATTATTTTTAAGAACTCTAATATCGTATTGACCCTCGTTCATCTTAATTTTTTATAGAAATAAATGAATGATACCTGTAATCAAAGGCTGCAAACTGATATTTGGATCTTCTTCTTTCGGAAAAGGTCAATTTCGGAACTAATAAACGTGTTTGTGTGGGAGTGTAATTGTTTGTGGGGAGGTTTAAAAAAATGTCCCCAAATGGGGACGCCAGGTCGCAATAGGTTCAAAAAAATACTCCCGTTACTGAAATATATAAATTGTTTACACAACCATTAAGATTGCCTGCATAAATACGTTTGTTGAATTACAAATTTACAGGTGAGTATCTTTACACTTGAGGACTAAAAGTCACATCACTTGGTAATTTGCCCTACCCTTCCGGCTCAACTTTCTATCACCGTCACTAAAAGTATCACTACTCTATTATTTCACTGCGAAAGTTATACAATAACCAAAAACACTGAATAAGCATGCCCTACCCAAATTTTTAACGGAACCACAAGCCGCCTAAAACACTAGCATTTCAGCCACTTACTGCACAAAACTACTGGTAACACATCGTTATTATTTTTTTTAAAAAATGAGTACGAGGATAGGCGATTGTGGTATTTGCTTTTTAAGCATCACCATTGAGTTTGTTCGACCTCTATACTTAAGTTGGGGTTTGGTGGGAGGGGAAATTACATATCTGGGACTATTGTTGCGAAATTGCTCATTTGGGTAAGAAAAGCGCATGGAGAGTTCCAATTGGTGGCTCCTTCAGATCGTATTAACTAACGGTTGTTGTACACGAGGCCAGTTCTGGCTGATAGAGCTATAACAGGTGGCTAAATTTGTCTGTATCCGTGGAGCCTCGATATGTGAAACGATGTCGAATAGGAACAAAACAATCGATTGAAAGAAATGCAGGAATGAAAGCTGAAAGGAAACACGTCACTCGAAACATTATTCCTATTGTAGAAAAATAACCTTTCGAAACCTTACGATTCGCAAACCTTTCGATGTTAAAATGTGTACAAATATTTTCATTAATTTCCAAGTAGAATTCATCTTTTTAAAATCACATAACGACTCGGCTTTAAGAAAAAAAAATGTCTTGATAGGCAAAGTCGTTAGATTCTTCCAGAAATTTGCCTTGCATATATACTTTAATTTAAAATCATAATATGAGCATAAACATAGTTTTTTTTTAAAGGGGAAATGTGTAAAGCTAACAAAAAAATGTTTCTCATTCCTTTAAGCGATATTTATAAACCGACAAACTATCAATTCCAGGAAACAAATATAGCCCGGGCCATTCCACAAAACGCCCAAAAAACGCATCGGAAGGTATTTGTTACGGGCATAAATCACAAGCGCTATCTCTCAGCCCCCATTCTTTTAAAAAGTTTACACCTCAGCACCATTTATTAAAAAAAAAATAGCAACACGTTAAAAACCGACATTGGCAATAAGATGTCAGTAATTAAACCCACGGGGAAAACTCTTCAAAAACGGCGGGAAAGCAATTCACATTAATTTTAAAACATCATAAACGAACATGAAGCTTGTTCATTAGTTTTTTTTTTAATAAAGCAATCCGTTTTTCAGAAGTTTTTTTGGCGAGCTATCCGTTTTTTATGAGCGCGCATATCCGGAATGTAAGTACGTTTTTTCGGTTTTTATTCCGCCAGTTTTGGCATTTAGTTCCCGCTTTCCATACAAAAGGAATCGTCACAAAAGCTCGCCAAACAATATGGCGGAGCCGAGGCCATTGTTTTGAAGCCGTTATTGAGACAATTTATTATTAATTGTCCATTATAAATTATGCTCTTTTTAGTTGTCTTCACGCGAATTTTTTTTCTCCAAACGATTGAAATTTTTCTTAGCACAATTAACATCTTTCTGTATTTTGTTCTAACAGCTATTTTTATGTCCCATAAAAAAATGCAGTTTCTTGTTATAAGCGAAGTTTTTTAATAAACTTTATTCGAAGTACATATACTATCTTCAAAACTTAATGAACTAAAAAAAATCACGACTATGTTCCGACATACTTTTTCAACCTTTTACTTTTTTCGTTATTATGTTCTTTTGCATTAAAAAACCCCTATAAACATTAGGAGGGTGGGGAAACTTTGTCATACAGCTATTAAACTTGTTCTAAATTATCCTAACCCAACATAAAATGCCGTCTTTTTTTAATGTTTATAACTTTGGTGTCTCATTAATGCTGCATTTAGTAACAAGAACAATTAATATTTTTACGTAATTTTTTTTTAAAACCTCACCCCCCTGAAATGTTTGCTTCGGCGTTTTTTTTTTCTTTCGACATTTGAAGTTTGAGTTTTCATGGTAAAAACTTTTCGTGTTTCCATGCTCATTTTACAATTAGTTTTAGCTATTTAGCATTAGGAATGACTATATTTAGGGTGAATCGTTTAAAAAAATATCCTTAAATTTCAGTGAGGATGCCATTAAACGAAGTTTTTACTTCATAAAAAAAAACCGTTTGACCCCACGGGAATTAGTATCATAAAAAAATATTGGCTTTCTAAATTGTTATTGCTTAAATTTAATTTAAAGGATTTCACTGTCAGTAACTGCTAATATAAACATTAGTTTCAGGATTTAAGTACTTAAGTTTCACCAAAATTCATTTAAAAACTATTTTATTTCTAATACTTAGTAATTAATGCATGGGTGGTACTTGGCATATTTAAAAAGCGGTGGTTACCAACTGAAAGATACTGAGAGAAAATATATTAGTAAAACTAAGATAGTATGTTTTTCTTGATAATAAAACATGTAAAATGAGGAAACAAGTATGCCATGCAAGAACCATGTGTTACAAACTGAGACTCATTTTAAGCCAATCAATCTTGTCACGATATTATGAGCACAGTGTAGTTGTCACAGAACTTTTTTGGTTCTAAAGGTATTACTGAAAACGAAAAGATAAAGACTTTAATTATAATAAAAAAATTTAAAGTACGTGTCGGACGTCATAATAAAGTCTTCGAGAAAATTGCGAATGCGCAAAGTTTAGTGGAACCTTTTTGGTAGGTAAGTTTGAATTATCGTCGCACTAGAGCTACACGAGGGCTATTGGCGACGGGCGTCGTAATTTAGAACCACAGTCAAGTGACGAGCCGACACCTTAGTAGCACCCAACACAACAGTTAAGGGCGACATCGTTCGTAGTGTTCGTACTTTGGAGCATAATTAACGTGCACTCCCTTTACACTGGGTATTATTCGTCGGTCATTTTTGGCTGCACGGACCGTTTATAGGCCGGCAGTTATTTTGGCGATAACCGGACCCGAACCAGAGACTTTCCGCTTGCTAGGCCAGTGCCTTACCAAATGGGCTCCCCAGCCCCGAACTTTTTTGGTGTTAGAGGAATTGAAATTACAACATAAGATATCTAATTTCCCTTCAGTGTATTGATTTATTGCGTATTAATTGAAGGTCGTATAATGTTATACACCTCCTACTTTTTATTTTCCAGTCATAAGCATTCAAATAAACCTATAAATTCCAAACAAATATTTTTCGCAGTAGGCAATCATTTAAAGAACCCACCAACCCACACAAAAAACTCTATTCTAAATGCTTATCCAAACGCACACACGGTGTTACTTAGAAAAATTGAAGCCGATAAATTAAGGCCCATTTACAGACATTTCATCCGCATTAAAGAAATGGGTCTTTAAATTTATTCGAAACTCTATAGAATTAAATTTTTAAAAAAAATCGTCTGCCACACGCTACTCACAACCCATTAAACCCCTAGATAAACACAAAAGAACTGAAATGAAGCAAAGAAGGACCGTTTATCACTGCGAATCGCTGAAGAAGGAGCTAACGACTCAACTCCGTCCCCCTTTTGTATAAAGACCCTCTTTTTTTATCGTATGTAAACGATCAGGTCTTTTAATCTAGGAGAAAACCCCCAAAGCAGTAATCTGGCGTCATAATGTGTTCTTACGGTGTTTCGCCTAATTGCATTTATCGGAAAGTGCGAATTGTCGATGCCAAATTAACATTTGGGCAAAGTGCGATTGGCGTTGTAGGTGATTTTTAAAATCGTCCGAGTCACTGAAAAATATTTAGTCACTTAAGTTCCCACATGTGCTATCTCACTTTAAAAAACAAATCAGGTTTACTATACGGTAACACTTGGCGCGATTTTTTCGGATTTGGCCATAAATAATTTTTTGCGGCTACCTGTCTGATTCGACTGATGATTTTTTGACTTCGCAACGAGAACGTTTTCCGGCAACCCTATCTGACCGTTATTTATTAGCACAGTATATTTATTTATATTATTTATTAGCGTAGTATAGAGAGAGTGACGTCAAAAGTCGCCAGAATACGGATTTTTGGTGCAATTTTGGAAACTTCGACAATTGTAACCAAATCTGATCCGTTGTGCAAAGTGAGATAGCACATGTGGGAACTTAAGTGACGATTTATTATCTATGGATATTCTGTTCTCTCTCAGTCAACCTATAACCGGGTCGCACTGAAAAAAAAACCTTACTAGAATTGAACAATCGGTGGGTCTAGTGCACGCTTTTCTTTCTTCTCGAAAATGAAGTTAAGTTTTATATATGAGCCCACTGCATATACTTATCTTACACTTACACAGAGTTAAAAAAAAATCCCCAAAAGTGGTTCCTAATCCAAGTAGCGATAACAGTTATTCGGTGAAATGTTTCACCATACATGTAGAACTTAGTTTCCAAAATCAAAATAAAAAAATGATTCAACATAAACCCGAAAAATAGCGAAATATTTAATACACTGTCGTTGCAGCATTTAGAAACCATTTTTTATGAAACCAAGTAAGAAATTTTTATTTTAACAATGTATGCACTTAATACATAATTCCTTACATTGTATGAGTACAAATGACTTTAAAATATATTATAAACCTAAAAATCGCCAAGTAAATCTCCATCTTTCTCATTTGAACCACTGACACAAATGAACTTCCTTATTCCCATCATCAGGTAATCCGAAACCGAACAAACCTCTAATAATGCTATACCCGAAAAATAGCGAAATATTTAATACACTGTCGTTGCAGCATTTAGAAACCATTTTTTATGAAACCAAGTAAGAAATTTTTATTTTAACAATGTATGCACTTAATACATAATTCCTTACATTGTATGAGTACAAATGACTTTAAAATATATTATAAACCTAAAAATCGCCAAGTAAATCTCCATCTTTCTCATTTGAACCACTGACACAAATGAACTTCCTTATTCCCATCATCAGGTAATCCGAAACCGAACAAACCTCTAATGATGTTCCACACACCCATGGTATGGCCTGTCGAACACAACGCCCAAATCATCGATCAAGACAAAAGATTTATGTTCTGAAAAAACCACAAAATACACCCCCCAAACCTAATTTGTTGTGAGCCCCCAACAAATAAAGATATCTTTCTGGTGGCAAATACACTTCCTTTATACTACAAGTCTATGCATCAAGATTTGAGATGTGAAACTAAGAAGAACTAGTGCTTTTGAACTCGTTCTTTCGAAAAAAATGTAATTGAAAGTCGCAACTTATTATATATTTTTCTTTTATGTAGGTTATTTTGCAGACCTTCCAATGTGGCTCTAGTGCGATGTTATTTTAAGCGACCGGTTAATCTTTCCGAATTTAATTCCGGAAAAAATAAATTTCCGGATTCCAGGCTCCAAGAGAAATTAAATGTATACATTCGCTTTAAAAAATTGGTTGAATTGTGTTATCGTCACACTAAAGCTACACTCCTGAAACAAAAGAGTGAAATCCACTCCTGTAAGAGAAGAACATTTTCGACACTGGAAGGGAGTGAATATGAACTCAGACTGAATTAAAATCACTCGTTTGGAGTGATCCTGTCGGAGGTTTAACAAACAAAGGATCCACTCCTATAGGAGAAGTGCATTTTCGGGACTGGAGGAGTGGAAATTAACTCAGACTGAGTTAAAATAAATTGTTTTAAGAGTGCATACAGGGTGATATCGCACTTTTCGTCGGGACTTATTCACTGTAGACTGAGTATTATTCATCGTACTTCTTGATTGTACAGACCATTTATAGGTCGGTATTTATTTTAGCAAAGCCCTTGCCTTGCCTGAACTTGGGACCTTCAGCATGCACGACAATCTCCTTACCGATTGGGCTCCTTCCCCAGAACCCTAAACGACACCAGAGCTATAGTATTATCCAATAGTGACATAATACCAGGCGTCAGTAGAATGGTTTATATTTTTTTCAATTTACGTCACACAAGAGCTACACGAATGCTTATGCAATGAACTTCGTGATTTTAACCCTCTAATGCGTAAATTTTTATTTTCATCCCAAAAAAAAAATATATATATATATATTTCAGTATTTTTCACATAATGTATATATATATATATACATTATGTGAAAAATACTGCAAAAATTTAACTGCATTAGTATTTAAATAATTTAAATTTTTTTAAAAAAAAAATCCATATGCCAAAACCAACTACAAAATTCAAATTTTGATAATAATGACTGAAAAACTACTGAATATATTTCAAAATAACCCTTTTTAACCCTCTAATGCATGAATTTTTATTTTCATCCCAAAAAATATATATGTATCTTTAATACTCGTACATTATAGGAAAAATACTGAAAAAAATTTAGCTGCAATAGAATTTAAATAATTTCAATTTTTAAAAAAATTTCCATAGGACAAAAAACAACTACAAAATTCTAATTTTGATAATAATGACCAGAAAACTACTAAATATAGTTCAAAATAACCCTTTTTAACTATAACTAATTTTTCAAAACAATTTATTTGTAATTTAGTACTAATACTATTATACTTTGGATACTGCCAAAAACGTAATTTTACAACAGTTAGAAACTTCACTTTTTAATTTTGAATACACTTTTACTGCTGTCATTTATGATGGTTATTATTAACTAAAACTTCAAAATGGAATGTAATAGATGAAAAAAAACACAAATTTGTCGATAGGGAGGTCTACTTTAATAGAATAAAGTGGATTATGTAACTTGTTACCGAACGGTAACATTATGCATTAGAGGGTTAACAACAATCATTAATTTTCAAAACAATTTATTTGTATTTAGTGTACTAATTTTATTATACTTTGAATACTGCCAAAAACGTAATTTCTCAATCTCAAACTTTAATTTTGAATACACTTTTACTACTGTCGTCTATGACGATTATTAGTAACTAAAACTTCGAAATAGAATGTAACAGATGAAAAAACATAGATTTGTTGAGAGGAAGCTCTATTTTACTAATTTAAGAATAAAGTGGATTATGTTACTTGTTGCCAAACGGCAAAAGTATGCATTAGAGGGTTAAACCACAATTCTCACAAAAAAACATCAGGGCTCGCTATGCTAAACAAAAACACCAGTTCTCTCAAAACAACAAACATCTCACCTTCTACTGCCAAGACTCCCTTTAAAACTCCCCAGAAAATCGACTGACAGATACAAACGAGAACCGGATAAAGTCCTTCCCTCCCCCCCCCCCCATTTTCCGAAGCGGGGGTCTTCCTCATTTGAAAGAGATTAATGAACAATCGGTGGTATACCTGGGCCCGGCCTAAGTGTAGGCCTTTCACGCACTAATGGCCCATGCCTGTGTTTTACCAGTGATTTCTTCTGGTTCAACTGGGGGAAGAGACAGGACAGTGATGGATGTCTTATAAACATACAGAAGGGATGCAAGAAGGTTTTGGAGGGAGAATAGTGATTTGGTGTTTCTGTTACTTCAGGCTAGAGAATAGCTAAAGATTATATCAAGCCAGCCAAAACTCTAACACTCAACAGCCTTATTTTACAGAAAACTAAAAGTTGAATATAATATGGTGTCTGCTATGGTTGATCCAACCAACACTCTTAAAACGAACGAGGGATTTTAACTTAGACTGAGTTATTTTTTCACTCCTCCAGCCAAGAAAATGCACTTCTCCTTCAAGAGTGGATCCTTTGCTCGTTAAACCTCCGACGGGATCACTCCAAACGAGTGATTTTAACTGAGTATGAGTTAATATTCACTCCTTTTCAGTGTCGAAAATGTGCTTTTCCAACTGGAGTGGATTTCCCTCTTTTGTTTTAAGAGTGTAGTATTTGAACCAATCAGATACATAGATTAATGATATTGCCACAGGGAAGAGATAAGACGTCATTTTAAGGCAAGCGTAAATTCAGACAACTTTGACGAGCAAATATAAATTAGCGACAAACATGAGGATGAAGTTCAATTTATAACTGCCGAAAAGTAGAATAAATGAGCAACCGTTCATTCAGCTCTGACAACTCTCTACCCAACTTCGCGAAGACGAACTGGAACGAACGAACTTCACGAAGACGAACTGGGAACTGGAGAAATAACCTTTGATTCAGAAACGAAAGGAATTGATCGGCAAGTGCAAAAACCACTTCAAGTCACAAAAATGCGAAAAATCGCTGACGAAGGGAAGCTTAGAAAGACAAAATGCGTGTGGAGTGAAGGACGTATTTTTCTTGATTTGACAAAAGAGTGAAAGATCAAGTTTTCTTAAATATATAATTAATAATTATGTGTTTGCAAATTTGTGCTAAGAAACTTCTTAAAAAAATTAGAACATTTCATATATGCACCAGTACATAGAATTTTTCAGATCAAAATGTATGAATATTCGGTTTGATCGTGTAAAGTACAGGTAAAAAAGAGTACCGACTTATTGTCTTTCAAATCCCTATCATTGATTCCGTTGATGACTTCATCAATGGAATATTTACGCGGGTGGAGAGATTTCAAGACACTCTTCGATGTTTGAGTTACTTTAGCAAACAAAACCATGTGTAATTTTGACTGAGGATTTTTTTTAAGTAAGCATGATCAGCCTAATTTTATGTTACAAACATAAAATTAAAATCATCTTACAAATCATTAATGTTCATGGGAAGGTCAAACACCCAGTAAATTCGGTAATGTGGAGCTTTATGTGTTATTTTTCCCTTTAACAAAATATTTCAGATTTGGAAAGTCATAAGTGTGTCGGAATGAATATTCTTTGAAACGTGTCGTATAGTTTGCACGCTAATTGTTAAACCAATTAACGACTTATTTGTGAATATCATTAACCCTCTAATGCATACTGTTGCCGTTTGGCAACAAGTATGCATTAGAGGGTTAATGTAGTAATTATTATTATTAGAGGGTTAATGTAGTAAGTAACATAATCCACTTTACTCTATTAAAGTAGAGCTCCCTCTAGACAAATTGACGTTTTTTTCATCTATTACATTCCACTTTGAAGTTTTAGTTACTAATAATCCTCGTAGATGACACTGGTAAAAGCGTGTTCAAAATTAAAGAATGAGGTTATTAACTGTTGTGAAACTACGTTTTTGGCAGCATTCAAAGTATGATAGAACTAGAACTAAATATACAAATAAATCGTTTTGAAAAATTATAAATAGAAAGGGTTATTTTGAAATATATTTAGTAGTTTTCTAGTCATCATTATCAAAATTGGAATTTTGTAGTTGGTTTTTGTCATATTGAAATTTTTTTGAAAATTGAAATTATTTAAATTCTAACGCAGTAAAAAAAATTCAGTATTTTCCCTATAATAAATGAGTATTAAAGATGCATATATATATATTTTGGGGTTGAAAATAAATATTCATGTTTTAGAGGGTTAACACCGTCTTTACCCGAACGGAAATATTATATACACATAACACACACATAACCTCCCAAATATACCGATACCGAAGCAGCTGATTTATTAATTGTTTAACCTCTTATGATCCGAGCAAAATCCGACACGTTTATCCTCATCTATAATCTAACCATACTATTCATACAAATATATGCTAAAAAATATATTATGCAAATAAAATTTTTAATAAAAAACGCTATGTTTATTAGTTACTTAGGGACGCACCTTAAACACAAAAATACACATTTTTTGTGCTATAAATACAACGAAAACGACCGTATCATTTATTTGTAGTTGACATATTATTTTAACATTGTTTTTAGTGCATAAAAGCCTTTAAAATTAACTACTAAAAGAACTTAAAAAGAAAACCATAAATAACGTCAACAAATCACACCCCTTTGAGTTGCTTTCTCTGCATACTAACAACGGGCGTAGTAAACAGGGTTTTACAGAACCTCCCAGGGACAGCAATAGAGAATTGTTATCACAGTTTTACTTTCAATATCTTATATGATATACCCTCTTTAGACACGGCCAAAATTCTGCACGTATATTCTTTACCTACACATACTTTTCATACTAATATCTGCTAACAAGTATGTTTTCCAAAGATTTTTTTTTTCAAAAAGTTATGTTTATAGTTACTTAGGGAAAGCCTTAAACTCTAAAAATACAGATTTTTTGTGCCATAAATGAAAAAAAGACCTTATCACTTATTTGTAGTTAACAGATTATTTTTACGTTGTTTTTAATGTAAAATGCCTTTGAATTTTCTAGTAAAATAACTTTTTGAAAAGTTTGAAAAAAAATAAATATTTTGTAAGAACTCTAATTAATAACTTCAACTTCTTTACTTCAAAGGCAGAAAACTGTTATTTGGATCTTCTTCTATCAGACCAGGTCGATTTCGAAACTAATTAGCGTGTTAATTGTTTGTGGGGAGGTTTTAAAAAATGTCCCCAAATGGGGACGCCAGGTCGCAAGAGTTAAAAATAAAGTCGTAGGAAGAAGGTGAAGCAGATTTCGAAGGAAGTTTTTACAGCCATAAATTGTATAAGACATTTTGCATTAAAGATGTTAGAATGAATCATTTATTGCAAGAAAGAAATTACAGAGCCTATTCAGTCATTTATAGCACAATTAATGTGCATAGTTACGGTTCAAACCTTTAAAAATTCTCTAAATTGGGTTGCCCATCAGCAAATATTAAACGGGTTTTCCTTTTCAAAATGACTTGAAAAACATACTGTTAAATGTAGCATAATTGTTTGGAAAATATGATTATATAAAGAAGTTATGAACAGTATGAATTTATTTTTATCTAATAAAAAGGATAGGAACTATAGCTTCTTGCTAGTCAATATTTACCCGATTACTAATAAATCAAGTTATTCAGGTGTTGGCTCGTCACTTAAGTGTGGTTCTAAAATACGATGCCCGTCGCCAATAGCCCTCGTGTAGCTCTAGTGCGACGATAATTCAAACCTAACCTAACTAATAAATCAACAATCTTTAATTATTTAATAATACTTTCATCAACACAAATAATATCACTTATAGCATTCCATAATACATTCTTAAAGACTTCATATTTGCGATGCCACCTTTCCGCAAGAAAAGACATGCAAAAGGTGAATTCTCATCTCAATAAAAAGTTCCATTGTGGTGCCCTCAATGCGGATCAGCAATCTCACACTTTTGTTCCAACTTCTCACTCCTTCGGCGGAAATGTATCAATCAAGTTGCCTGCTTTGTTTAGGCTGGCGATGCCTAATGTTCGGCTAATTCGTATCTTTGGGAGGTGGATTGAAAGAAGTGCAAGAGATAACATAGTCTCAAATTGAAAAAAAGTACTAAAAATGTGAAGAAAATATTTATGTAATAGAGTTTACAGTTTAACAGAAGACAGAAAAAAGCATATGGCTGATTCCCCCAAAAGGTAAATTTTCAGTCTATGATATAGTGAAAAATAAAAGTTGAATTTTAGCGACATTTTGCGAATATATATTTAGTAACATGCTCAGAATAACATGCCACATTTCGACGTGAACCTTAAAAAAAATTTTCTACTATTTAAAAAAAAAATCAACTTCGGACTGTAGTAACAGGAACAGTTATAAGTTCATTACAGTTCCTTCACAGTTGTAAGTCAGCATATTATAAGTTCAACTGAGTCAACTTTTCAACAGTGTATTTTGAATTATGCAAAAAAAAATTTAGCATCATATGTGGCAAAATCAAAAATAAATTTAAGATAAAAACAATAGTGACTGGGGAAATAGTGTTTTTCATTTCTAGTCATTTTAAAGCATCTAACTTATTTTGAAGACCAAAATACAAGAACCTAACTACTGTTGTCAAGATCAGAATATCTATTAACAGAACGTGAACTGGTCATCTGGAGGTCAAGGAACAGAAGTTAAATTTTGAATATTTAAAATTATCTTGAAAGTAATATCTCCGTGTTTCTTTGAAAATATCTAGTAAAATTATCCAAACACCATATTAGAGAGTAAATATTAAGCCGAAAATTCCAACAAGTCACTTTTCGAGCATTTTTAACGTCAAGAGACACACATTTTTTTCTCCTGTTGGAAAATAATGTTGTCATCTCGAAGCTAGTCGATAAATTTAAACATAATTTAAGAACTATTGAGGGATTGGTAAATGCAATAAAATGGACTAATCTTGCTAAACATTTAGTATATTGTTGTTATACAATTTTTGTATTTGTTACTACAACTTATTGGCAAGAAAATTTACAAAGAGGAAATAATCTTTCGGTTTTTAAGTTTATCGAAATACGGTAAAATGCAAGACACATGAAGATCATATTTAGTACTAAACCATTTATGTAGGACAAATTAAGTCCCACGAAAAACAAATTTTAAATACAAAAAGTTAACTTTTATATTTGCTAAGGATAATTTCAATGGCATTCACAAATGGGTCTAGTTACATCTCAGCCAGTATAAAACTCATATTCAAAACAAATGCCAGTTGCCTCTGTGGCAAACCAGAATCATCATCTCTTAGCTCCATGAGGGATTCGCTGGAGGGTGGCGTATTATTTCGGCAGCCTTTAAGACAATGGTTAGGCGTGACGGAACATTGATGCAACAATTGATGAATTAAATAAGTTTTCAATTGATGAACGCGGAGGTGGCTTGAAGCGTGGCTCGGTTTCCGGTATGCGAAAAGAACGGCCTGGTACGCTCACCGGTTATTTTACAGTTACCACAAAATCAAAAGAACCAGTATTGTTGTTTAAAATTCTTGTTTTCTTAGGTTTGGTTGATAAAGAATTACACAGATTACTTTTCATACAACTTTTACAAGGGCACACGTTTTTCAACAACGACATTTCAAAGATCGTAAATACATGGGCATTATTCAGGTCGTGAGTGTCAACCGAAATGCTGGAATGAAAATTAATTTTTTATGGAGCCTCGTTTAATGGATCAGTGTCAAATGGGAACAGGAAACAAATCGAAGCCCCGATCGAATGAAGTACAGGAATGAAAGCTGGGTTTATTGGATCAATGTCCGAGCCGATCAAAAAACAAAGAAAAGTCTTGGAATATTTTAAAATTTACTGACATTTCTGGGGTCTAAATAGAGTATAGGCTAGAGCAAGAACCTAAAAGCCTATCAACCTATTCGAAAAAGGAGGGATCCCACTCAGGGAGGATCACCTAAAACATAGAAATTCTAATTCTAGATAGTTGCGTTTCAGATTTTATAGTGCTATTTGGCTCATTGGTTTTTTTACTTCTTTCCGACAGTCAGTTGGGTGATATTTCATAATGTATGACATTGGCAAAGCTATCGGATACCTCCCTTTTCGAATTCTTAAGTTATTGTTCTAGCCTATACTCTACCAAAAAAAAATCGGTAAATTTTAGAATTTCTTGAGACTCCACTTTGGTTTTAACTTACTTAGAAAGTAATATATCGTGACTAGCACTATCATCATGGGCAATCATACATAAAATTTTAAGTATAAGAGTTCCGAAGTTTTTTGTGTCCATAGTCAGAGTTTTCCTAAATCAGACCCTAAGCTTATCCCAATGTAAATGAATTTTGAATTTATTAATTTTAATATAAGCAAAAATAACGAGAACAGATAAAATAAGTTTTTCAAAAGAAACTCCCCTCTCCTGTTAAGGGCGAGTGGTGTGCCTCTGCTTGGGGAGTGTGGGCAATCACCACCTTGGTGGAATTGATCGGTTGTTTGCGCAAAAAGGTGTATGGAGTCATTTGGGGGGCCCTTTTGTTACCCTGGGAAAGATAAATAATCGAGATAAAGACGCGCGCCAGAGAACTTCTATTAACTCCAGTCGGATTCTGCTTGTCCGGACATCCGGAATGAGCGCTTCCTTCTTTGTTTTAGTAATGGCGAGGCTATTTAAAATGCCAGGGGACCAAGCCCTTGGCGATGGTCAGTAAGCCTAATGCATTGGTTTTTAGAAACAACTGCATCAAAGTAGTGTTATGATATCAGATTTTATTTCCCTCCACTAAAAAAAATTCAACAACGTTACTGGAAAATTTTGGGTGGCTGCGCCGCCCAATTTTTTTTTATCAGTAATATTTTTATAATATATCTAACTTCCTTAAAATAAATTTTTTAAATAGGAACATTACTGATATTTGATAACATTTAAATTATCATTGCTGATTTGAGTTGAATTAAATTATCGTCGCACGTGAGCTAATTTCGAACCACAATTAAGGGGGACATCATGCGTGGGACTTCGGAGCATATTTAAAGTGCACTCCTACACGAAGTATTATTTTCGTAGGATCTTTTGGCTACGCAGACCATTGAAACATCTTCAGTTACTTCGGCAATGTACGGTATCGAACCTGGGACCTTTCGGGTACTAGACAAGTGCCTCAACCAACTTGTTCTATCAAAGTATTTATTTGCTCGGTTTTTTAAAAAAATATTTTTGAGTTAAAGGCTGAATGCAAAGATCTAGGGTATTTTTTATTATTTTGGCTGAGTTATCATCACATTAGAGCTATTGGTAACTTGTTTCGTATTTTAGAGCAACGGAAAAATGTCTTCCAACTGAGCTGGCACGCAGCGCATATCACCATCAGAAGACTTGTGGGGAAAACCCGTGAAATCCGTCCTGTTTCTCAGCCCTTGCACATTTTCTTGGTCCCTTCCAGCGAAACTCGTCTCCTGAATGGGAATTACAAGCGAGATTCAATATTTGGCCGGAGAGCTGTTGTGCCGACCTCCTATTATTACGGCCATAATCACCCATATGGGTGGTCGGCGGACCATGAAATTTAATTCCCCGACTATAATTGCTGGATGCCATGTTTGGAGTGCGGCGCCTTTTCACTGCTCATAATTAGCCGCTTGGCGAGTGAATGGTGTTGAAATGTCGCCCTGTTTGGCTGCTTTCTTGATGGAGGCCCTTATAAAATGTGATTAATGTGATGGATTTAATTGCATTGATTTAAATGTTTAATTCATATTTTGATATAGCTAAATTTTGTTCTTTGGGTGGAATTGAAGATTTCGTTGTTATACTTAGCCGCTTCTCGAGGGGATGATGTTGATATGTCGCCCTGTTTGGCTGCATTTTGTGAAGGCCTTAAGATGCGATTTAAATGTTTTCAATTAGCATAGACATAAATAGTTAATTTATATTTTGTTGTTAGGTTAATTGTTTATTTAGGAAGATTTTAGGGGATACTATAAAGTATTTTTCTACTTATACTTAGCCACTTGGCGAGTGAATGGCGTTGAAATGTCGCCCTGTTTGGCTGCTTTCTTGTGGAGGCCCCTAAATGTGATTTATTTGAATACTTACAATCAGCATAGATTTAAATGTTTAATTTATATTTTGATATTGGTAAATTGCTTTCTTTGGTTGGAGTTGAAGATTTTAATGGGATATAATATAATAAAGTATTTCGTTGCTTATAATTAGCCGCTTGGCGAGTGAATGGTGTTGAAATGTCAAACTGTTTGGCTGCTTTCTTGACGGAGGCCCTTAAGATGCGATGGATTTAAATGCTTACAATTACTATAGATTTAAATGTTTAATTCATATTTTGATGTAGGTAAATTGCTTTTTATGGTTGGAATTGACGGTTTTAATGGCCGTAAATTGCTTTCTTTGGTAGGAATTAAATATTTTATGGGCTATAATAAAGTATTTCGTTGCTTTTTGGTTAGCCGCTTTGGCGAGGGAATCGTGTTGAAATGTCGCCCTGTTTGACTGCATTTTGTGATGGCCTTAAGATGCGATTTAAATGTTTTCAATTAACATAAGTAAAAATATTTAATTTATATTTTGTTCTTAGGTAAATTAATGTATTACTTTATTTATTGGAATTAAAGATTTTAATATGTTTTAACTAATTAATGGAGCTGAAATGTTGCCCACAAAACACTTTTTGGCTGCTTTTTAAGACCTTTAAAATGTGTGCTTAAATCATTGTGACATAATCGGGCTTGATTAAAAGAAAATTGATTTGCATTTCGCTGTAGGCAAATTTCTTTTTTTGTTAGGAATTGAAGATTTTAATAGGCTGTTATTGAAAAAAAATATCTGCTTATAAATTAGCTGTTGCGGTAAGTACTTGCGCTTCTAAATACTTCTGCAGTTTGGCGAGTTTTGCTCATGGAGAGAATTAGGTAAGCTTCGCACGTAAACGTTCCAGTATTTTTGTAGTATTTAAGGTACTGCAGGATCTGTACAGGCTACGTTATTTTACAAGAACTTTCACGCGAGAAATTATTGTACTTATAGCTATATAAACAACACACACTTCTTTAAGTTAAGTTGAGGGTTTTTTTACCAATACTAGTGGTATTGCCAATATTTATTAAAAGGTAGAGTATTATAAAGCTACATATATATTGTAGCAACGCAAAAAACACGTAACCTTACTTAACGTAAATTTAATACTGTAAGCAGCTAATTCTTTTCTTTCATTGAATATTTGATTGCAAATAAACAAAAAAAAAACACTCACTTAAAAGCTAATATTGCAATCAATAACAACAGCATGATTAATTAATTGCTACTTATCTGAAATATTGTTCACAACAAAGAAAACCGCGATTTAACGGAACTACATGTACAAACGGTACATTAAAAAATAATTTTCTTTGTCTTCCTCTGCATTTATCATCTACTAAATAACTAAAAAAAAGTGAATATTCCCCACCCTCAAATTAGAACAGCCTAATATTTCAACGACATAAACGAAGCTGAGCTGTAAAAAAAAAAACGGCTGCATAGGGAACCAAGATGAATCATAGAATTGGTGAGAAAAGGGCAACTTTTGGCGATTTATTTGCAATAAGATAGAGAAAATTATTTATAAATAGCTCTTTTTATTATACAAAATATGTTTTATGAAATTTATGTTCTTTATTTTATAATGCGTTACGAAGATGTTTCTTTAGAAGATTTGTTGCTGACACTTCAGAATATCTTAAAAAGCGAAAGCATTGTTTAGAATTACGCAATTTTTCTAGTCTCGAAACACCCGCCAATTTTTCCGCCATATCCACGTTATTTAATGGCCAAAACACAAATATTGAGTTGCGGATGCGCAATGAATTCATTTTAAACAAAAACTTTCTTTGAAAAGTATATTTGCTGGCATTTTAAAATTCTGAGCAATCAAAAAAGCGTTGATTAGAATTATATATA
Organism: Hylyphantes graminicola; assembly: GCA_023701765.1. Lineage (NCBI taxonomy): Eukaryota > Metazoa > Arthropoda > Arachnida > Araneae > Linyphiidae > Hylyphantes > Hylyphantes graminicola. The sequence goes on along the minus strand of CM043114.1, from coordinate 73,374,138 downwards.
TTTTTCCTCGTTCGGAAAAATCAGCTAAATTTATGAGCCAAAGTCACGTGTTTTGGGTAATGTTAGCCCACATTTAATTCTACCAATGCTCGGGTAATCTCATTAGAAGTCTTTGAACCATTCGAACAAAACAAAAAACGAAGAAAAATCGTCTGCTCCAGCGCTTGTTGCCACAATTCGATTCGGAATCATCGGCGCGAATCCTCTATATTCATTGTTGCCACTTCGGAAAATCAACACAGCCATTGTTACAGCGGGGGCGGGGGAAAAAAAACTATTTCATTGTTAATATTTTGTTTCTATGAATAAAAAAAAGAAGAGAAACACAGTGAGAAGATGAGAAGAAGAATTCATTGAAAATCGTAAAGCGTGAAAATATCTCGCAGCAGAGAAGATTCGAATGTTAGAATTTTTTTATTTAATTGTTATGTAGTTTTTTTGCATTTTGTTGACATTGATTGAGAGCGGCACTGTTATTTAGCAGGATTGAAGAAAAGCATGTGTATTTATTATCTGTAATTGGAATTTTTTTCTTCTCTTTGTAGATAGTGGATATTTATGTGGGGAAAAAATTGCATGTTGTGCAACTTATGCTTGATCGAAATAATTTCCTTTTATTAATAAACCTTTTTTATTAGTTCCGGATTTATAGTTATATAAGTTTTGTTATGTTGCGATTATGCAAATTTTGTTTTAAAGCTAACAACCAAAAGGAAATTTAACAAGTAGGTTTGTAACAGTAACTGTTACTTAGAATCTCTTACCCACACGATATATAAACCTTAGAAACAAAATAATTAAATAAAGCATTTGGTTCCAATTTAAACCTTTAGCAGCCATAATTATGCCTCTTTTTTTATTCCCTGTATTTTTGAAAATTAAATTATTATTCTTTATCGTTTACTAAATTAATTTACAGTTTAAAGTAAACAAATATATAGTACAGTTACTTGCTCTAAATATGGAAGAGAAACTTTTCATAGCCCCAATGTTTATATTCGCTGAAAGGTAAATTAAAAATTACTAAAATAATTGTGCAAAAAAAGGTTACGCTTTCTCTACCACACTTATAATATAATCATTATCTATAAAAACAAACAAAACTGTTTTTGGACATGTAATAGACACTATGAAACACTTTTCGTGTAAATTGCAGTGCATAAAGCTGATTTAAATAGACGTTATGAGTATTACTATGAGGTATAAGTAACTGCTCTTTTTTCACCTCAGGTTCAAAAATTCTACGCATAGTATGCAATACCCCTACCTATAAATTTTGCTATTTGATAAACCGAGAAGTGTATAAAAAAGTCATCTAAGTTTTACAAATAAAAAAAGTCAATTAAACGCTTAAAATGCATCTATAGAACTTCTACCTAAAAGTTATGCAAATGATTATGTCTTTCATTGAACATGAAAACAAATTTTACTGAACTTTCTGGGCCTGTTTACCCTATATCAATAAAACTAACTATAACAGATGCATCTGTCATCATAACACGATGTATAGTTTAAAAATAATTTCAGGGAAAACCTACTGCTACACCCTTTTGATATCTCATTCATTATTATCCAAAATAAAAACTACAATGAAAAAAATATTAACGGCGCGAAATTATGCTCCAAAAAATAATGTCTTCATTACCTCCTTAAAATTACGATACCCAAACAAATCACCATCCATCCCTTACAGTGACTCCATTCAATCATCAATAACACTATATAGATACGAATATTAACGCGTAAAAATCATTATCTTGTGAGTACAAATGACTGCCAAAAACTGACAATAATAACGTCTTTTTATGACGAGAACATAACGATTTTTCGCGACGATTACTGCAAATCGAAAATGCCCGCGTTAAAACATTCTCTCATAAGTCATAAAAACCTTTTTTCTCTCTCCTTTATTTTTCTAGATACATAAAAAATGAACGAATGTCGCCACATAAAAATGTATTCATTAATGTCAGAGGGGGGCTTAATGCCTGACGAAATTGAATCGACGATCAAACGCGCGATATAAAAGTGGGGGGGGGGGGGGGAGTGATAGGATCAAATTACTTCGTCGGCCATTTTGTGGGCGAGAAAAAATAATGAAATTAATAGGGGGGTGTTGTGTCACTTGTGTTGGATTGACGAAGATCTAACCCCCCATTAAAAGCGAGTTGAATAAATACAAATACAAAAATTGTTGACCAACTGCAGGCCAGAGGCCCGAAAGGTTGGTCCAAAATAAATCTAATACTTTACTAGTTTCCATTGACGATCAAGATTTTCTATCTTCTTCGAACGAACAACATAATCTGGTAAAGCATTCCACTCATTGACAACTCTATTGTATTGTACTCTACGGAATTGTAAAAATTATTCCGACTCTTAAAATTATTATTAATACTTTATATGTTACACTTTTGCTAAAATGGCATGAAGTTTATGACAGAAATGACTCCTCGATTTAAAATTTTAAGATCTCTAGGATCTTACTAGATAAATACAAAAGCTCTAATGATTGGAGGCTTGGCCTCCTCAACTTTAAGGCCACAGAAGCTCTTTGTGAAGTCACACTATCCGCTCAGTCATTCAAAAAAGTAAGAAACCACTTTCGAGCTCGGCCGACAATACTTTTCAAGTTTCGAACGGGTTTCGTTCTTCTCTTTCAGAGCATCCAACTACGCTTGAATCGCACAGATATGTATGACGCCGCAGTGCTTCTCTGGCCTTATTAGCAAGTCGGCCGTGCTACAGACCAATGTACTCGTATTGAAGTACTGTACATACTCCCGTTTTAACTCGACTTACACTCTTACTCTTGTTCTCATAACTGTACACTGCACTGTACTGCAGAGAACTGATGATAGGTGCAATAATAAAAGGGTTTATGAACAAAGTTTATTTTATTTAAAATAAACTTAATGCCAAGGTTACTTGTTTTCTTAAATAAGTTTATTGACAAGATTGGAAAAATTAAAGGCATGTAACCATAAACATTGAAAGCAGCTTTACAAGATACAATTATTTAGCTCATGTTTGAAACTGTTGACAGAAATTAAACCTTTTTCCCCATAGAAATGTCAGTTGCATCTTTTTCAAGTCAAATAAGCAATTGATTATAAAAAGAACCTTCCAATATGCGACATTCGGTATAAAAAGACGTGAAAAAGGCCATTCTTGAATGACCAAAAGCTGAAACGAGAGACACTGAATGCTTATTGGCGAACTCAAACACATCGTGTAACCCCATTATCCAATGGAAAGAAAGAGAATGTGTGACGTCAGTTTTTTGAAGAAAGACTGGAAAAGGTTTTTGTGTGCCCTTAAAATGTCAAACTACGTTGAAGCTCCATGTTTTGTCATTTCAGAAATTAATCTCCAAGGGGGGAAAAATTTATAAGTAATTTTGATGATTGTCCATTCACAAAATCAAAAACAAAATCTTTGTAACTGCTGATTCAATTAAAATATGAAATAAAATTCACATAGCTTAAAATTTTAAGTAAAAATAAACCAAAGTAAAATAAATTAGTTAGTAATTATTTTATTATTTAATTTTAAAGGCATTTTGCATTTAAAGCAATGTTGAAATAATCTGTTAACTACAAATAAGTTATACGGCCTTTTTTTTGTTGCATTTAAAAGCACAAAAAATTTTGTATTTTTTAGAGCTTAAGGCGTCTCTCAGTTAATATTAAACATCATTTTTTAAGAAAACATCTTGCAAAACATACTTTTCAGCATATTCGCATGAAAAGTATGTTATTAGATTATTTATAAGAATATACCTGTAGAATTTTTCTCGGATCTTAAGAAATTAGTTACACATATTTACCTTTAAATACATCATTGACCTATTGAGTGGTAAATGATAGTCGTGGGGTGTTTCACACCCCCAGATCTAGGAACTATCCTTCTAAACTTGTAGCTACCTATTTGTATAACTCACACCACGAAATTTTCTTTCACAACTTATGCCCAAAAATGGCGTCCCTGTAGAAGTCTACAATCCTACCCGCCATCTAATGATTTCATTATACGATCCAAAGGTCTTTATTTATGAGTCGGAGCGAAAATGTTTTTATGCGTGCGGTCAATAATATTGATGATTGAGATAGGGCCAGACAGAAAAGAGCAAGGGGGGAAAACCACAAAAATACTCGCGTGCCATAAATTTCTTCTAATCACAACGCCTCTGCCCACAGAAATTTTTCCATTAATAATCGCCATTCACCCTTAAAAACAAGCTATAAAAGGCGATAGCTTGAACCATTTATGGACACCCCCCCCATCCCCCTATTGGGGCTTTTCACATAGATGATTGTATGATGGGGGGTGCATTGGTAAACCTAAAAGCTGATCTAAGTGAAAGGAAAGTCATGTGACTTTTACCTGAAATTTTTTTCACGATTCTAAAGAGCTCTCTTTATCATTTTAAATGTTCTAAAATTGGAGTAACATTTTTTTTAAATTTATGTTACTCGGGTAAAATCTTACTAATGGATCACCAAAAATCTGTACATTTGATTTGCCGCCAAATAGATCATTTACAATGATAACCCTTAACTGTGTTTTTTGCGGAAGTTTAACTATGTATACTGTGATTTGTTGGTAAAAAATTCCTTTTGTCACCAAAGATTCTTTTATAGTATAATTTCGCTCGCCAAATATAGAAACATTTTTTTTAGTGTCTTTATATTTTTGTTTGTATATACGTAGCAAAACTGTAATAAAAATAGAATTAATATTTTAATTTTACTTGACATTTACTCAAAAGGAAGCGATTAATTTACGAACATAGCCATCTTTCCTGCCAAATTGGAAACTCATCCGAGTCCCCTCCATATTCAGCCCTTTTGCTCTTACATTAGCGTTTATTATATTTATGTCTTTGGAGCTTTTTTCCCAAGTCCTAAACAACCATTTTTTTACTCGCATCGGAATGTTGAAATTGAATTTGAGGATGGGGCATTTTCTCGGCAGAGTTCAATGGCGGACAAGTGTTAATATAGCGGTCATAGAGAGCGTTTTATTATTAATAATGTTGCGGTACATCGTTGGGTTGGAATCTTAGTGGGGCAGTTTAGAAAAAAAAGATTATGGCTCCATATAGGAGATAATTTGTTGGGTCTTTGTGGATGCAGAATAGATGAAAAAAATGGAATATGGGTTGAAAGGATTAGTAATTGTCGAACAGTTTGATGTGTATTTCTTTACGTTGGAAAAAATTAGTTTACAATAAAAGTAAATTGAATTTATGGGAAAGTAGGGTTCAACAGCATACAAGTGTTGTTAAAGGGGTCATATAGAGCTTTTTAATATTGATGATGCAGCCGTACATACTAGGATGGTGATAAAAAAAATTTATGGTATGAATTGGAGCTAATTTAACCCTTTCAGTCCCAATGACAATTTGGTATCATAATCTTAGATTTTTTTCTGATCGTCAATAGCTATTTATGATATCAAAAGCACGCATCATTCGATTCTTCAAACTTTTTTCTATTAGAAAATATTTTTTTTAAAAAATTATTCCCTATAAATGTCAACCCTATTATTTATTTTTAAATTTTGATAAAAAAAAAATGCCACATGACATCACAGGGACTGAAAGGGTTAAAGTTTTCTTTGTGAAGTAGATGAGAAGAAGTACGGAATTTGGTTAAACGAATACTAAGTTGTTGCTTAATTTGTGTGTTTTCTTCTCTATAAAATGAATACAAATTTGAATTTTTTGAACGATGTTTCAATGTTTTTTTAACTGCGGACAAATTTTATAATAGAGGTCACGTAGAGCATTTAATGTTGACCAATTATAAACCCATATGTTAATACCATTCACACACCGAATAAAATTATTTTTATAAGTTTTTTTGAAATTCGCTTTTCACGTATCTTAATTTGCCCTGCATCAACATTTCAGTACTGTGATCTTCATTCGTTTTATATTTTGCTTATTCCTTTGTGGACAGTTAAAAAAAAGTGCAACGTTAAATTTAGATTTAGATTGCTGGATTTTAGAATTTGTGGGGTTTTTTTATGAACCCTTATTTGAACTTATTTTCATGAATCCATCTTTTTAGAGCAAAATTAAATTTAGTTCGAATGAATAATTTGTTACAAATGAATTTGTATCCACTTTTTAATGGGAAACATTTCTTGAAATTTTGATACTTAATTGCAGAAAAGTATATTCTCCCTCGGGTTTAATGAAGGAGAAGTTTATGTAGATTATATTTTAAATAAAGACAAGTTTTACAAAGCAGAAAGAAATGCTTAATTTAGAATGTTTTTATACAATTATCAATTTAACAATTCTATTCAGACATAATTCCTTCAGAGGATATATTTTGGAAAAGTAATATGAAAATAAGGATCCATAAAGGAGTTACGTTTAAAATAAATCGTGCAGTAAAACAATACATTTGTATTTCGTATGTTACCGTTTGTTATTTAATAAATAAAAAATATATTTATAAATATCACCTGTTTGATCAAATTTACCATAACTTCACCTAAGAATTCATTACTTACGCCCTATTACGGCGCCAAGCACATGACAACCCCACTCTAAAATACGATTCTAACCCTCCAAAGAATAAAACACCCCTTTCAAAAAAAAATTCAATTTTTAAATGCGGTTTCTATAATCTGGGTTTTAAATAAAAATAAGATTCCCAGTTTCCATTCTGATAGGCTTTATTTAATATATACGCAGAAGAAGAAATATCTATCTCCCTATTTACGTTGATGCGATTCTGTTCTTTCTTTTTGGCGCCTTTTTTGGGTCGCCATTATTATTCGGAGCCAGAGTCCGCCAAAAAGGTTGGAAAGAAATGTGTAGCGTTATGTTTTAACCTGTTCTTTTTTTTTTAAATTGCACAGAATCTATGAATTTGAAATTTAAAAATAATTTTCAAAAATATTTTTTTCACCTATGGGGATACAATATTGGCGGGCAATCCTTTGTAGACTCGGCATATTCCCCACAACTGATAGTCATTTTTGTGGCACCATCTGAGCGACTCTCGCTACCAATTTTGACGCCCAGATTACAACGAATCTGAGTTATCTGTGGATGTTAAAACTTACCGAAATTTAATTTTGCCGAGAACCCACGGCAAATGAATATTCCAGGGTTCTTTTACATGCCACATAATCATATGACATGTGTTCCCAATATTTTTCCATCCAGAAAATCAGACGACTCAGCCGGGGCTCGTACCCAAGATCTTAGGCTTATGTGGAGGGCACGCTAGACCTCTCAGAAACTGGGCCGCTTTTTTTTCAAAAATTTTATAGTAGCTCGATAATTTTTAACTGTGAAACCTTATGAGTATTTTAACGATTTTACTATGCATATTAAATTGAATACTTGGTATATTTGGATCGCACGCATTTTTAAGTATACTTACATCGATTTGATATTTATAATTAGTCCGTACGAAACGGGTGTTTTAATAGAACGAAAATGAAATACAAGAAATATGTTGAATTATTATGGGGGAAAACTTATGTCTGAGTTCCTCCATTTGAGGATACACAACGAAGAGGGTTGCCATTTCGGGGGCTCTTGGCCCGTGCCAACACTCTTAAAACGAACGAGAGATTTTAACTCACTCTGAGTTAATTTTCACTCCCTTCCAGTGTCGAAAATGCACATCTCCTATAGAAGTGGATTTTACTCTTTTGTTTAAAGAGTGAAGAGCCCCCGAATTTTAAGTTAAACACAAAACTTTAGTTTCTATGATGCTAAATGCTTAAGACACTCAAGGTTTCAGTAATTTTTAAAATTTTCTGATGGCCTATTTTTTTTTTTTTTTTTTTTGCTTGACTTTGACAATGACCTAAAGTGATTGTTTTAATCGTTGTTATAAAATGAGATAAAATGGTAGCAAAAAAAATATAATTCATTGGTCAACTAGCACCATCGTTACACAACATCTTCCACGAAAGGGCCCCTAAAATTTGTTGTGTATAAAGTCCGAATTTTTCTTAACCTTTTCAGTCCCAGTGATGTCATTTGGCATCATGTTTCTGATCATGATTTAAAAAAAATTAATCGGACAGACATTTATTGGGATTAATAAAAAAATATTTTCTAATAAGAAAAAAGTTTGAAGAATCGAATGATGTGCTTTTTGATACCATAAATATGGCTATAGACGATCAGAAAAAAAATTCTAAAATGATCTGTCAAATTGTCATTGGGACTGAAGGGTTAATCAGGCCCAGCTCTACGACAACATCAAATGACAACAGCTCTCCAAAAACAGCACCAGTTTCCCCGATCCCCCAAAACCCTTTCCAATCCATCTGCATTTTCTCTCCTTATCATTCTTATTCAATTTTCTTCATCCGTCCCTTTATCGGCCCCTCCTCACTTATAGAGAGAAACTGCTCCATTTTGGCGTCTCTTACCCCATTCACTCCTCCTAGAATATAAGGAGATACAGGAATGCGGCCTCTTGGTTTGACAAGACGCTAACTTTGCAGTGAGGGTTTGTTTAAGAGGGAAGGTTATCTTTTGCTACACGAGGATGAATCAGGCTGCTAAACCCTTTCACCGTAAGACTTGATTTATCGTCGCACTAGAACAGCACGAGGGGCATTGGCGTCATCATTTAGAACCACATTCAATGATGAGCCGACTCCTGAGTATAGGTACCTAGCAACTTTTAGGAGATATCGTATTCAGTGTCTGGACTTCGGAGCAATGTCTAGACTAGCCGAACCCGAGACCTTTACATGCAAGGCCTAAAGCACCTTACCGAATGTGTTTCCTCTCGTAAAAGATTTGGGTTGCAATAACCTCTTACTACTGAAGTTGATCAATTGTCGATGGATCTCGTAATGGAGTAGAAACAGAAATGTTAGATAATAAATAATGTCTCGAACCTCGATTAAGAATAAATATCCTTGAGAACAGAGCATCGATCGAAGAAAAACAGGAATGAAAGCTGGAAGGTCACCTGAAGTCTGGAAAGCTGGAAGGTCACCACTACGTCACCTGAAGCAAGCCAATTTTAGACCTAGTAAAATGACAAGGATGACATCCTGGCTGAAACACTAAGGCACCTTTTGAGCGATGTAAGCCACATCAGACTTTGGACAGCCACCGCGAGAGATTTAATATGTACCAATCCTAGCAAATTATTGTATTCTCTTCTTGTATTGCACAATCTGTTTACATGGGATAGCTGTATACGCGGAAAAAACTTATGAAAGTTACCTGTGGCGTGAAGATTTGAATTTCTTGCTACTCTCGTTTTCTTTTAATAAAAACACAGTAACATCTATATATTTTATTTTTTAAACAAATTTAGCAAAAGTAACAAATATTAAATTTAAAACATAATTTATTACAACGAAAGTATCCATTAAGAGCTTGTCAATCCATCAAAACGGTAGGTAAAAAACCTCCAATGTAATATAAATTCTATTCCTAGTGGAATAAACCATAGGAAGGGAAATAATATAAACCTTTTTTATTAAATATTCTTTATACTTCTCTCTCACTTCTACTTTAAATACATAAATATATATTTCCCTTTCATTTTAAAGATTCGTCTTTTTATATAGAAAGGGCTTTGAGCGGGTCCAAAAAGAGTTATAATGGCCCGGCTGCATACCAAATGCGGCTTTCACTCTTTCTTCGAGTATACTGGGGACTTCAAAAGGTTGCCGATTCGAAGGGGTATCTCGCCAAAGTATTTAAAGGGATCTTTTTTTTAATTAAATCTTTCACAGGATGATTTTGTCGCAGCCCAATGCGCTATTGGCTTGTTTCAGGTGACGTAATTCCCTTAACCCTTTCAGTCCCGGTGATGCCATTTGGAATCATCACTTTCAATATTTTTTTCCAAATGTTTATGGCCCGTTATGACATCAAACACGCATCATTCGATTCTTCACACTTTGTTCTATTAGACAATATTTTACATTAATCTCAATAGAAGTCGGAACCACTATTTTTTTATTTAGAAAATAGCTAACAAGCGTTTCACCTGAATTTTGAAACGTTCACTTCAGTTCCACATATTTAAAACGCAATTTAAACTATTTCAGTTAAGATAATAACTCATTTTTTTTTCATAATACGGTCAGAAACCCTAAAATATGTAACTCAAGTATTTTTAGGTAATATATATATTTTTTATTTTGTTGTTTCCCACATTAAACAAATTTTGGCATTATTTCAAAAACCATATAAAAAATTAAATGAACTATTTGACTTAAAATAAGCTTCTTTTGTGAATATCAGATGTTTCTGTAGTGTAGTAAATTTTTGGGACTGAAAGGGTTAAGCTTTTATTCCTGCTTTTCTACGGTCGGGGCTCTGATTTCTACATGACATTGTTTCACCAATCGAGACAGGAGAAATTAGTTTCATTCAGGAGATCTGTTGCCACTAAAATCCTGAAAGTATATATTCTAAAAAAACAGTGAATGACATTATCGAATCGGAGACTCGACTGCGGGTCACACGGATTGAATATAAAAAGGTCCATAGTCCACGTGTGCCGTTGGAATGACCATTAAATCTATTGACTTTTTGAGCGGTAACTAAAAGTCATGAAATGTTACACACAGCTAGTTTAAACTGCAGTCACTTAAAAGAGGACGGCTTATGAAACAAGTTTGGTGAAATATCCTCGCACTAGAGCAACGCAACGGCTTGAAACCAGGGCTTCCCTGAAAACCTTTCGTCCGACAGCCATCAACTTTCTAACTCTACAACTTACACTCTTAAAACAAAAGAGTGAAATCCACTCATATAGGAGAAGTGCATTTTTTACACTGCAAAGGAGTGAATATTAACTCAGACTGAGTGAAAATCGCTCGTTCGTTTCAGAGTGTATCGAAAATGCTTCCTTTCACCAACCGAAGCACTTTAGTGCCAAATAATATTACTGTACAAGAAGTAATAATATATACACTCTTACAACAAAAGAGTGAAATCCACTCCAGTTGGTGAAGTGCATTTTCGACACTGGTGGAGTGAAAATTAACTCAGACTAAGTTAAAATCGCTCGTTTGTTTTAAGAGTGCATTTTTTCAAATCGTTCATTAACCCTTTCCTTCTAAATTGAAAACTCCCCAAATCGGCGAATTCCCGCCAACTATGACAACGCGGCGAGCACCTTTATTTGAAATGACACCTTTCCCTTCCCCCCCCCCCCTCACAAGATGTCAAACGTGGGGGTGGGGGTGGCCACAAAAGATGCCACCGGATGGAATAGAAGTGACAGAAAAGGAATCGAACTGAAGAGAAGAATGAAAGATATATTTGACTGGCCGCGGTGGCAACTGACCGATCTCACATTGCACGGCGCTCTTCAAAAGGGAAGGGAAAATACACATGAAACCGCGACAGCGCATAATAGTTCTTGGCTTTGGAGCTAAATTGGTACAACTCCGAAAAAAAAATTGCTTGCAGTTATAACATTTTGCGACGTAGTGTCCCCATTTAGGGACATTTCTTAAAACCTCCCCACAAACATTTAACGTGTTAATTTGTTCCGAAATTGACCTGGTCCGATAGAAGAAGATCCAAATATCAGTTTTCAGCCTTTGATAACAGGTATCAGTGATTTATTTCCGAAAAAATGAAGTTGAACGATTGTCAATACGATATTAGAGTTCTTAAAAAAATTATTTAATTTTTTTTCAAACTTTTTGAAAAGTTCTTTTAGTAGTTAATTTTAAATTCATTTTGCATTAAAAACAATGTTACAATAATCTGTTAACTACATGTAAGTGATACGGCCTTTTTTGTTGCATTTATAGCACAAAAAAAATTGTATTTTTCGAGTTTGCGGCGTGTTCCTAAGTAACTAAACATAGTTATTATTTTTTTTAAATTCCTTGAAAAACATAATTTTTAGCATGTATTTCAAAGAAAATTATATTTAGATTAAGAATGTACGACGGATTTTACTAGGGTACTATACTTTTGATGCATTTATATTCCAAGTAAAGTTTTTAGGCTAAAGTACAAAATGTATTTTTAAGATAAAACTGAATCATTTTAAATATTATAACTAGTACTTTATAAAAAAATGTAAAGGACCCATTAATTACTATAAACATTACACATTATTGTACAGGTAATGCTATACATATTTCTTTTATTTTCTAGTAAAAAATCCATCTAAAGTTAACTTCTTTTGTAAAACCTGTTTTCCTTTGAAATTTTTCCATGTTTCAAATTTTAAAAATTCACTTAGATTTTAAGAAAGAACATATTAACAAAAACGGAGGAAATATCGGGATAGATGATACAAGGCGCGATATATCAGAATGCGCGATGTAACGAGGCGCGATATAGCGAGGGGTTACTGTACTACAATACATACACTCTTAAAACAAACGAGCGAATTTAACTCAATCTGAGTAATTTTCACTCCTCCAGTCTTGAAAATGCACTTCTCCGAAAGGAGTGGATCCTTTGTGTGTTAAACCTCCAACAGGATCACTCCAAACGAGTGGTTTTAACTCGGTCTGAGATAATATTCACTCCTTTCCAGTGTCGAAAATGCACTTCTCCAACTGGAGTGGAATTCACTCTTTTGTTTTAAGAATGCAATATCCCGAAAATCAGAGTAACTCACGCCCCTCTCGTTCTGAACCAACCACCGGAAAATCCACAACTTTTTGCATTTTTATTGCGAAAGGGATGAAAACCCACTGTAGTCAATAGATAGATTCGGCTTTGTTTGTCTTCAATGGACCTCCTCCAAAAGCGATATCCACGGATAGATTTTTTTATTTTATTAAAATCTCCATTTTGAGTGACGCGCGCTCTTTTATCTGCAACCGCGGTGGACGCTGGCCGTGTTCGAAATCCCATTTCGCGCGTTATCGTCTGCGAAAAGGGCTGTTTTGTGGCCGGGCAGATAGCGGGCTCTTTTTTATGCATTCGTAGCGGCTTAGAGGAGGAGTGAATAAAATCCGTTTTGCATACAACAGTCGCGTTGTTGGCATGCGCATTATTGGACGCGTTCGAAAGGGAGTGGACCTGTCTACTATAGGGTTGCAACAACTCCGGTTTGGTAGTACGGCTCCTGAAATTCCCGTAGATACTTTTTGGAACTACACTAGAGCTCCAATTATCCGCAAAATTGATAAATTACCACATTCTTATAATTGGAGGGTTCCGGAAAAAAGGGCAAATTTTAATCAATTACTTATTGTTTTTTTGAGATATGAGAGAGATCATGTACAGTTCTATAACTTGTATATTCAGAATGCGAGCCTCGAAAGATTTCCCTCCCCCATCCCCCACATGTAGTTTTCTTTGAAACGGCGTGAGCTAAACAGTTCGGATTGTTCACCTCACAACAGAACCTCAAACGCGTTAGGTTTAGATAAGCGATTCTCCCCCCCCCCCCCCCCCCCCCCCCCAGTTTACTAGAAACCAAGCCAAGGGATGGGGGAGGAAATTGCTTTCGAGGCTCAAATTCCGGATACATAGATCTGGGTGTATAGTTTTGGACCAGATCAAATTTCAGTTGTATGTTTTTGGTTTGTCTTCTAACGTTAATACGATACTACAGCGAATATATTATATGTGAATGATAAATATTGAAAGGAGTACAAAAAGTAAAAGCAGTTCGAATTAGAACAAAAATATTTATATATACATTATTAATACAAAAATACAGGGTGTCCGAGATTTAAATTGTAATAGTATCAGCTGTAATCGTTCGACAGTTGTGGTTGAAGTTGGCGAATAAAGAATAATTAATGTCAAATTTTAATAAAGTTTTGAAAGGGATTCGCATAGTTCGCTCCTTATTATTATTTACATAGGAGCTTACTGAACTGAGCGATTAATTAATTCATAATAACCTGTAAACATTAGGCAAGTTCAGAACCCTGAAAAAAAGTGAAAAATGCTTGTACGATCAAACGTGGCAGGCAGGTTTGGATTGGGGCATTATTCGTCGTGCATTTCGAACTGCACAGGCCGTTTATAGGTCGGCTGTTATTTTGGCGATGCCCATGCCCGAACCTGGGACCTTCCACATATTAGGCGAATGCCTAACCACCCGACTGGGCTCACCAGCCCCAATAGGAAAGTACCAAACCGGGCAATTAATTAATCATTAATAACCTTTAAACATTAGACAAGTTCAGAACCCTGAAAAAAAGTGAAAGATGCTAGTACGAACCGAACTTGGAAATAACACCTCTTCTCAGTCTAATAAGCTCAGAAGAACCCCTCTAATTCAACTCTCAAACCAATATAACAATATATCTCAGTATTCAGAGGAAAAGTGACCCATCGGCCATGCTATATCAATGACAAAAGTGCCTCTTTTCCACTCATAAGGTACTCTTCAACTCGATTCTTCTCCTTACACAAGACGTCGTCTCAACATTATTAGCCTCTGTGTAGCTTGGGGACACAGAGATCTCATTTCATTCTCAACTGCGAAAGGAAGAGAAAAATATATTTGTTGCGATACTTCCTTCACGTTCCTCTGGTTTTGTGGAGTTATTTCTTTGGAGGGACAGTTATAGGATATTGTGTTTGATAGCAAGGTTTAGAACTTATTGTAATTTTTTTAAAAAAATAGTGTTCAAATGATATTCGAATTTTTAATTTTTAAATTATTCGAATTTATTATATATTATTACTTCTTGTTCAATAATATTATTTGAATAATATTGCCGTACAAGAAAAATAGGTTGCGTTTTCAGTTTGACTGTACTACTATGCTACTGAAAATACATGCACATACCTAAGATATTGGGCTATTTTATATGTGACGGAATGACATTTTGAATCATAGAAGTGAAATAAAACAGTTACCACGAAGCTATTTTAAAACGAAAATTGTTTTTTTCAGTTTATATATTACTGTTAATGAGTAAAAGATAATAAAAAAAAATGAAATTTTTTAAAGTGTTTTATTATTTCATTTTTGACTAACTTCTTTTTGATAGACGGAATGACATTTTTGGAACCACGACTGCATCCTATTACTTAAAAATGAAAAATTTTGTGAATTACCAATACAAATTGAGTTTTTAAAGTAATGCAAATTTTAAATATATGTGAGCTATGTAAATTATGTGCACAAATCATCCGCAATCCGAATTATCAATATTAAAATTAATGCTGTTTGACTGTTATATATTTCACTACCTCACAGTTATTCCAAAAACAAAGTAATCTACAAAATCAGTTCATTTTAAGATTATTCCGACGCATCCTTAAACTGAATTTGCAAATACAACAAGACAAGAAACAATTCGAAGTATCAATATTACCATTACTACCACCCGACTTCATTATTCTGAACCTCAGCAACACTAAATAATACCTAATCCATCTATCGGACCCCCAACAAGCCAATTTACATTCATCGGACCACATTCAGTTTCAAATAAAAGACACACACAAAATAGCTAAACACACTAAAGTAGACACAAAATTGTGACGCCCCGTCCCAACCATCCGGCAATGAAGCTAATTTAATTGAACAATGATATTTGGAAACTATTTTAACTAAGATACAACAAACTTGGCTTGTGAAACAGTAAGGCGAACTTTATAAAGGAATTAAAAAGGTTATTCAAACTTTCTAAATGCAATATAGTCATTAAAAATCAAATGGAGCAAAATGAGATTTCATTAGAACTAATATTCTCAAGTAGTGATTTTTTTTTAAAGTTTGCCACACCTTTAGAATTGATTAGAAAGTAAGTGGAACAACTTTATCCTAAATTTGTCTACGCCAGAAATACTCCTAAATAAAAAATCATTTCAATTAAAACGGTTCGATTGTACCTCAGCAACACTAAATAATACCTCTAATCCCCTCCATTAAAATCAAAACAAGCCTATTTCCATTCATATAACCCAAATCGGTTTCACAAAAAACAGACTCCAGTCACCAAATAATAGCTAAACACCAGCAGCCATAGACACTTGAATTGTGACACCCCGTCCCAACCATCCGGCAGTGAAGCGTCCGGTTTAGTGACGCCTGCCCTGAACCTGACAGTATCCGGTTTAATGACGGTCCTGGCCTTTGTAGGGTCCTTTTGTAAGAGACATTCAGTGGGGGCTTTTTTTGCGTTCATTATTTTTCTTTGTGGCGCTCTTTGATGATGAGTTATTGTTTGTTTGAGGGGGTGGGAGGGGAAGAGTAGAGCTAGTTCGAGTATAAAATTGACTAGAGGCACTAGATTTTGGATCTCCTGACATAGATAGTGTCATGAAAACGTTGGTGAAATGGAAAGCAGCGTTCGATAAGGTGAATATTATGACGAGAAAGTGATTACGATATGCTTGTTAAAGATGGGATAATTGAACCATTTCCCTTTTTTGATGTTTTGATTCCAAAACCTAAAATGGTTCAACCGAATACCGAAAATATGGTGAAACTTTTCACCACACAGCAGTTGCAGCTGCAAAGAGCAATTATTATTTTGGAACCAAGCACAAAATTGTTAACACTAGTGCATTTGGCACTAAAGTGCCATGGTCGATGAAAAAAGCAGCTTGCCAAAACTACTACTTGTCACAACTCTTCTGTACGTATTAGTGGAAATCTATATTAAGGAACTTAAGTACTAATGTTTGGACTCCTTAATTAAAAATTTACAGTTCTCTGCTTTTTAGTAACGGCAGTTAAAAACTTTTTTTTCTTTCGTACTGTTAGTGCAAATTCGCTTCATTAATACAGTAAGAAAAAAACAATTATCAATAAAACCTTATTATGAATTAAGAGCTAATTTCAGTCTTCAAAAACTAAAATATGTATGAGCCAGGGAAAAAAGCGCCCTTCTTCGTCGGTCAAAAATTCCCCGACAACGATTTTCTCGAATCCGACATCCTACGGCCGTTAATGTTCGTGATACATTTTAAATTATTTCCTAAAAGTAAAATACTAGGTTACTATTGGTAACCTATTATTTATTTTATTACTTAATCCTAGAAACTACTAATTCATTCCGCAATTTATATATTATTTTATATTATTTATATTTTTATTAATTTAGAAGGTTTTTTAAATGTAATTATAGTTTGACGAGTCAGTTTCAACGGAGGACGGGTACATTGTTGGACAAGCCGTTCTCTAGGACGGGTAAAATTGCTGAGTTTTTCGAGCCCTGCTGGTATGAGCAGTACTTGGAAACAGTATATAGTAATTGTTAAAAATACTTAATAAAACAAATTTGAACTTACCACTGTATAGAGCCTTTTCCGTCGCTCTTATTGTTAACTATTAGGTCCACTAGGAGACTTCAAAAGTTCCGTAGAATGCTTGGATGTCCGATATCTATATAAATAGACAGTCTTGTAACAGATGAAAGAGTCCGATGAATGCCTGGATGTCCGATATCTATGAAAATAGACAGTCTTTGAATATTTGATTTGGTTTGAATTATCGTCGAACTAGAGCTACACGAGGACTATTGGCGACGTGCGTCGTATTTTAGAATCACAGTCAAGTGACGAGACGACACCTGAATAGGCACCCAACGCACCCATTAAGGGCGACATCGTACGCAGCGTTAGGACTTTGAAGGATATTTAACATGCACTCCCTTACACGTGGTATTATTCGTCGGACATTTTGGGCCGCATGGGCCGTTTATAGGTCGGCAGTTATTTCAGCGATGCCCGGACCCAAACCTGGGACCTTTCGCATGCTAGGCGAGTGCTTAACCGACTGGGCTCTCCAGCCCCTTTGAATATTTCAAACAGTCTTGTAACACAGATGAAAAAGAGTCCGATGTTTGTAACTAAATTACACTTTCCTTATGAACACAAAATTCGGCAAAAATAGAGTAGAACTTTCAAAAATGAGAGCGAAAAACAAATACACATTGTTTAGGTAGGTAATCGTTTCCAGTTGTCTACTTCTAAACTTCCGTGAGGAGCTTAAATTCAGCCAAATTACTTCTCGTAATTTAGAGCTCTGGTCAACTGACGAGGTCGATACCTGAGCAGGTTAGGTTAGGTTTAATTTCAATTATCGTTGCATTAGAGTTACGCGGGAACTATCGGTGACGGGCGTTGCATTTTAAAGCCACAGTCAAGTGACGAGCCGACACCGGAATAGGCACTCAACGCAACCGTTAAGGGCGACATCGTACGCAGCGTTAGAACTATGAAGGATATTTAACATGCACTCTCTTACACGGGGTATTATTCGTCGGTCATTTTGGGCTGCACGGGCCGTTTATAGGTCGGCAGTTATTTCAGCGATGCCCGGACCCGAACCTGGGACCTTTCGCATGCTAGGCGAGTGCTTAACCGACTGGGCTCCCCTTTGAATATTTCAAACAGTCTTGTAACAGAGATGAAAAAGAGTCCGATGTATGTAACTAAATTACACTTTCCTTATGAGCACACAATTCGGCAAAAATAGAGTAAAACTTTCGAAAATGGGAGGTGAAAAAACAAGAACACATTGTTTAGGTAGGAAATCGCTTCGGGCTGCCTATTTCCAAACTTCCGTGAGGAGCTTAAATACAGCTAAATTACACCTCGTAATTTAGAGCCCTGGTCTACTGACATGGTCAATACCTGAGCAAGCACATAGTTTAGAAAGGTAGGTAGGCTGAGCAAGGGTATACATATACACTGGTGGTTATAAACTAACGCTCGCTATTCGGAGTGGTCTGTAGCTTGAATGAATAATCCAAATGCCTCAAAAATTGAGAAACTTACTAATCAAGAAGGGGGAAAAGAATGGAATCATAAAAAAGATAGAATCCTAAAAAAAATTATCATAAAAAAGGAAAAATCATAAAAAACGAACTCGTCTCTTGACCGGGGTTCTAAATTACGAAGCGTCGTCAATTATGGCCAATTGCGGACAACACAGCTAATTACGTGTCGTAATTTAGAACCCTGGTCAAGAGTTGAGTTTCTTTTTTTCGAAAAGGAATGGAATCATAACAAGAAACTCGTCTCTTGACCATGGTTCTAAATTACGAGGCGTAGCCAATTATGGCTAATTACGACCAACACATCCAATTATGCCTCGTAATTTAGAACCATGGTCAAGTGACGAGTTTATTGTTTATGATTCCATTCCTTCCCACCTTCTTGATTAGTAAGTGTCTCAAAGTTTTTTGCATTTGGATTATTCATTCAAGCTACAGACCACTCCGAATAGCGAGCGTTATTTTATAACCACCCTGTATATATTTATCATTATCCGGTTTGCTTTAGACTACCGCTCAAGTGTCGACCTTTTCACTTGGCCAGGGTTCCAAATTACGATACGTAATTGTCTATGGCCATGGAGACTAGAAATAAATGTACAACCAAAGAGTTCTATGATAGTCATGGCTCACTACGGAGCCCGATTTGGTTTGGTTTGAATTATCGTCGCACTAGAGCTACACGAGGGCTATTGGCGACGGGCGTCGTATTTTAGAACCACAGTCAGGTGACGAGCCACACCTGAATAGGCACCCAACGCAACCGTTAAGGGCGACATCGTACGCAGCGTTAGGACTTTGAAGGATATTTAACGTGCACTCCCTTACACGGGGTATTATTCGTCGGACATTTTTGGCTGCACGGGCCGTTTATAGGTCGGCAGCTATTTTGGCGATGCCCGGACCCGAACCTGGGACCTTCCGCATGCTAAGCGAGTGCCTAACCGACTGGGCTCCCCAGCCCTTACTACGGAGCCCGAATAGAGTTTCAAAAGTGCTAGTTAATTTATAATTTTGATACTGAGAAAGTAAGTACAACCAGGGCAAAGGCGGGAATCGATCCTACACCCGTTACAGCGCGTGGACTGCTAACGTTATGGCCTGTGATCCAAACCACTCGGCCATCGTGCCCCACATGCCACCCAAAATTGTCTCCGTGTTGGTCTATGGTGCAGTTGTGTTGGTAGGTTCAGTCTTCAGTCTGTACCCTTCTATAGAACTCTTTAGGTGCGTTTACATGTGCTATCGAATCCAGGGATTGAAGAACAAACTCAGCAATTTTTCCCTCATGGGGATTTTCTCATAGACAGAACCGCAATTACAGGGTTTATTGGGGGTTTTGCAAGCCCTCCAATGAAGGAGGGTTTTATGTTTCATACCATGAATTTGGCCACAGACTAATTCCTGCTCAACTTCTTTTTTCCCCTGATGGGGATTTTGGCATTCCAGGGAATCGATGGCTCATTTTAGGTGCGTTTACATGAGCCATTGAATCCATGGAATGCCAAAATCCCCATTAGGGAAAAAAGAAGTCGAGCAGGAATACTAACCCAAATGTCTGTGGCGGAATCCATGGTATGAAACATCTAACCCTCCTTCATTAGAGGGTTTGCGAAACCCCCCGTCAAAACCCTGTAATTCCGGTTCTGTCTGGGAGAAAACCCCAAGAGGGAAAAATTGCTGAATTTGCTCTTCAATCCATGGATTCGATGGCTCATGTAAACGCGCCTTTTGTGTACAACCTTACCTAACATAAATTATTTTAGTGTCGGTAGCAATTGAGTCAAACCAAGGCAGTGTTATGAATCTTTTATTTTCCTTTTGTCCTTTTTGCCCTCGGCCTTGTAAAAGGGCCCAAATTAAGCTGAGATTTATTTTCAGTTGTCACTCTGGCCGCGAAACAAGGAGATTTCTTCAGCAAAGAAGCTCCATTTCCTTCATAGAACAGAAGAGGAATAACTACGGCCTCAGAACCACAAAGGTACAACTCCGAAAAGGATCATTTTTAATCATCGAATGCAAAATATTCAGTAAATTGCCAATTTGTAGTTGTAAAGTATAGAGTATATTCTGCGTTTAAATGGTTTAAAATCACCTATTACACCCACAAAAAGGATTTTCATGCGGCTATTTACAATTGTCTTATAGGCGCGTTTACATGAGCCATAGAATCCATGGAATAAAGAGCAAACTCCGCAAATTTTTTCCTCTTGGGGATTTTCGTGCAGGCAGAAACAGAATTGCAGGGTTCATTGGAGGGTTTCGCAAGCCCTCCAATCAAGAAGGGTTCGACGTTTAATTCCCTGGATTCGGTCACACACTATTATTTGGGTTAGAACTCCTACTCGACCACATTTTCCCCTACTAGGGATTTCGGCATTAAATGGATTCGATTTCGCAAGTAAACGCGCCTAACGACTGTCTAGTCGATGATAGTACGCACTCGTACGTAGCGTTTAATCAAAAAAGCTACGACGGATATCGTCGCATTTTCTATGAACATATTCCTAGCTATAATTTTTTTTAAGAATTAGAAAAAAGAATGATGTTACTTTTATTTTCGACGAAAAGAGGCCATAAGTATTACTATTTTAAAGGTAACTTTTATTTCAAATGGAAATTAAGGGTATAGGATTTTAAACTGTCAAATTCACGAAAATGGCTGATAAACTTTTTTTTTTAGTGTAAAGTTCCGGATGAAAAATCAAGCATATACCCCAGCCGAAAGGGACCCATACAAATTAAAATTTTGAATTTACAATGGGCATATTTTAGACCTTGAGCAGCAACAGAATTATTCACTAAAAATAATCCTTCTTAAGCCAGGATTGGGGATTTAATGCCACGTGAGAAGAGGGCACAAATTGAAGCACCTATCGAAAGAAAAATATGAATGAAAGCTGGGAGGAACTATGTCACATAAAACAAGCCAATTGCGTTTTTAAAAAAGTGTTATCGTCTATGAAAGTGTAATGTTTGCAATTTTTATGCATCCCTTAAAAATTGTAAATAATTAGACCTCTTTGGCTCTAAAGTACAGATAAGAGAACCTTAAACAAAAAAAATCCAATTCTATGTACCTTTTTCTCAAAAGCGGAATTTCAGCGGTCTTTTTTTCTCTTTTAATCACTTTCTTTGCGTTATAGTATTGAACTTAGTTACCTTTTCAAGAAAAGACTTTTGACAAAAAGGCAATAAAGGCAGCCCCAGTTTACTTTAGCCAAGGAGAGGTTGTAGAAAAAAAAAGATCTTCAACACAGGAGAAGACAATAATACAAGAAGCTTTAGGACGCGACACAAAAAATAAAAGGTCGAGTTGTATGATGACGTCTGCTTTTATTTCCTGCCATTATTAAGAACCTGGGAGGTGGGAGTGAAATGGATAATCTTGGCTACAAAATGTGAAGCCGTTTAAAAACTGATATGATTTCGTAGGCCCAAGCTAACTACACTCTCAATATCAATACTAAGCAAAGTTTCCTTCTTTTATCATTGATTCTAACTTAGCATTTATTTAATTTAGTTTTATCAATCTCACTGTAAAGGCTAATGTAACTGTGTATATATTTAGCTTCATGTAATTGGTGGAAACTAGCTTTATGAAAATAGTAGCCAGCAATTTTAGTTGTATCCGAAGAGAAATTAATTAGAAAAGTATTCACTTGAGAGTTTATTAATGACCGCATAACAACATAAACTACTTAAAATATCATTTAATTATGAAGTTTTTTGTACCTTTACTTCATAAAACTGGTTGAAGTATGTGCTTCGTCTAGCTATTTGGAGTAACGTTACAACATTTACAGTGCAAATTTACACCACAAAATCGGAGTAATCTTGAAGCTTCTTCCTACTTTGTTTTGCTACGTTACTCTATAAAGCTGAAGAAAACGCATGCTACGAAAAGGAATATTTTGCCAATATTTGACAGTGCTAACTTGGTGTTTTTTACAGCTGAAGAGTACAAGGGAAAAACCGCTTGATTTCGTAGAAGGCTTTCCTCAATAGGCCTATTTGGCAATGATAGCGAGAAATTGCCTAACCTGGTATAAAGATACCTATTACTCGCTTTGTTTTTCTTTCGCGGCAAACCAGATTCATGCCAGAGATCAGTGGACACGAGTCCCACGTTTGTACCGCGAATGAAGAGCAGAAAGAAGAACCGGTTTCCTGTCGCCAATGTCCGCCAATCAGACACATAAGGTAAGACTCCTAAAAAATCAAGTAGTTCTTCCCGTGCACTCGTCAGCTTTGTTACACACAAAAATTAGCTCCAAATCACTCGCCAAGCGCTTGTTTGGGCGCATTTTGGGAACAAATCTTGGCCTCACTCGATGAACCTACTTTCGCGTTTGTTTCTGACGCACGCAACATCCGCGCCTCATTCTCATCTCCATGTTAAGAACGAAATGTGAAACACTTTGAAGAGTTTAGTTGCCTTTTTTTATAGATATAAAGAACTTTTTGGAGAGTCTTTTTGATAGGATAATATTGCATTACTCAAAGGGAGAAATTTTTCAACTTTGGGCGCCGTTTCATTATACGTTTCTATTAGACGGAGAAAAACAGAAGAATGAAAATTATTCTTTTTTTTTTGTCTCTATTTTCCATTCGAAGAAGAAAGTCGTTGAGATTGTTTTTTCAATGCCCGCGGCGTAGACTTAACTGTCGGTGTAATTGTTGCCCGAATTTCGTTCTTAGTCTCCGTATTCTATGCATATTATATTTTACACGTTTCGTTTCTCAAATTATCGTCGCTCTGAAAGTTTTTTTATCTACCGTCATAAAAAAAGCCTTCATGATATTTTCTAATTTGAGTCTTATTTGATTTTATTCAACCTTGTGAATATGTCATGAGGAAGAAAAAAAACACGTATAAAACAAAAATCATCTACTTTGACACTTAAATTAAATTCTATGCAAAGAAAAGACTCTAATCATAATACTCTTGTATTTATATATAAGTTGAAACGCGGGGAAAAAAAGTATTACGATGAGGATTCAATAAATAAAAGACGTTTTTTCTCAAACGAATAAAATAAAAATGCTCATTTCGATTCATTTTGTTCATCAGACGGATATCCTCAAAATGACACGAATATTCATTAAATGTCACTCAACAATCGACGTGTAATAAACAGTAACATGGTGAATGCTTTTAATAAATAAATTTGACAATTGCAATACTTGAAATTGTCTAACAATTGAAAGAGTATAACATGTGTTAGGAAAAGTGGGAAAAGTGTAGCATATATTGTTCAACTACTAATAACCTCTTAAGACCCGAGCAAAATCCTACACGTATATTCTTATATAATCTAAACATACTTTTCATACAAATATGTGTTGCGGGGAGGCTAAAAGTATGTTTTGCAAAGATTTTTTTTTTTAAATGAGTTACTTAGGGACACTCCTTAAATTCCAAAAATACATTTTTTGTGCTATAAATGCAACGGAAAAGGCCGTATCACTTATTTGTAGTTATAACAGATTATTTTAGCATTGTTTTTAAAGCTAAAAGCCTTGAAAATTAACTACTAAAAGAACCTTTTGAAAAGTTTGAAAAAAATTTAATATTTTTTTAAGAACTCTAATATTGTATTGAACCTCGGTCAACTTCATTTTTTTTATAGAAACAAATGACTGATAGCTGTAATCAAGGCTGAAAAAGGATATTTGGATCTTCTTCGATCGGTCAAGGTCAATTTTGGAACTAAATAACATGTTAATTGTTTGCGGGGAGGTTTCAAAAAATGTCCCCGAATGCGGACGCCAGGTCACAAGAGACTAATAATGAAAAGCTTTCAACAATTTCTGAGAGTCCCGTCAATTTAGTGAAAATTGAGTTTTGGAGTAGTAAAAATTCACATTTTGTTAGTTTAATGAATAACCATCAAGCTCTGTGTTTTTTCTATCATTAATTGTCATTTTCATCATAAGTTTTCATGCAAAATATCTTACATAGTTATAGCCGGCTGATAAAACCATATTCTAACCCTTACTTTTGATTGCCGTGTAATTTTTCATAAAAAATAGCACTATCGAATCCTTAGTCCCTTTTACCTTTAGGCATCACTCGCAGCGACAGTGTTAGGCAATCAGACATCACCAAAGGAACCTCTCACATACACATAAAGGGGCGTAAAGTGATTGGCAGGTTCTCCATAGACGCCCCTGAATAGGAAGCCCCTGCAAGAAAACACACAATACGCCCCTGCCGCCGCCCCTGAACCAAAACCAAACAGAGCGGTGCTATTCAAGGGGGATATGGAGAAAGTCAAAGTGGAGGGGATGATCAAGATCGGTGAGGTTGTTATTTTTTACCTGTTAAGTATGGGTTTCCTATAAGTGAAGAGTACACGGGAAGAACCGATTGATTTCTTTAGAGTCTTTCCGTAATTGTCTCTGCTTGGCGGACATTGGCGCCCGGATACCAGTTTTTCTTTTGGTTTTTCATTTGCGGTACAAACGTGTGACTCGTTCCACTCATCTCTGGCGTGAATCAGGGTTGCCTCGAAAGATAAACAAAGTGAGTAACTGGCTTCTTTACACCAGTTTAGGCGATTTCTCGCTATCTTCCTCAAAGAAGCTATTAAGGGAAGCCTTGTACGAAATCAATCGTTTCTTCCCGTGTACTCTTCAAGTGTCGTAATTTCGCAGCATGTATCTATTGACCACTCTGAAAGTTAGGTTTGGTCTGAATTATCTTCGCAATGGAGCTACACAAGGGCTATTGTCAACAGGCGCCGTATTTAAGAACCAAAGTCAAGTGACGAGCCGACACCTGAATAGGCACCCAACGCAACCGTTAAGGGAGACATCGTACGCAGCGATAGGAATTTGAAGGATATTTAACGTGCACTCCCTTACACGGGGTATTATTCGTCGCACATTTATTCCTATAACTGGCCGTTTATAGGTCGGAAGTTATTTTGGCGATGCCCGAACCCGAACCTGGGACCTTTCGCATGCTAGGCGAGTGCCTATCTGACTGGGCTTCCCAGCCCTCGCACTCCGAAAGGAAAACTAAGGGTATGTAAAACAACATTACTTTCAATGACCACTCAATAAATCAATGCACACATTTAATGTTTATTACATACCCTTAAAATGTAATTTCAATAGCTTTGAAACCTTAAAAAGTTATAAGGCAGCTCTCCCCTGAGCATGCACAATTTTCTCAAAAACCTAAATATGACGTCCGACATGTACTGGGAACACTTGTACCAAATTTGAAGTCAGTAGCTCTTTTAGTTCGAGCTGTAGAGTTATTTCAGAAATTTAGAAGAACCCACGTTCGAAAATCACTTTTTTTGGCATCAACAACCTCGAAAACGTGTAGAAATCACAAAATCTCCATTTTTGACTTTCGACTATATCGCAATACTCTCATTAGCTTACATATCATATTATATATCATTTAATTGAAAGTAAAAATTAAACATATGCATAGTATTGCTTTTTTAACGACAATCATTAAAAAAATGAAGTATTTGTGCAACAGAAAAAGTATTTTTGGTATTCTTGGCATTAAAATATTAATAAGCAATGACCAAAGTATGTTGTAGATAAATTAAAACTATCTTACGTAGAAGAAAAATTTTCTTTAAACAATATATTGAAAGCCGGTTAATCGATGATCGGTTAAAATAACGCTGTATTACAAAAGTATAATATGATAATCAAACTCATTTACAAGGAATAATTCAAAACGAAATATATTTCATTTGAATACTAAATCCAAATCGTTAAAATCCAATTTACACCCCTATGAGTTGTTTACTCTGCATACTAACAACATGCGTAGTGAAAAGGGTTTTACAGAAACTCAAAAGCGATCGCGAATCGTCACAATTTTTTTCTTCTCTAGTAAAATATTTCAGAATGCCGTAAAGCCTACAGAAAGTACGTTTTTAGTTTTCATATTTTATTTTATCTTATATATGACGTCAAAAAGCGATCTGTTTTGATTTCGTGATAAAACGGAAGTCACGTGAAATGACGTCATAAGATTTGCAGGATTAACGCCATTTGATTCGCTAAGTTGTCAGCCTACCGTGCGGTTATAGGAAGAAAAAACCATTGACACACTGAAACAGTGTTCTATTTTTAAGGAATTCAGATTCATTTTAAAGGAGTTATACTGAAATCATAAAGCTTGTATTACGTGTAGATGTGAAATTGCAGTATTTTTCAGTAATACAGTAGTAGTATACAGTAATTGCCCTGTTTTCGACTGAGACATTCGATATTTTTTTTTAAATATCTTTTTAAAAAATTTAATCGGTGATAATAATATATATTAATGAAAGTCCTTCATATCACAAATTAGTTACAAAGAAATTTTAAGAACTTCACTTATTGCACAAATAAACGTTCAACTGAAACAATGTCTTGCCTAAAACCACATAAATAGGAGCTGTATATAGTTTTCTTGGGTTCTATACGTTATTGTGTACCTTAACTTCTTTCCCACAGCTTCCAATACTTTTAGCTTTTTCAGATCGCTAGCCTCCAACTGTTCTCCAGAAATATCTTGTTCCCATCATTCGTCAAACGCTCCTTTGAGAGCTGCCGTTTTGTTTGGGGTCTACACAAATCCTGATTTTCCATTCGTTTTCGGAATAATATGGGTGACGTCATTACGTCAGAACAACTTTAAAGTGTTTTGTGTTGATATTTTTTTATATAAAAAGTTTTGAAAATGAATGAAAAGAGTATATTCAAATTGTGACTAATTTTTTTTTCTCAAAAAAACATTTCGTCACTTACCCACATGTTCTATCTAACTTTGCAAAGCGGTAGAAATTTACTGAACGGTAACCCTTGGAGAACTTTCCAAAATCACGCCAAAAGTCGGCCGAAAACCCAACAGAAATGATAGGATAGGCTAGGATAGGTTTGAATTACCGTCGCATTAAAGCTTCACGAGGGAGACCCGAAAAACGTGTTCGTTCATTTAACACCGGCTGTTCGGAAAACGTTATCGTTGCGAAGTCAGAGAATTCGAATCATCAGTCGAAGTCAGATTATTGCCACAAAGAAATACTTATCACCAAATTCGAAAAAATCGCGTCAAGGGTTGCCGTACAGTAAATATAATCCTTTCACAGCAATCAGATAGCACATGTGGGAACTTAAGTGACTATTTGTTCTACGTTCATCAAATGCAATTCGTACTTTACAAAACAAAATCCAAAAATACGGAGAAACAATCTGCTCTTTATCATCCTTGTTCAGGGAGAAGTATGCCCAAATAACGCATTATAGAGGAAATGTGAATTTTTACTTGTGAAGAAGTGTGAAGTATCACCTTTTTTGAAAGTTAGCAACGAGTGAGGGTTCAAACAAGGTTGTAAATCAAATAATTTTATTTAAAAGAAATTGCTTCCTCTCTTTCATAGGCTATGTCCAGACGGCGACAATTAAAACAAAAACTTGGCGACCGCCAAACGAGGCAATAGCGAACGGTTTTTTCGCCAAATCGTAGGTTTTATTCAAACGCATGCGTCTGGAGGATCTGCTTGGTCTGCCCAATGCCGGTGTTGTGCTAGAAAAGTGGAATGGAATGAAAATCGCTTGTTTTAAACTTTAAAGCGTGACCTTGATTTAAATATTGATACGAAAACATTAAATTTGGTTTGTAATATTAAAACGTAACAAATTTAATTGTTGGTTTATAACATAGATTTTTAACTTTTATAACATAATTAAATTGGATACTATCTGAGATTTTTTAATTAATTTATCTGGACCCGTATACGATCTCGGGTCTACGGAATAAGATCAAGAAGAGCTGACCACTAAGCCAGAGAGATAGGGTATAATACATTTATATTAAGAGTTAAATAAAAAAAATCATTTTAGTTAAAATTTAGATACATTATAATATAAATGATAGATTCGTAAATAGCTTCATGGGGCCAGTAGGTTCAGTTAGATTTTAAATTAACTCATAAGCTAAAAGTATTGGAAAGAAGGATATTTAACGAAGAATTATTGAAGGATATTTAACGTGCACTCCCGCCACACGGGGTATTATTCGTCGGACATTTTTGGCTGCACGTGTTGCTAATAGACCGGCAGTTATTTTGGCTATGCCCGAACCTGGGACCTTCCGCATGCTAGGCGAATGCCTAATCGACTGGGCTCCCCAGCCCTTAGACACTTTCAAGTCTTTAAATATTTACATTTATCCACCATTATTTTATTTCGCTTTATATAACATTTTGACAAACCAGTATCAAAATCATCAATCATATCAAACTAGTTTCATATCATATTGGACAAACGTTTTTGTCATAATGCATAAAAAACACAAGAAAAAAAAATTAAACACATCAATTTAAATGGAAACATTTAAGGTTCTCAAAATGTAATTTAAATTCAATTGATTAAAAATAGTTTTATGCACTTCTACTTCAATTACCCTTTTTTTATTTTTTCCCTTTTATTTTTTTTATTGACAATAGCAACCCTACAACAAATTAACATGGCTTTAAATAGGAAAAATTGTCGGGATTTTCGATTGTCTCTGACAACTTTTTTCCGGGTTACTTGGCGAGAGTGGAATTTTTAATTGCTTTTTTGGCTTTCGATTTGATTATTTGAAAATTTCCAATGATGAATTCGGTTTTTCTCTCAGAAGTTACCATAGCAAGACGCACCGAATCAGAGTATTCTCGTAGACATTTAAGGCATGCGTTAATAGCTAAAACACCGTGCGTCACAATTGAGGTGCAGTCACCGTGCGTCAATGTTTTCGTTGACGCACGGTGTATGAATTGCGGTTGGTTCATCCTCCATGCGCGCGCATCCCAATACAAATTGTATGGGGATCACGTGACGTGACGCGCTCATCACGTGACACATCACGTGACATTTTTGTTTTAATTGTCGCCGTCTGGACATAGCCATAGGGAGGGTCATATTAACTAAAGAACAACGTTTTAGATTGAATAAAAGTACTTATAAATTGTGGTTTGTATTTGTTTAGTTTGAATTATCGTCGCACTAGAGCTTACACGCTGGCTATTGGCGAAGGGCGTCGTATTTTAGAACCACAGTCAAGTGACCCCAGTTAACACTTAAATAGGCACCCAACGCATCCGTTAAGGGTGACATTGTACTCAGCGTTGGAACTTTGAAGGATATTTAACGTTCACTCCTCCACAAGGGGTATTATTCGTTGGACAATTTGGCTGCACGGGTCATTTATAGGTCGGCAGTTATTTCGGCGATGTCCGGACCCAAACCTGGGATCTTTCACATGCTAGGCGAGTGCCTAACC
Source organism: Hylyphantes graminicola (assembly GCA_023701765.1). Taxonomy (NCBI): domain Eukaryota; kingdom Metazoa; phylum Arthropoda; class Arachnida; order Araneae; family Linyphiidae; genus Hylyphantes; species Hylyphantes graminicola. The sequence continues at coordinate 73,344,158 of CM043114.1, read as the reverse complement.
GACTGGGCTTCCCAGCCCGAGGTTTGGATTTGTTAAAAATCAAAACTCGGGTTGCTATAGGTGAGGAAGTCGACACCTGAGCTGGCAACTATCGCAAACTTATAGGGGCATCTCGCACGTAGCCGGGCTGCTGTTACTAATTTTTCTTTACAAAAATTTATCTATGGCAGATTCCATGCAAAATTAACATTTCTGTAGTGTAATTAACACGTGTTTAAAAAGTGATTATTAGATCAACTTTTAACATTAAATGGAAAAATGGGGGAATAGTTGAACTACACTTATTAAAATTAATAATGTACCTTGCTTTATTTCATTTTATTTATTTTTCAAATTTAAAAAGCTTTTTATCTCCTCTTAAATTGTAACTCGCGCTACAGTTACATTTAATTACTCATACACATTATTACACTACACTCTTAAAACGAACGAGCGATTTTTACTCAGTCTGATTAATTTTCACTCCTCCAGTCTGGAAAATGCACTTCTCCTTTTGGAGTGGATCCTTTGTGGGTTAAAACTCCGACAGGATCACTCCAAACGAGCGATTTTAACTCAGTCTGAGTTAATATTCACTCCTCTCCAGTGTCGAAAATGCACTTCTCCAACTGGAGTGGATTTCACTCTTTTGTTTTAAGAGTGCATAGTAACGTGCAACTCATTTTAGCATCGTAGCCAAACTTTTCCATTCATACTAAAGGTGTCGGCTCGTCACTTGACTGTGGTTCTAAAATACGACGCCCGTCGCCACTAGCCCTCGTGTTGCTCTAGTGCGACGATAATTCAAACATAGCCTAACCATGCGCAGTCATACTAGAACTATATTTTAGAGCGCGACTGAAAAGCGTGGTGCATGTTTGAGGGTATACAGGGTGGTTATAAAATATCGCTCCCTATTCGGAGTCGTCTGTAGCTTGAATGAATAATCCAAATGCAAAAAACTTTGAGACACTTACTAATCAAGAAGGGGGGGGGTGGGGAGAGAGAATGGAATCATAAAAAACAAACTCGTCTCTTGACCAGGTTTCTAAATTACGAGGCGTAATTGGATGTCTTGGCCGTAACTGACCATAATTGGCTACGCCTCGTAATTAGAACCTTGGTCAAGAGACGAGTTTCCTTTTGATGATTCCATTCTTTTCCCTCTTCTTGATTAGTATGTGTCTCAGTTTTTGATGCATTTGGATTATTCATTCAAGCTACAGACCACTCCGAATAGCGGGCGTTATTTTATAACCACCCTGTACTTCTGTCCTCTACAGCACCGTCAACTCTCTCTGTTCCGTCAACAGGGTCGCTAGCCAGGGGCTATTTTCCCCCGCCGCCCCTGGATAATATTAGGTGAAGGAATGGATGAATTTTAATAAAGTTGTTCAAACAGCGCCGCTTACAGCAATTATCACCGGGAGTGTCTCTCGTGTCAACAGCCACGGCGCCCCAATATGCCCACGAGACACCCTCACGGAAAGAACAATTGCAGGTCGGGATTTGCTCAAAAGGATTGCGGATGCAGTGGAAGAAATAACTCGGTTGGGTGTTGTACTTGTTGTTATTTGAATGCAACACATAACATAGCTTTGTGGTGAGTCCTTGAAGATCTAATTTCATTCCCTTTTGTTTCGACCTTCCAATTTGGCAGCGAAACTTTTGCATAAGAATCTTGTTAAATCACGAAGTAAACTCAAAGATCTGTCACTCAAGTTTCTCACCCAATAGTATAAATTTTGTAAGATAATTATTAACTATCCCTTCATAAGAAATGCGAGACAAATTTATTCCCAGTGAGATCGGAACCGAACAAAACATCATTTTTAGTCTTACTTTCAAGCCCAAAGGACCTAAAATGTCCTAGACCTCAATTATTTCTTATCTTTTATGTAGTTTATACTGTGCTTATTTGTATTTAATCTCATAAAAAAAGCCTTCTGATCATCATTTATCTATATCTTTTTTAACAATGAACACAAACTTAAGTCAATCAAATTTTACAGTGTAAAGCAAAATTCTGAAATTTTTATGACACTGAAATAGCATTCATTTATTGTTATTAAGAGACATTTCAAACTATCATGTTTTGCTGCAACTGACAGCCGTAATTCATTGAAATTGAATTTATATTCTACTGTACCTGCCCAAACAAAATATTGAGAGCTTTCAGAGCTATTTCGCGGAAAAAGCAAAAACAAGAATCACTTATTCTTCCGATACAACAGCCTCTTTTCATGAGGGGGAAGTGCAGCTTTTTAATTTTCCATGACCGTGTGCTCTAACCTGAAAAGTGTTTGATTTCGGCGCCAAAAGTCTCTTTTGGCGACGCTTGTTTGTGGTGTGTGAAAAGGAAAGGGGACTTTTTATTAGCTTTTTGGATGCCCTGTTTGTCATAGCACAATCATTTTGCAAGATTCTTCTTGATGGCATTGTTCATTCCAGTCAATCGGATTTTTGAGCTGTCGCGCATATTTGGTGTCGCTCAAACAATCGCTGTACACACGGAGGTGTTCATTTTGTAAACAATCACAAAGCAAACGTTCAAGGGGAAGTCATAACGGTGAAAAGGTGAATTTCTAGAGTTCAAAGGTTCAGCTGTCTTTGTTTTATTAAAATCTTGCAGTTAATGCTGAGAAGTATGATATGAAAGGAAACTTAAGTTTGAAAGATTGTTATTTGATGACGATTCAATATGAAAATTAGACTCTGATAAGTAAATATAGACATATTTTGCATTCACCAACTACGAAACACTAGCAATATTGTTCTCAGATTGTTTAAGACACTTGTCTATAATATGCTTCTCTATGCTGTCTATAATGGCCTCTCTATGTCTATATAGCTTCTTCTACTTGTCTATAATAGCTTCTGAACTGTTGAGTTGCAGTATAGAACAACCCAATATCTTATGGATTTGATAAACTAAACGATTTGGCTACGGCTTTCATACACTTGTATATTTAATTTATACCTAACTATCCCATGACTTATAAACGTCCGATAGACCTCGGGTAGCTCTTTAGTGCAACGATAAATTAACTTTATTCGCCAATAACCAATGTTAGGTAGTTCTAGTTTGGCGTACATTGAGCGAACACAAACTATAATAATCTTATATTACTTGAAAAATAATGAGCTTTTGAATCTATTGAATTTCCATAGATCAGACAAAGATTTTTGCATTTTCGAAAAGGAAGAGTTAGTTCCTTTTTCTTTAATTTTTACGAACTGATTCTTTAACAACAATTAAACTTTTTCACATCGTCGTCTATCAATGACGTTGTATTGCATCGACACGTTAACACACCGTGTCTCAAAACCCATTTAACGTCGAATTCCAAATTATTTAAAGCATAATGTTTCAAAATACGTTAATCCAAATTATTTAAGACATTACCGAGATTACCGTGCTTCAGAATGAGTGGAGTTAGATCACTCTTAACACAAACCCTTTCTATAAGACCCTCGACACAATAAACCTCCTTCTCAGTCACAAACAACCCAATCCAGTTTTAATTTGGTGTCCTCTTCTCGCCCTCGGGCATTATTTTGGCGGCACAATCGCCTCGCCCAATGACGCGACATCCACTCGCGGAGGCCTCTTCTGTTCGGCCTGTGTGGGCACAACACAGGGAGATGAGAAGAAGACGGAGATGAGATGGGTTTGAAAATTAATACACAAGTGGGTTTCCCAAAGAAGCCCTTGATCGCTTCGTAGTAAGCCCAAAACAAACGCGACCGGAGAACTATTTGGCGCTATTTTTACCCTCTAATGCATGAATTTTTATTTTCACATCCCAAAACAATATATATGTATCTTTAAGACTCACACACATTATGGGAAAAATACTAAAAAAAATTAACTGCATTAGAATTTAAAAAATTTCAATTTTTAAAATTTTTTCCACATGACAAAAAACAACTGCAAAATTCCAATTTTAATAATAACGACTAGAAAACTACTAAAAATATTTCAAAGTAACCCTTTTTAACTATGATTAATTTTTCAAAACAATTTATTAGTATTTAGTACTAATATTATTATTCTTTGAATGCTTCCAAAAACGTAATTTCACAAAAGTTAATAACCTCACTCTTTAATTTTGAATACACTTTTACACTGTGATCTATGAGGATTATTAGTAATTAAAACTTTAAAATGAAATGTAATTGATGAAAAAAACACAGATTTGTCAAGGAGGAGCTCTAATTTAAGAATAAAGTGGATTATGTTACTTGTTACCAAACGGTAACAGTATACATTAGAGGGTTAAGCCTTTCTGTCCAAATGGCAATTTGGCATCATCATTTTAGAATTTTTTTCTGATCGTCTATAGCCATTTATGATATAAAGAAGTACATCATTCGATTCTTCAAACTTTTTTCTATAAGAAAATATATTTTATTAATCCCAATAGATATCAACCCTATTGCTTTTTTTAAAATTATGATGAAAGAGAAACACGAGAGAAACATGATGATGCCAAAAGGCATCACTGGGACTGAAAGGGATAAGGTAGTGTTTGTGTTGGCTTGCAACATTGACTTGGCGATTTTTTGACTCTTTAAAAACTAAAACTATAACTCATTTTTTTAATCTGTGAAGAAATTTGCATCTATCCTGGTGGTATAAATTCTGATCTCGTACTTTAGTCTGCAATGGGAATGTTTCAGATGATGCAACGATCTTGTTATCATTTTTCTCCGTACGGCGATTTCATTGGTTGCTTCGATTTCACTCCCAAAATGACCGATATAGATAAAAAAGAAACTTTTATTTCTGCAAAAGCTTTTTTTAACAACTGTATTTAACTGCCAACAGCAACAAGAAGTTGTCGCATTTAAAACATTTAATATGTACAATATTCTTAGAAAACTCACATAATTGAATACCGAAACAAAATTCCAGTCAACAAATGAAAACAAACCGTTGGAGCTGTTATCATCCTCGACTTGAAACTACCCCATTGTGCTAATATATTTTATTTTTAATTAACGATTTTAAAGGAATACAATTATTCGTTTCTGCTTGAACTAACATTGAGTAAGTGATTGTTTTTGGCTTACAAGAGTTGCTTGGCGACTTTCTGGTGGCTTCACTCTGTTTCATCGCCAAGCATCTTTCTTACTCTATGGCACAACAACAAGAAGGTGTTGACCGATCTTCTGAAGGGTTGGCTTTGATTGCTTTTATTGGGGATAAACAGAGCTCGAGGTCATCAAAGATTGTTCGGTTATTGGAATCTCTATATTCGACAGTCCAATAAACCGAATATTCTCGATTTCTATGCGAGTAGCCCTTTTGGACATTTGAACGCTATTCTGGGATTGTTTGTAATTATTCTGGGGGTTTATTTGGTAAATAAAGTCTGCATAACATTTTCGATTTATTGGTTTGATTGCTGAATGAGTGGCTTTTCCATGAAGCTCAGGATAAATGTGCATTATCTTATGCATTGCCACCTTATTATCGTATTGAATCAGGCTTCATGTTATTCAGAAATGTTTGTGTAAGCACAACAGAAGATGGGAAAATACACCAATTTAGAGTTGGGCTTCGATTGGGGATAAACATACCTTGAGGTCATCAAAGATAGTTCGCTCATTTGAAAGGAGGTGGCCTTTTCGACATGGACATTAGATTGCTTTGCGGGTTTGTAATTATTGTGAGGGTTTGCTGGTGAATAAGTTCCATACATAATGTATATTTATTAGTTTGATTGCTGATTGAATGCCTTTTCCAGGTAGCTCCGGTTAATTTGCCTCCTCTTATGCACTACCAAGCGACAAGCATTATTTAATCGTGGAGCAGGCGTCATGTTGTTCAGAAATGTTTGTGTGAACACAACAGAAAATGGGAAAATGTCTTATGGAGGGCTGGCTTTGATTGGGGATAAACAGCCTTCGGGATCATCAAAGATCATTCGCTTATTGGAAAGGGGGACTTTTCGATATGGACATTTGAACACTTTAGCGATATTGTTTGCGATTATTCTGTGGGTTTATTGGTAAATGAAGTTCATAATATTTTCTATATATTAGCTTGAATGGTGAATGATTGTTCGCTTATTGGAAAGAGGAACCCTTTTCGGTTTTGTCATTTAGCATTATTCCAAGAGTATATTAGTAAAGTGCGTCCATAATAATCCACTATAATGACAGAATGGACGATTGAAAAGGGGAGGTGCCAGTTTGGTTGTTTGAAAAAAAGGAAATGCATGTCGTAAAAAGGGCGTTACTGGTTTATTAGAATTAGCTGCGGAGTGGTTTGTTCGTGGGATTTAAGAAAATGGTTAATGTGTTACTGTAACTTCACTATAGGCATGGCAGTTCCAGTTGTCTATTAGTACCATAGTCTATTAATACCATTCCAGTTGTCATAATAACTACAAGGGACAGAATTTATCCGATTTGTTAATTTGTCATTATATTTTCTGGTCCTGTTATTTAAAAATTGGGTTGCTATGAATGATCACATTTAAATAACTCTGCTCTGATGTGGAGAAGTCAAAAAGTATTGTTTGCGAACTGGAATTGTGTTGGAGGTTTTTTTTTATCAGAACATTTCATCACTTTCAGGGATTGTTTGCAATAGAAGTGTTTAGTTGTAACACCTCACCTCCACCAAAGTAAAAGATAAGGATCCAGCATCTTCATTGGCGGTTTTCGACAATCGTAAATTCGATTAGACGAAATCACAAAACAAACTAGCCGGCCCACATACCTTAGTTCAAACTACGACAGTGTCATCACTCTCCCAAAAGTACTAGCACAAATCAACATTGAGGAACCCTAATCATAAGACCCGTATCAATCGATTTAACCCATACATGGACCCCCCCTCTCCAAATATAATCCGCTTTGTGACACCCTCCCCCTTGCATGGGGTGCTTTAATAATACAAATTCGCCCACCCTGTCCCCCCTATATAAAGGCAAGAGAAATTATATGAATTCTCACCGCACTCTAATAGTGAAGGGTGGGAACAAGCCACTCTATAATCCTAAATCATCATATTTTGCGGGTATTATAAAATTTGAAAATTGGACTACGAACAAATTTATGAATGAAATATGCTCCTGATTCTATGGCTTACGATGGCATTCGGCATGTTTGTGGCTTGATAACATTTTGTTCGAGGGGTACACAAACGTGTATTTTTATAGAATTCAATTTAATTCATTTTACAATATTTCTTTACGCAAATTTCACACACAACCTAGTATGGTCAAGCTTTTTGAAAAATGACACCGAAGCAGATGATTCATAAATTGGACTTAAAAAATCGACCTCAATGTCAAGCACATTTAGGAGGTCTTGCAAAACAAACTTTTTTACTTTAAAACATGTTTTAAATAACCACACGATTTGCATAAAAAATGTTTTAATAGACCATTAATGAAAAAAAGCTGTCAGATCTTGCTTGTTCATTCATAGCACGTAAAAAATGTGTACTGTTTTACCGGTGATAATTTTTACTATTCGTTTATAAGACTGCTTAGAAGAAGACCGATACAGTCGTAGAATCCAGCACTATGCAGTTTTTATTTACGCTTTAAATACAGACGGATGACAGACTTCAAATAAACAACCAGTTCTCCAGATGAAAGCATACAAATTAATAAAAAACAAATTCAAAACAAGTATTAATTCTTCCAAATATCCAACTTATTTTCCGGACAAAATGTTTCACAGCGTTGCTACATAACATTATTAAGAGAAAAATTGAATAACTTTTTTTTTAACAAATGTAAAAATAAGTAATTATTTTAATTATTTCTTTCACTATCTAAGACGCCAGTTATTATTTTAAACCACCCTCACTATCCATGTAAAATAAGTCACACAACCACGCGAAAGCCAAACACAAAAAATTCCCTAAAATAGGAGTATGCTCGTGGCACTCCCCCTAATTTCAATGGCATCGTGTTAATCTCTCCCACAAACCGCTTACATCCATCATATGACCCCTCGATGAAAGAGACCATAATATTCGAATAAAAAAAAGGGGGTGGAGGAGTTTAAAATAGAGGATTTAAGGCCCCCTTGATGGGGGAAAAAAAAGAGGGAAATTGAAAATATGCAGTAGTCTTGTACGTACTTTGTACTCTGCGTTAGAAAAAGAAATATGTTCTGTATTTGAACTCAAATATGCCGGAGGATATCCAAAAAATACCTGTCACATGACTTGAAACCAAATTGCGTGACAATGTAGTGACCTATTTGTTTTAAAATGCGCAGTCCATTCCATATAAATCTAGGCATACGCGAAGGGACAGGACATGTGAACCTCAGCTAAACATCGACACTCATTCTCCAATCCATTACGGAAGGCATTTTTCACTCGCCGGTGATAAGTTTGGCATGTCATGGTGGCTTACACAACCAATCATTGTAGAGGTTCATATCCCTGGGTCATGTCCCTCGGTGTATGTCTAGATTTCTTTCATCTTCCTAATGTCTATTTTAATTTGCGTTAAAAAATGATCGATAAAGTCTTCTCCTTTTTACTTTTCCTCAAATTTATTATTTTCTTCTTTATTTACAACTCCGATGGATTTTTATTTAATTACCGGTCCTTGGTATACCAGTTGCATTGGGTGCCTATTCAGGTGTCAGCTCGTCACTTGACTGTGGCTCTAAAATACTACGTTCCTCTCCAATAGCCCTCGTGCAGCTCTAGTGCGACGATAATTCAAATCTAACCTTGGTATACCATAGAGTCCAATGCTCCTTTGATACAAGTATAGAAATTATATCAATTTCTACAAATACTTGATATTCTAAATTATACCGGAGAGTCCCAATTCAATTTAAACATCACAACATACAAAAAAAAAAAACTTTTCACACCCTCCCACCACACAATAGCACCTACTTTCCAACCAATTTTATTCCACCGAAATCCAACAGCAGCAGGCATCCATGCCTCTCCATTGAAGCCGCTTCAGGAATCGAAGTCAGGACAGACAGACATCCTATTTTTTGGACTGACTCCCACCCCGTGCAAAGCCTATCGTCTGCTAAACATAACAAAGGAGACAACCCCTTGTCATTCAAGAACCCCTATTGACCTTTGTGCCTGCCCCCTCCCTGCTTTGCATATACACAAGGGTGCCTCCTTAAGGGCCCGCCATTCAACACCCAGATTTCTGATGCTCCAGTTCCCTTCGCGCGGTTTTTTTTTCTGTGTCAGCGGATTTATCTGTAAAAAGGGATGGTGGTGGAAAGGGGAAAGAAGTGTTGGGATTAAGGTATAATAGATTCGTTGTGTGTTTTCGGAAACACTGGGAAATTTGTTGTGGAAGTGGAATTAGGGTGTCCTATTTTGTGTGTGTGGGATTCTTTTGCAATGTAATTGTTTCCGACTGCCTATTTCTAGCCTCTTCTCGGAGCTTTAACACAGAAAATAACTCCTCGTAATTTAAACCCTTGTCAAATGTGAGCGGGCACCCAACGGAACTTCGAGCGACATCGTACGCCAACGCCATCGGGACTTTGGACTCCACAGATTTAACAGATTTTAACAAGCACAGTGTACTCGGGCCCATCCGTGATGAATTGAGTATTTTTCTACTCTTTCCCAGTAGAGAGATCCGATTTATAGGATAACTGGCAGTAGGTGGAATTCGAGCCCCCGCACTTCTGAGAAGGTTGAATCTCTGGGCTGACGCCCTAACCACGCGGCCACGGACGGGCCTGGGATTATCTTAGGGAACCTTAAGAGTTAGGTTGAATTATGGTCGCGCTAAAGCTACACGAGTACTATTAGCCAAGGGCGTCGTAATTTAGAACTACTGTCAAGTGACGAGCCATCACCTGGAGGAACATCAAGGTGATTTCCGTGGTGGTGAACATAATTGAGATAGGTTTACTAAATTATGAAATTCATTAACTCTACCTGAGCTTCTTTAATAAATCCCATTTAAGAACCCTTTTAACATTTGGAATTTCATTGTGGTGCACCCTATTACAATATATATCACAAGGCATATTTTTTAAACATGGTTGTAAAACCTATTTATTAAATTATAACTTCATTACTGAGCAATTTTCTTTAGTCTTACTTTCTACAATGTTTCATACAGGAATCACAAAGTGTTATCAGAGAAACTAGAAACATATTTAATCCCCCCCCCCAAAAAAATAACCCCACTGAATTAACTTAATAGAGTTGAACATATTATATGTATATATCCATGAAGTACCAAACAAAACAAAAATTTCTGCAATTCGGCCTGGCCCATTCTGTGCTTATCTAAACAGCCCGCTCGCCCAAAGCCATTCATAAGTTTTTACTATTCCTCCTAATTCTCTTGGCTCTTTGGCATTAAACTTTATATGGGGCCAAAGAAAGAATTGTTTGCCCTCTCAATTGAATAACTTTTGTCTGAAACGAACTAAAGACGACTTTTGAAAGCAAAATTGTTAGCATATGTATGGTTGTCTCCATATTTCATTTTTGTAAGTTTCAGTAGCTATAATAGAACCTAAACAGATAATCCTTCAATATTCATATTGATTTTTGAGACAATTCCTAAATTCTCCTACATTTGGTTTAGTTTTGGTGAACCAATTGGGTTTTTTTTGACGAAAAGATAGCTTTTAATCTTTTATGCACTGAATTAGGATTTGATCTGAATTATTTGAGAAAAAACACTAGCTAAACAAAAGTAGGGTGATTCTACCCTACTAGTCAGGTCGCCAAACCCCGATTTTTGGCCGAACCCTGCACTGAGATGTTAAGTTTTTTTTATTGATGATTCTTATAGATTCGAGGGTGCAGATTACGAATCTGGAAGGTACTTTTTTGGTACCCTTGAGCATTTTTAGTTATTCAAGATGGCGTCTCCGCCATCTTGAATTTTGTAATCTTAATATTTGACGATCTAATCGACAAAAGTGAATAGTTTTTGTCTTTATAGATGCATTTAATAATAAGGATTCACAATTATCAAGAAAATTTCAAAAATAAAAAATTCAAAATGGCGGAATCCGCCATATTGGATTTTTTCACTTTTAATACTTTTGCTTTATATTTAACCCAACAAAATATTTATATTTTAACTATATTTTTTATACCTAGTTACTAAAGAACATTACTTTGAAGAAAATATAAAAAATCAAGATGGCGGCATCCGCCATATTGGATTTTTTCACCGTTTATATAAAGCGATCCATAGGTCCTAAATTAAAAATTCTTTTTATTTTAGTTATATCTTAATTTTAGTTTCTATTTCAGTTTTAATGTGTAGATTATGAATCTAGAAGATATTTTTTCGCTGGATTTGAGTATTTTTTTATATTTAAAATGGCGTCTTCCGCCATATTGGATTTTTTTCCTAATTCAATTTTTCTTGTTCTTTTAGGCCAAAATTAATATTTTTTTTCTTTTATAGGTGCATTTTGTCTTAAATAATTACTTAAAAACTCAAAAAATCGAAAATCAAGATGGCGGTTTCCGCCATCTTGGATTTTTCAGATTCTAATATTTCGTGATCCACTGGCTTGAAGTTAAAAATTCTTTCGGTTTTACTTGCATATTTTATTATAAAATGCATTAAAATCATCATAAAGTTTTATTTAAATACCACCTTAAAACCACCTTACCACCACTTACCAAATTCAAGATGGCGGCTTCTGCCATCTTGGATTTTTTACCTTCTAATATTACGTAATCCATTGGAGTGAAATTAAAAATTCTTTCAGGTTTTTTTTTCGCATATTGTGTTTAAAATACTTTAAAACCATGATTGCTGAAGGAAAAATATTGAAGATGTTTTCCACCATATTAAAGTAAGTATTTTAATTTATTATTTTTTGTTATTCATCCGGCAAAATTACTACCACAAGCTCTTTTAAGAGCTCTACTCGTATAAAATGCTTCCTCGTTTCAAACAAGAATACTTTTAAGTAATGGCAGGAGGAGTTTATAAAGCGAAGTAATGGCTTTGGACTTGCTGAGATCTCGTGGAGTAGTACAATTATAAAAATATGGGTTCAAGAGTTAGTAAACACTCAGAAGACTCTGGAAGAAATAATGTATTCAACCAGAAGAAGTGGTAATCTATTTATTAGAAAACTAGAGGGATACAATTTCAACAATACCCAAAAATAAGAAATGTCAAAATCCCTATACCTTACAACCTAAAGATCGTTCATGTGATCTTGAAAATAAACCGCCTGACTCTTGAATGTTCTTTAATATAACAGAGTTACCGCTTAGACTAGACTATTATGTGATGGAAAAGTTTCTCTTTACAATGCTATAGAGATAAAGGTTTCAAATTATTCAAAGACATTCTCAGAACGTTATCCAGAGTTGAATAAATACTTAAATTGGCCGAAAATATGAATTTCAGAGTCAACCAGGAACTGCTGTAAAGTATCAACCACTGTTAGACCCGATACCTGATTCATATCCAGAATACAGATACAACCATGACATCTTTAGCAGGAGCCCAGGCACTCACTAAATGAGCTGGTCAAGAGTTTGCCATTTACTTGGGATCATCAGTTTTGTAGGATGGCTTTGCAAATCATCATGTTGATAAGTTTTATAGGTTGTGTGGGTTTAATATTGGGTAGTGGTCTATCCAAAGTTATGCCTAGTGTGTTTGTAGGAGTCCAACAGATGCAGAAAGGGAAGAAGTTTCCAAAACTTCAGGACTTCAAGAACGCTTGCAAAATAAGTCATGCGGGATTTATATGAGGAATCTCAGCCAAACTGCAGCGGAGATCTTCGGTCAGTTTTAAAAATAAAGGGTTTTGACGAATTGCAACACTAGTAGAGTATCGGAGAACTGTTTATTGAAACCAGTTTTCTTCAAGGATGTGGGAGCTGGAAGGGCAAGATATTGGTCCCTTCATATTGAAGTTGCTCGCCAATTCTACCCGATTTATTTGCATCTGGTTATCAAAACTATGAACGATATGCATTATTTTATTTAAGAGAAATAAAAAAATACCCGAAAATGTGTTAAAGAACTTTTTAAAAATCGGATCTCGTTATATGAGACACATGCCGGAGTTTGGAATGAATTAATAGTGGATTAAAACTACATAAAAGCCTAGGCCATTGTCCAAAAAGGATTGTCAGAAAAACTTTAAAGCCAGCAACTCTAAACAACTTGGTCCTTGAGTTTACATATTTGTACTCAGTTAGAAAGAAGCACGGCGATAATTCTGTAGTAAAAATACACCTAACACAGAAAGAATTTTTAATTTCTAGCTAATAGATCGCCTAATACTAATGTTAAAAAAAAGTAAAAATGAGGAAGATTCCATCTTGAATGGCCATAAATTCAGATATTTTGCAGTTGTGTTCCCCATTTATGTAGTTTAAACCATTTCTTACTAAAAATAGAACTAAAGAAGAAAGAATTTTTAACTTCGAGCCAGTGGAATACGAAATATTAGAAGATGAAAAATCCAAGATGGCGGAAGCCGCCATCTTGAATTTGATTTTTAAGTGTTTAACTAAAACTTTATGATGATTTTAATGCATTTTATAAGAAAAAATATACAAGTAAACTGAAAGAATTTTTAACTTCGAGCCAGTGGATCACGAAATATTAGAATCTGAAAAATCCAAGATGGCGGAAGCCGCCATCTTGATTTTGGATTTTTTGAGTTTTTAAGTAATTATTTAAGACAAAATGCACCTATAAAAGAAAAAAATTATTAATTTTGGCCTAAAAGAACCCGAAAAATTGAATTAGGAAAAAAATCCAATATGGCGGAAGACGCCATTTTAAATTTAAAAAATACTCAAATCCAGCGAAAAAATATCTTCTAGATTCATAAATCTACACATTAAAACTGAAATAGAAACTAAAATTAAGATATAACTAAAATAAAAAGAATTTTTAATTTAGGACCTATGGATCGCTTAATATAAACGGCGAAAAAATCCAATATGGCGGATGCCGCCATCTTGATTTTTTATATTTTCTTCAAAGTAATGTTCTATAGTAACTAGGTATAAAAAATATAGTGAAAATTTAAATATTTTGTTGGGTTAAATATAAAGCAAAAGTATTAAAAGTGAAAAAATCCAATATGGCGGATTCCGCCATTTTGAATTTTTTATTTTTAAAATTTTCTTAATAATTGTGAATCTTTATTATTAAATGCATCCATAAAGACAAAAACTATTCACTTTTGTCGATTAAATCGTCAAATATTAAGATTACAAAATTCAAGATGGTGGAGACGCCATCTTGAATAACTAAAAATGCTCAAGGGTACCAAAAAAGTACCTTCCAGATTCGTAATCTACACCCTCGAATCTATAAGAATCATCAATAAAAAAAACTTAACCTCTCAGTGCAGGGTTCCCCCCCTTTTCGACCTGACTATACCCCTTTAATGCAGTCTGTTCCGATAGATTGATAGAAATATTTAGGTTTAGGTTGAATTAGCGTCGTACTAGAGCTGTACGAGGGCTATTGGTGACGGGATTCCTCATTTAGAGTTTCAAGTCAAGTGACGAGTCGACACCTGATTAGACACCCATTGCAACTTTTACATCGTAGGCAGCTGCGAGACAAAATGCGACGGTAACGTAAGATAACGATTTTTGAAATTGGAAAATGAAACTTGACTATCAATTTATAAGTTTTACGAAACATTTTATTCTAAGCTCCCCTTTAGCAAACGTGTAGTTCTTTTTGGAGTAATTTGATCCAATTAAATTTCATGCTCACAACCGCGATGGTGCTTATATGCCCTTTTATTGTCGCTCGGACATTGGCGCAAATGGGCGCCTTTAGCCATTGATCCCTCGCCAATGGCGCTTTTTATGGTCAGAGGGGGAAGTGTTAAGAAGGATTATAAAAAGAAGTACATGAGAAAGTAGGTCACACTAAAAAACTGGTCCATTGAGCCATATTTATGGTATTGTCAAGGTACTTTCTTCTAGCAGAAAAAGGCATGATGAAGAAACAAACGTCAACCAATAAGCAGCAAGTAAGTCTCTCAACGAAAGAATTCTACACTCTCAGAAATAACACTTTCCTTTTTGACGATTCATGAATCCTCAAGCCTCATTTCGTTAATTTTGAGGATTGTTTCGTCAAACTATTACGTGACTTTTGAGTAAACGCGAATCCTCACTTTTACGATCGTGATTTGACGATTCTGTATCTTGATTTTGAGGAAACCGAATCTCATTGTTGCACTCCATGCTCAAAAATGACGAAATATTTCTTTAGATTCGACGATATTCAAATCCTCATAAAAATGACAATTCAAATTTCCTCATTTTGTGGAAACGAAAACTCGGAGCATTTGCCAGTACCGGAATCGTCAAAATTAAGGAAAATGTCGTCGTTTTTGAGCATTCATTTTTAAGAGTGTGAGCTGCCATCGGCAATCATGGCTCACTACGTAGCCCGAATAGAGAAGCAAAAGAGTTAGTTAATTTATAAGTTTGTTACTGAGAAGGGAAGTACACCCAGGGCAAAAGCGGGAATCGAACCCACACTCGTTACAGCACGCGGACTGCTAGGGTTATGGCTTGCAATCCAAACCACTCGGCCATCGGGCCCCACATGCGACCCTATGTTTTCTCCGCGTTGGTCCATGGTGCTGTTGACAGGTTCAGTCTCTACCCTACTATAGAACTCGACGAAAGCAACAGCTTCGAGCCAAAGTTGTTACGGCCCCAAAACTTAAGATTGAGTGTAGCAAAACAGAAATAGAAGAAAACTAAGATGAAACACTCAAAGAAGCAGCAAAGCAAATCAGAAAAACCGAACCATTGATGTATCACGCGTGTGTCAAAAACTATTATAATTTTTTTTTTTAGAAAATCACAAAATGAAACTCCAAATTTCTCTCTATGTCCAAAAGAATTCCGTTTCAACCGCAACACAAAACTGTCATTATTCCTTTTAAAAGAAAAAAAAAAGACTTCGAGATAAACATCACTAAAAATAAGAACGACAAAAGAACACACCAGATCCGAACGTTCGAACCTTTTGTGTCTGGCGGACGTCTTTAAAACATTCTGTTGTCCACGGAGGGGAAAAAAAGAATGCCTTTATCAATGAAAAGGCGTCATTGTGCAGAAAATTAAAACCACTCTTGATATTATTATACAAAACCATCAAACACCACTCCCCCCGTCTAAGCGAAGTTGAGTGGTTTTCTAAAAAGCGAATTCTGACAAACGACAGTTGAAATGCAAATACTAAAAGGAGGACGGGAAGGACAAGAATCACTTGTTGTTTTGGGTTCGGTTGTTGTCGAGAATTGATGACGATTACTGTTTTCTCCTATAACTTTCTTATTTATCTTGTCAATTTTATTAAGGTAGGCGAATACCCAAAATTTCCCCAAATTCTAAAATTTTTTACTATTGCTTTAATCTTTTCCAAATTTGGCATAGTGATTTCAAATATAATGAATAATACTATTTAGGCTTTTGTTTTTATTTAAATATAATTTATTTGTTTTAAACGGCGTTTATCTACTAAAAAAAAGAGGTTTACGCCAACAAGTCTACCACATTGAATTTTCATCCTATGAACATTTATTATGTGTTAAATTCTTCGTTTTGAACTGATACATCCAATGACCCTCTGGAGTTACATACAAATTACAAGAAAAAAAGTTATTAAGAAAAATGTTATAAATTCACCACAAAAAAAAGGATTTTTTTCGATTAATTTACACTCGGACATTTAAAAAAAAATAACTTGTATACTTCTACCAGATGTTAGAGGTTCATAGCAGAGATATATATTGAAATAGCATCTGTGAAAAATTTCAGGTAAATTAATGTAAAACTTATTATGCTAGAAGTGTTGGCGTAAACCCCTTTTTTTAGTTGAAAAACACCGTTTAAAATAAATCAATTATATTTAAATAAAAAAAATTGCCCCAAAAGCATTGTTCATTTGTATATGAAATCACTATGCCAAATTTGGAAAAGATTAAAGTAACAGTACAAATTTTAGAATTTTGGGTATTCGCCTACCTTAACTGCTGAATGGCAACACTTTCTTAATTTACCTGTTTAGAGTTTCAACATATGTTAGTTGCTAATAAAAACGTCTTGGTGAAACACGATGTGTCTTCTATTAGCCTATTTGAGTGTGATGCCTTAAGAAATGCTGAACGTTCTTATCTATATTTTACATTTTACTGTGAGAGTTAGTTACTGTCTAAGTGACTTTGAATAGTCTTCAAATTAGTTTCATTGTAATAACGAGGTCGGTAATTTTCGACCGTTGTTGTTTGAAATTTACAAAAATTTATACGTATTATCAATTACGTTATAGTAAATATAAGCTAATTAAATAATTGTAATTGGGTCGAAAATCAGAAAGGGAAATTTAATTTTCTACCACGTTTTGGATGTTGTTCATTTGAAAAATATGTTTTCTTAAACATCCGTTTGCCTTTTTTTCATTATATCTGTCTGACAACCACTCTACTTCTTAAATATTTGATTGACAAGATTGTTCACCAAGAAAAAAATTCCTAAAGAAGTATATTTTTGTTGCGTGCTACTAAACCCAAATAAAGTTAAAAATTCACACCCCTTTGAGTTGTTTATTTTGCATACTAACAACGTGCGTAGTAAAAAGGGTTTTAAAGATCCTCCTAAGGGATAATAATAGAGCATTATCAATTTTTTTCTTCGCCGAAATCAAGTTAGAATATCGCAAACACAAAAAGTTATTTTGTCCACCAATTTGGTCCACTAGTTTCCCAGTCCCTGTCGGGCGTTATCTTTTCGAGAAAATAGCACATTCGAAAAAGTATTAAACTGCCCTATTTTTTATTATTATTTGAAAGTCGTACTTTGTTGCACCTTCTGTTACGAAATAAAATTGGTAGCATAAAAACGACAAACTAGTGATATTCTATATTATTATCATAAGGCTGATTTGTGCATTTGTGACTACATTTTATTCAATACATTTTCCTCAGACAGAAAGTATCTTCGCTTCTGGTTGCAGTTTTCGTGTTTTTTTTTTTAAAGAAACCAAAATTTATCGTTTTGTTAAACCGAATGAGTTACACTCTCAAAAATGAATGCTCAAAAACGACGAAATTTTCCTTAATTTTGACGATTCCGTTTACTGACAAATGCTACGCGTTTTCTTTTAATCAAACTGAGGAAATTTGAATCGTCATTTTTATGAGGATTTGAATGTCGTCAAATCTAAAGAAATATTTCGTCATTTTTGAGCATGTGAGTACAACAATGAGATTCAGTTTCCTCAAAATCAAGATACAGAATCGTCAAATCACGATCGTAAAAGTGAGGATTCACGTTTACTCAAAAGTCACGTGATAGCTTGACGAAACAATCCTCAAAATTAACGAAATGAGGCTTGAGGATTCATGAATCGGCAAAAATGAAAGTGTTATTTCTGAGATTGTATGAAAACGTTTTTCTTTTATTACAACTTTTAGCTAAATCGTCAAAACACTTGGTACTAGTATCTTTTTCGTATTGACAATTTTTTTTAATTTTTGTTTCGAAGGTAATTTTGATTATACGTTGGCTAAAGTTTCGGTCCTACGCTCTATACAAAAAAATAACTGTTGCTCCAAAATATCACAGATACCCCCACTTCCACTAATACCAAAATGCGGCGAGTTAAGGGACGTTTTAAAAAGATTTCTTCTTTTGTGAAAATCCATTGAAGGCTTTTTTTTTCCAAAGAGAGAAAGTCCTCAAATAATAAGCCCCCATACAATTCTCATTTTATCTTTCCCAAGTTGGGATGAACAGATAGACAGCTCTATATTGGCTATAGATCGCACTTTTCTAGGAATAGTGGTATATTGGGAAAAGCACAATATTCCGGACTGAAGTCTTTCACAAGCAATGGTTTCTGTAACGTTAGCTGTAGCTTCCCACCACATCAATACCACCTAGATTAGAAGGTCGAAAAGACGACGTCGCATCTTGATTCATCTTATCTTAAAAATTTATTCAAATACAAGATCTAGTCACGAATGATCACTGGTCAAAACTACAGAATCGGTCCACTAATATGACGTCAAGCATTTAGTTTGCCGGCCTTCTAATCTAGGTGGTATTGGCCACACACGCACTTGCAACCTCAAAATAATCTCCCCGCTAGATAGCTCTGATTTACTACTATACATCGCTCTTACTACGTCGCTCTTCAAGGCAATTTTGAAATTATTATTTTTTCTAAAATTATATTAAACCTTTGTTAATTCTAATTGCAGTGTTTTGTTTGCGCTTAGGTTTCTGTGGTCTTGGTTCTCTTCGAAAAACTTTAAGATGGTTCAATTGCAGTTCTTATAGCTTGAAATTTCTTTAAGTAACTGAAATTAGTTACTTTTCATATTTATTAACTTTAACTGTAACATTGTTATAATTACTTTATTAAAAAATTAAAGAGATTATTTTTAAAAGTGTCCTTCCAACCCCATATATTAATCTGTTTAAGAACATATCAACGGGTATAGATCTTAAAAATATGAATATTTAAGTTCTTTTTGTCTCGAAACGTCATACAAGTCCGATATACGTCACTATTCCGCTGACAGTGACGTATATCTATATATCGGTTGTGCAATATAGTAGAAACTGTTTGTCGAAGTAGGGGGGGGGGGTGAAAGTGGCTCTTGACAAAGTTCGAAACCCAGGGTTTTGACACGCGAATATAGAGGGGCCATTGTTGCCTGGAGCGATCGCTTAGGCTTCCATTTGGGCGCGAATTTGCATCACAAGGAGGGGGAGGGAGTTGAGATGATGTGGAGCTGATGCTCTAACCGCATCGTTTGATTTTTATTTTTTTAGTGTTGATGGAGGGGTTCTAGAGAGATGATGAAATTTAGAGAGTTCTGTCACTGATGCCTATCTGTCAGGGATGTCAGTCTTTTAGGAGTTAGAATTCATTGGCTTGGAGTCTGTTTTGTTATTGGGATTGTTTCATACACAAACCTAACACAAAATATGATGTCGTTCTCTCATTGGGATACTGTATATGTATCTATAAATTATTAGTATTTTAAACGTTGCTGTTTTTTTTGTGTGGTTATGTTAGGTTGAATAATCGTCGCCCTAGAACTACAGCTATTAGCGATGGGTATTGTAATTTAGAACAGATGTCAAGTGACGAGCAAACCCCTGAGTAGGCTTCCAGCGCAACTTTGAAGTCCAACATCGTACGCAGTGTTGGAACTTTTAAACACATGAGTAACGCAGTGTTGGAACTTTTAAACACATGAGTAATATGGGGTGTTTCGCATGCTTGGCTAGGGCCTAACCGACTGGGCTTCCCAGTCCCTGTTTGTTAGATTTTTCTCATACTAACGGCCAACGGTTTAATATCAGTTTAATCGATATTCTATATCATTCTGACACTTCACTTTTCAAGTCAATATTGAAAAATGAATATGTAAAGTATTTTGCTTTACTAGTCCGGTAATTTGCCGCATGATCGACAGTGGTAATGCTACGACAAATGGAGCTTGCACACATGACGGGAGAAAACCTTAATAACGTTTTTATCAATTATTGTATATTTGCTGAAGTGGGTAGTACGATAAAAATTGACATCGACGGCAAAATCTGTCGGTGTCATCTCATCTAAAATTTTTGTCCTACATGGCCAGTTAGCGTTATATTTTTGTGTTACATAGACTTTATTATGATTATCTGTACGAAAAACGTACTGCACATACGTAATCTTAACGTGAGTATTTTTTTTAAAAAGTAGCCTCCTACCGTCCATCGCTGTTATAGTAGACGCTATGTAGTTCGTAAAGGCCCGTCCGTGGCCGAGTGGTTAAGACATCCGCCTCAGGATATAGCTTTCTCAGGAGTGCGGGGGTTCGAATCCTACCTACTGCCAGTCATCCTGTAAATCGGATATCTGATGTACTAGGAAAGAGTAGGAAATCCAATTAGTGACGGATGGGCCCGAGTACACTGGGACAGACGTGTCCGTTAAATCTGTGGAGTTCAAAGTCCCGACGGCGTCAGCGTACGATGTCGCTCGAAGTTCCGTTGGGTGCCCGCTCAAGTGTCGACCTCGTCACTTGACCAGGGTTCCAAATTACGAGGCGTTATTGGTTGTGTTAAAGCTCCTTATGGAGGCTAGAAATAGGCAGTCGGAAACGATTACACTACTACTGTTGGTGAATAATTCGTTAACCAAAACCTTCCCGAGAGAGCCTTCAGATTATCTCCCTTAGTTGTAGCGACTTTTTATACTTTAAATTATGGTGATATCTTTGTCAGAATCTAGGAAATTAAAAATTCCAATCATAAAACCATTCTGAAAGGCCGATTTGTTATTTTATTAGCAATGCATTCAAAGCACCGTACTAAAAAAACATAGGATTCAGCTTCTTTTGCCATAACATTCCCCATACAAACTCCTTTATTATATTCACTTTAATCATCACAAAAAAAATTCCATCGGTTTATTATTACTACGAACAAATCCCCCAATAACAGAGATCCATACAACACTTTTGGCGCGAAACTGAATGATTCTATTTTCCCAACCTTCTATTGGGGAACCCCAAAGAAAGGATTAGGAGTTGAGTTGTATAGGGTGTGTCATAATTCGCAAACGATAAGTCCAACAAAGTTCGTCCGTCTATAGTGTTGCGGCACAATCCAGCCTTTTCTTTATTGTTTACGCCCAGACACAATGCGAGAGGACGGGATTCTCAATATGGGATGCTGAGACTGCAGGTCTGCCATGTTTGGTCGGGATTGGGAAAAATGAAAGGTCAGTAAAAGAGTTTACATGTTCGAAAATGAACAGGTGGTTCATTTAATTCAAACAAGTTTGCACCTCGTTATATAGGCATATTTCAAAATTACAAGACAGTCTTTAATTTGTAGCTTTAGAGTGACGTATTTCAATCAAACAAAATCAACTACAAAGATAAATGTAACTCAGCCATAAAGGATAGTGAAAAAAAAAAGAGTTTTACAAGTGCACTCCGAACGAGGTATATTATACATAGTTCTGTTGATTGTCGAAAAAACGAGTGAATAGCTTGTCGATGGATCCCCGAATAAAGTCACAGGCAAGCCTGTTTCTTATTTATGTAAACCATAAAGATGAAAGGCTGACTGGACCTATTGGGACCGGGGGGGTAGCCTAGTGGTTAAGATCTCGGAATCGGAAGGTCCCGCGATCGAGTCCCGATAACACTGAAGACCCACCGATAATATGAGGAGTTACTTGCTCGTTAAATCTGTGGGCCCGAAAGTCCTGTGAGCAGTCATGGCGCAGTTTCCCACGGGTACAGGTGCCTAGAGAGTTAGAGACTATTTTCTTCTCCTTCAGGGACATGTCTAAATTGCGGAGGTGGCGATAGAGGTCAGCATCTGTCACTTATGTGTGTGAGTTGTGTCATCTTATTTGACGAAGGTTTATAAGTGGCTCTCTGACCAAGCACATAGCCTGAAAATATATGTTTACCAACCAACCAACTTATAAATCCATTTTTTTTTATTATTTTACTTTGGTTGTTAGTTTACACGTGGGAGGACATCACCAATTGGAGCATCGATCGAAGGAAAACCAGGAATGAAGTCTAGACTGAACTAAATTACCAGAAACAATACAATTATCTAAAATGATTCAACGGCATTTTGAGCCCTTACGTACACTCTTAAAACAAACGAGCTATTCTAACTCAGTCTAAGTTAATTTTCACTTCTTCAGTGTCAAAAATGCACTTCCCCTATAGGAGTGGATCCCTTTGTATGTTAAACCTGTGACAGGATCACTCCCAACGAGTGATTTTAACTCAGTAATAAGTAGTCATTAATATTCACTCCCTTCCAGTGTCGGAAATGCACTTTTCCAACAGGAGTCTATTTCACTCTTTTTGTTTTAAGAGCGTAGTTGCGCAAAGAGATCTATTTCGTGTGTGAAAGTGGTTGTAAGTGACAATTACTTTTATAAAAAGTGAGAATTACTTTTATAAAAAGTGACAATTACGTTTATAAATTTACATCATTTTGTGGCCGAATGTGGTCCAAAATGGCCGACGTTAACCCTGGCACTCCGTGGACCGTGTAAGCGTGCTTCGTTATCTGCGGCTAACCAGAGGGGGCTCGTCGCTAGACCGGACCATTGTCCGGGTCCTTCGTTTGTGCCGGACCCTGATAACAGACCCCCCCCCCCTTCGTTAGGTGTCCGGGAGTAAGGGGATTATATGGGCACACAGAGACCACTAGTTACAATAGAGAGGATACACTGCCCCGATTGAAAAGCCACAAGTGTTGGTGTAGTGCTATAGTTAAATAGAAGGGAAGATAGTTCATGTATACACTCTCAGAAATAACACTTTCATTTTTGACGATTCATGAATCCTCAAGCCTCATTTCGTTAATTTTGAGGATTGTTTCGTCAAATTATCGCGCACTTTTGAGTAAACGCGAATCCTCACTTTTACGATCGTGATTTGACGATTCTGAATCTTGATTTTGAGGAAACAGACTCTCATTGTTGTACTCACATGCTCAAAAGTGACGAAATATTTCTTCAGATTAGACGACATTCAAATCATCATAAAAAATGACTGTTCAAATGTCGTCACTTTGAGGAAACTAAAACTCAGAGCATTTGCCAGTAATGGAATCGTCAAAATTAAGGAAAATTTCGTCGTTTTTGAGCATTCATTTTTTAGAGTGTAGATCCTCTAGCGACCTGGCGTCCCCATTTGGGTAAATTTTTTCACCTGGTAAGTTAGAAGAAGATCCAAATATCAGTTTTCAGCCTTTGATTGCAGGTATCAGTCATTTATCATTCAAACAAGGAATTCGGAATGTTGAATATTATCCCCTGGCCCTTTTTAGCTTATTTTTTGTAGATGCAATTGATTTCCTTTTTAATTAAAAGTAGTGTAGACGAACTTCTGGATGCCAATACCTAAAGTTCCAAACTGAATTCCAATCATCCCATTTAATTATTATTATTATTGTCAGAATGATATGTCTTAAGAAGCCAATCTTTTATACTTGGGCAAAGGGGGGGGGGGGGGGGGGCGGCTATAATGGGCTTCTATTCCAACCACTCAATTAAAAAATAAATTTTTATGAAAAGAGTAATTTCTATTAGTATGAAAGTAACTGCAAAGTGCACTATTTGAGTTCTTTCAGAGCTTCTATTGTAATACTTCGAACTCTGGGACTCTCATATATTACTGATACAAGAAGTTAGATCTTAAGTACAATACAAGCGAATATACCTACAATATCCAACAAAAGCAAAATATATTGTGTGGTAATACTGCATTCCAACAATACCCCCTCCTTTTCAAATCCCCACATATAAACCTCAACAATTATGTACAACCAATCGTTTCTGTTGTGGATTTACAAAGAGTTATCTACCTCTCACACTGTACAGAGAGAGAGATAGTAAGGTCTATTCAACGAGTCGATGTAAAAATGAGGCATTGGACCCGCCGCCTTCGTCTATGTATTTACGATCGTGAAAAGTCTCGAAATTAATAATTAAAATCAATTTTAGAATATCTAACACAGCTTTTTCAATTTAATTCTGTTCTGATGTCAAACCTCATAACATTTAGAATTAAAATATATTTTGTACAAATTAACAAAAAAGCTCCACTGTGAAATTAAAATTTTACGGAAGCCGGAAGGGAACGGCAGCAGAGATTCAGTCACAACCCCGTTAAAAAAAATACTCATGCCCATCATTTCCTATAGATGAGCTAAAACTGTAAAAATACGGGAATATCCCTTATTTTTTAACAGTCTAAGGGATAAGACCATTTATTTAGTGGGTCAGACATTTTACCATCAAGTAAGGCTGTTTCCCATAAAAATTGAAGGGCAAATACTCGAAAATTTAGGGTGTTTTTTACAGTGCATTGCAATAATTTTACTTACTGTCATATTCAATTTACTTCTAATTTACTGCTGCCGTTACACATAACAAGCTCATTTTTTAAGATAATATATCACTTACACTCTTAAAACAAAAGAGTGAAATCCACTCCAGTTGGAGAAGTGCATTTTCGACACCCTAAAGGCATGCATATTTTCTCAGACTGAGTTAAAATCACTCGTTTGGAGTGATCCTGTCGGAGGTTTAACACACAAAGGATTCACTCCAAAAGGAGAAGTGCATTTTCCAGTCTGAAGGAGTGAAATCCACTCAGACTGAGGTAAATTGGGAGTGTTTGTTTTAAGAGTGTACGATTTTGTCGGACAGACCCAAGAAAGGGGTCTCTGTGTCCACTGAATATAACTGTGATCCATTGCTATTATCGCTTTCTATCGTCAAACAAATCCGTTTCTTTCGTCGGGTGCTTGTTATATTTGTGGTTGTCACCCCTCCCACCCCCCACCCCCCACAATGTGGTTTTGACCGAGAGTGGGTGGTTATCGCGATTTTTCGGGGGGCGTATAAGGTGTTCGGGCGAAGGCAGAATTGAAGGGCGGGTGGTGGAGAGAAGTGTTCTTTTTGTGCTGTACTTTGGATGAACGGAAACGTGGACAGGGTAGCACAGTTGGTAAGGCACTTGTCTTGCACGCGAAAAGGCTCAAGTTTGGACCCGAGTATTGTCGAAATCACTGTCGAACTATAAACGGTTGCCGCAGCTAAAAAGTTAGACGAATTAGAGGGAGTGCTGGTTAAAAGCATACAAAAAGTTAGCGACGCCGAGTACGACTTCAATTCTTAAATTGCTTCGGGTGAATACTCAGGTGGCTGCTCGTCACTTGACTTTGGTTATAAATTATGATATTCGTCCCCAATAGCCCTCAAGTAGCTCTAGTTCGACGATATTTCAAGCAATATATGTATAGATGCTTTAAAATTAGGAATTATGTCTAAAAAAGCTTTTTGGTATAAGTGTACATATACTAAATATTCCCTGAAGCACGCTACTGACAGAATGGTTTTAAAATATCCTCATTTCCTCTCCTCCCCTAAAAACGAGAGTTTAGTTTGAAATATCGTCGCACTAGAGCTACACGAGGCTATTGGCGACGGGCGTCGTATTTTAGAACCACAGGCAGGTGACGAGCCAACACCTGAATAGGCACCCAACGCAACCGTTAAGGGCGACATCGTACGCAGCGTTAGGACTTTGAAGCATATTTGACGTGCACTCCCTTACACGGGGTATTATTCGTCGGACAATTTTGGCTGCACGGGCCGTTTTATAGGTCGGCAGCTATTTTGGCGATGCCCGGACCCGAACCTGGGACCTTCCGCATGCTAAGCGAGTGCTTAACCGACTGGGCTCCCCAGCCCCCGTACTTTGAGTGAATGAAAACGGGTTGCACTGGGTCAGTGTTGGGAATTGGAAGACAAAAGGTGCAAACTGTGCTACTAACTTACTAGGAGCAATAATGTTCATTATATCTGGGAGGTGTGTGTAGGGGGGGGGGGGGGGGATGGAAGTTTATTGAAAAAAATGCTATTTTTATGTAGTTGCATGTATCCTATTCTGGAGTTTTGCAATTTTAGGGTCACAGAAGAGAACTTTAGAAAATTCAAGATCGTCAAAGATTTGCCATTTTAAGAAATTTATTTTTGGCAAGATCTTTGGAAACGACCCTAAAAAGTTGATGGACACATTAAAAAATCTAATAGGGCCTAAGTTTATTTTGAAGTCGCTAAATGGTATGTAATTACTGCATTTTGCGATTTCGAACCCTATTCTGGATACTGTAAAGTTATAAAGGATATCTGAAACAAATTTTGATAAGTGCAATCATCCTAAATGTTCAAAATATAAGACAACTTTGAAGAACACAAAATTGAAAAATGCATTCAAGACAAATTTAGTTACATAAAAATGTAATTTTGAAACCCTAAAGATAAACTTTATTTCTTCGTTAAGGAAGTCGTTAATGGGTATTCAAAAATAAGTTGTAAATGGGTTAAGGAATAATCAATTAATCCATTGACAACTTTTTAACTAATTAACGACTTTTTGATGAATAAAAATTGATAAAAACATAAATTACATTGAAAACTAGGTATTTGGAGAAATGTCTTAAAGAGAAAGTGAGTGCACGAGAAGTATGCCTAACAGCAGACAACTGTTCACTAAAATGATCAGTAATGTTCCATATGAGGGTTTGGCTGAAGGTAATCCTCCCTTTTGGAGGGAGTAATGGGTCTGTTTGTCCGGATGAGGTTTCGAGTCGGATGATAAGAACACGGATAACCGAGGGCTTGCTGTTTATGGTTTTTTTTTATGTTGGACATCAGTGGAGCGAATAAAAAAAATATCGAACACCATTGTATCAACAAATTGACCCCCATTCCCCGAAAGAACTACGCTAAACAAATCTGTATTTTTTACAGAAACCTGGTGTGCTATAGAAAATTCATAATTTGCAGAAGTAATATATTTTATACGAACAATGTGTAATTTTAACACAAGCTGTTTTTTAACAGACAAGTAAATATGTATTTTTTGTTATCTGTGAATTTAACAGATTGTTTTACAGTGTAGGCCAACATAAAAATTGTAACTTTCTTCTAAACGTGTTTTTTTAATAAAAAATTAGGGGATAATGTAATATGAGAAATAAGAATAAAAATAATTTATAATTTCTAAATCAAACAGGTTTTCATTACCTCACTCTACACAGAACGTTCCATTCGTAATGTAGGGTCAAAAATGAGAAACCATACTATAAAATAAGATACCAGGACGTGATATACGCATACAAACGCCTTTTTTCCATTTGGTAGAATAGTTTGCAATGGTTCTTGAACTGAACTGGCTGACTAATTTCTACATGTAATTTTGGACAATGGAGTTCGGGGGATCTTTTCTTCTTATTATTTTTTTTAATCTTAATTTTTCACAAATCAACAAATTTAACTAACAATGCTATTTTTCGGCCTTTGCTCGAAATTTCATATAGTAGAATACTAGGAATCCAAAATTTGCATTAAACTGAAAGTTAATTAATGTATGCTTTGAATTCATTAAAAAGGTATTTGGGATGAAGTAAAACTTTTTTTAAACGGATGAATAGTTGTAATTTCTCAATTATTAATAAAACAATTTTTTAAAACAATTTTGATTGATGAAAAAAACTATTTTTTTAAATCAGCGTCCAAAAATAAGAAAAAGCTATTACACTTCAGTTCACTAAAAAAGTTAAAGAAAACTCGCACACTAGTGTTGTTTATATAGAGAAAGCGAAACAAAATGATGCGTAGTTGAGATATTGGCATAAAAAAGAAAGATGACAAATTAAAGATTTTTTCCCCCATAACTAATGTAAAAAGGCGTAGTAATTTTATGTCTCACTGAGAAACCACTTGCACATTTAAAAATGACGTTTTTTTTTAACGCCATGGATATAAAATTAAATAAAATCTCCATTTTGAACTCTTTTAGATTCCTAAACGTACACAAAATAATGTTGCCAAAATAATGTCGTAATTTTGATTATTTTTTAAACCATAAGCATTTTTTAAAAAAATGAGATTATTTTTTCAATCTTTTAAAAATAGTAAACGAAGACAAAATAAAGATGTCAAAGGTTTTCCCTTTTAAGAGTCATGACGCCGAATTTCACCCCTTGAAAATCGTAATGTTATTCCTATGGAGAATCTTCTCCGACTAATTGCCGCCACAATTTTAATAAAGGCCACTAGTTTCCGGCACCATTTTAAAGAACAAAAGTAGTTAAATACTTTTTACGAAATTTTTTTGTGAAAATCACTTATTGAGTATTTTTAATAATTTTTTAAAGTTTGGAAATCGTTGAAGAAAACTGATGTCCTAGTGTGTGACGATGCAACTCAGTCAAAAATAAAGATACTGCGATAATTACAACTTTTACAAACAATCGAAATTTTTATTTTTCAATTCATAACGAAATTAAATTTTTAATTTCAACATTTGTATTTTTAAAAAAATTGAGAAAAATAGTTACGAATTCGCGAAAGCGAGTTATGGCAACCCCACATTTGGCGATCAACGGCCAATGTGTCTGCCAAGTCAATTAGTGTCAGATCTGCTAACATCTGGAATGGGTTTGGATTTGGAAAGGGGATCTGTGAAAGGGGAAGAAAGAACCTGAGGGCAATTCGAAGAAGTGTCTTTGTTGCTCTCTGCCTCTCCCCGATTGACCAGTAGCACGCTTTGCCGCGCAGCAATGCTTGTGTTATGTTTTGAACAAAATAGAGGCATGTCCAGCATTTGACGATTGGAGAAGTCACCTACTTTGTTTAGGGCACTGGACACGATTTCTGGTGTTAGGATAGAATTGAGTCCTGTCTGTAGAGTCTTTAATTTACAAATTTATTTTGAAAGTTTTATAGGTGTTCCTTCCTCTCCTCCCTCCCAAGTGAGGGGAGAGGATACTATATTATGAATTGTAATCTATATAGTTCGTGTAAAGCCATTTTCGAACAGTAAACTCATAAATGGATACATGAACAAGGTACATTATAAAAGTGCCCCTGTTTTTACTTATTTTTTTTTTGTGAAAATACGGTGCATTACTATTTTCGCCACGATGCGCAATAGGGCAAAAGTCGCATAAGATGGCCAAAAGTAAATATTGTATTTTAAGCAAGTCTTAAACAATTTCATTGTACTTTATGATGATAAATGAAGTTTTGTCAAGAAATACATTCTGTCACCGTCGTATCACGCCTCAATGAATATTACATGCTTGATGCTTGCCAACGGTTTACGGCATTACGGTTTGGCCGTACAGGTACAATGTACGGATTTTCAGTTGTAAGATTTTACGAACAAGTGAAAATATTGACCAATTTTTTAAAGAAACATCTATATATAGATTTTTTATTTTTTTTTCTCATACTAAAACAACCAATTCAAAATATTGTAAGATTTGATTGACCGAAAATTGTCCGGAACTAGATTTGAGTTTTATATCTAAAAATAGTCATTACTAAATGCCGCATGTACTCATGTAGTATGGTCAAGTAAATTTAGAAAATATAGTTAATTAAAGAGGGCCGAATTCCTGATTCACTTATTTTACTGCCTACACTCTTAAAACAAACACTCCTAATTTAACTCAGTCTAAGTGGATTTCACGCCTCCAGACTGGAAAATGCACTTCTCCTTTTGGAGTGGATCCTTTGTGTGTTAAGCCTCCGACAGGATCACTCCACGAGTGATTTTAACTCAGTCTGAGTAAATATGCATGCCTTTACGGTGTCGAAAATGCACTTCTCCAACTGGAGTGGATTTCACTCTTTTGTTTTAAGAGTGTAGCAATTGAAAAGTATCTAAAAAATAAATTAAATTTCTTTGCTAGTATTTTCCAAAACATCTATTATTAATCTGAATGTATATTTAAACTATTTTAATATAATTTGCAATTAAAAAACGGTGCCTATTAACTGTAAGTCCTGTAAATCTACTCCTGTAATTCTACAAAATATATACATGTAATGCTAACAAAAATATATTATATGTTTTACAGCACAATTTTTAGTAATTATTCACTAGAAATTTTCTAGGATTTTCTACAGATTTTTTTTCACAGTGTACATTACAAAAGTGCCATTGTTTATACCTTTTTTTGTGAAAATACGGGGACCTCTATTTTCGCAACGGTGCAACAAACTCCTATTTTCGCAACGGTGCAACGGTCCCCAAAAGTCGCAGAAGAGGGCCAAAAATAAATATCGGATTATAAGCGCATCTTAAACAATTTTATTATAATACTTTATATGATAATAAAAAAAATTGTCAAGAAATACTGTCGCCGTCGTATCACGCCTCAATAAATATCTGATGCCCAAAACTCTCCGAAAGAAATCCTTTCAGGAATCATATAGTAACTGAAATAAAATAAAATCGTCATATTTTTATTGAAAATCATAGCATAAAATATTTCCGTAGAATAGTTATCTATTGTTTCTAGGTATTATTTAATTTCCAAACTACTTTGTATTAGATTTGCATGTCAAGCAATAATACGTATCTCCTTTTGGAATATACCAAAATATTAAATTTTTAAAGCTTTCTGTAACACATTTTCTTGAAGAAAGTATACATTCTATGCATCATATTGTGATTGCAGGTTGCAGGAATCGTCTGTCACCCATATCGACTTTCCAAATGTATTTGTACAACCAAACAACTGTATTGTGGCTGAAAGAACTGTAAAGTATTTTAAAGAACTATAACCTTATACCTTATACATAACCTCAACAGACGAAAAAAAAAATTTTCAAAGTAAAAAAAAAAAAAACATTGTTGGGAGGATTCAGCACTCACCATAAGCAAAATTTGGATTTTTGACCCAACTTCAATAATTTCATTACATTGTCTTTCATTTTCGTTAATTTAAATTATAAATTAAGCCAAAAACGTGGGTTTTTCCGAAAACATATTTTTAAACCGCTGAATAAATCGCAAATGAACACATACCGCAAAACTTTAAAATAAACCAATACTTCAACTTCATTGAGTAATCAAAAAGTTTTAATTTTTGCAAATTTGTTTTAAAACCTTTAAAAATAAATTTTTAGAAAAGATTTTTTTTGTGCCATAAAGAAATTATTCTTTTGGGCAATCATTACAAAAGATTAACTTTTAATCACGTAATATGGTTTCAAAAACTAATATCCCTTTTTAGAATTTCTTTACTTCTACAAAACACTGTGCCAAAAGCTATTATAGTAAGCTTGAGTTTCAGAAGGAAATCAGCTAA
Source organism: Hylyphantes graminicola (assembly GCA_023701765.1). Classification (NCBI taxonomy): domain Eukaryota; kingdom Metazoa; phylum Arthropoda; class Arachnida; order Araneae; family Linyphiidae; genus Hylyphantes; species Hylyphantes graminicola. The sequence goes on along the minus strand of CM043114.1, from coordinate 73,312,492 downwards.
AATGGCATGTAACTAAAACATCCAGAATCCGAGAAAACCTCCCTTCAAAGTTGTCTTTATCTCTAGGGGGGAGGGGGCTGTAAATCCAGCCCCTTAGTCAAAGACGGATAATCACTTGAAACTGCCCAAGGGAAAAGCAATTATTCGTAGAGGGGGCCTCAAATTTCATTGGCGATAAAAAAGCTCGCCGATGAATTGCAATCGCGCCTAATAGGCGATAAAAAGTTTTTTATAGTTTAAAAACACAGCGACACCTGGTTTTGGAAAAAGTTAGAAAAAGAGTTCGTGCAAATGACTTCATGATTCTTAACACCATAAAAGTAGACAAAATGATGTCATAAATAGTATTTTATTTTGATCTTCATAAAGCTTTTCTATACCAAAACCGAGCTTAAGTTTGCAGCAGAGAAATGTACTGAGCGGAAGAATCTTGGTAAACAACCCGTCTGGCGCCGCAAAATCGCGTACTCTGATTGGCTGCTCCTTTCAACCCTGATATTCGTGCGCCCTGTTACGTCAAAATCGAAGGAAAAAAATAATTAAAATAACACTCTAACTGAAGCTAAACTAATAAAAATAATAAATTTATGTCTTGAAAGGGGACGTACATAAATTACGTCACGCTCAGAGGGGGGAGGGAGGGGTATGCGACAACGTGACGGACCGTGACATGGAGGGGGGAGGGGTAATCGCTTGCGTGACGTAACGATTCAAAATTTCCAATTTTGCAAGGAAAATCTGTTTTACATAAAATAAAGTTTTTCAGAACGAAATCTGAAATATTTTTTTTTATCATAAGATGAACATAACAAACACTTAATTTCAGAAAGAAGATGGGGGGATTATTTTATACCACAACGTTGACATTATTAGCCTTTTACATTTTCCAGACCTTTTCCTAACGGAACTTAGTGTCGCAATTTTGCGCATTAGTACTATCTTGAGGAATCAGATCAGAGGACTAGCAGCTATATGGACGAACAACACCAAAGTGATCCAGAACTAGACAGTTCACAGATCCGATTACATCCAACCCCATTTTTCAGAAGACATTAGAGAACAGCTAGTTTGTCATTGAATAACGAAAGTGTAAATACATATCGATCTAATCCTATGAATAAATTATTTAACCAAGACAACTTTTACTTCTTTCCAAATTATTTTTTTTAATTAATTTAATAAGTATCGATTTATGCATTTTTTTTCAAATTTCAGAAACAAAAGGAAATATTAAAATCAACATTTTTTGAAAAAAAAGGGGGGGGGGGGCTGTGCGACAAACGTGACGTAATTTTGGGGGGAGGGGTCGGGCCAAATGTGACGCAGCGTGACATGGGGGGAGGGAGGGGTCAAAATAGTCAAAATTTTGCGTGACGTAATTTATGTACGTCCCCAAATAACAAATCAATTTGTTTATTGAATGTGAAATACCTTTTTGTATTCGATTCTCGCACTCAAAAATGAGAACTATTTACCCTTTTTCTCGTAGAACATTTGTATACTGCAAACTTAAGGTCGGTTTAGGTATAGTAGGAGCTTTTAAAACCGGCATTTTATTTTTACCGCAGCATCCCTACTTCCCCACAACCCCCTCTAGAGGGCGCTTCAGTACACATATCAACTTTCATTCCCCCACTTCAATCCGGCCAATAATGGGAGTCCTTTCACTCATCCGGCCAATCTCCCCTAAGAAGGCGGACCCGACAACTTAAACTCCGCCCATCTCAGGGATGATTGACACCCTGTCAGCCACTCAGAGGGCTCGTTACAAAACGGTGATGGGTCGAGAAACTCGAAATCCACGCCGCGTCTGACACACGGGCAATCGAGACGAGAGCTCTTTTCGACAACACGCGTGCTCTTGACGGCTCTCTTGTGGTGGTTGCTACGACAAAAATAACAATAGAGAATTGTTGTTGTTGATAGTTATTCAGAGAGCATAGTGGATGGAGGTTTGTTGATTGTTTTGGACACTATCTTCTTCAGACTGTATTTGATGCAAATTGTAAGAATATCGCTACGACGACGTCATCAATAATAATAAACCAACGACGGCTATCTTAAAGTGGCTGCTACGAAAATTCCAGAACAATTGAGAGTGCAACGGATGCATGCTTGGCTTTGAAGATCAATCCAGGAGAAATCTTCATACGATATAAATCAAAAAGCTCGCTGGACAAAAATAAACCGATGGTTTCCTGAATAGCCTACAGCATTAAAACGAATATCAACAAACGACTACTACAAACGAACTACCAAACGAGAATTGAACATCGTCCTATATGGATTCTTGAACCAACTGAATACTAAAGATGACAGACTTGACAAAGATGACATCCATGGACCACGTCAAGCGACCCATGAACGCTTTTATGGTATGGTCCCGAGGACAACGACGGAAGATGGCGCAGGAGAACCCAAAGATGCACAACTCCGAAATCAGCAAGCGACTCGGCACGGAGTGGAAGCTCCTGACAGAACCCGAGAAACGCCCTTTCATCGACGAGGCCAAGCGACTCCGAGCCCTGCACATGAAGGAACACCCCGACTACAAGTACAGACCGCGACGCAAGCCCAAATCCCCGAACTCATCGTCCTCAGCTTCTAAGAAAGACCACCAACAGTACTGGTCCCTGGATGCTCCCCTGAGGTATTCCTTCGCCCTGGACAGCGAGAAGGCCGCGACTGCCAGAACTTTCCCGATGTACCCGCACCCGTACTACAGCCCGAACCCGTCGCCCATCGACTTTTCAAGCACGACGACCGCGTCGCCGTACGTCTACGCCCAGAACAGCTTCCTGTCGTCGTACGGCCGGGCGTTCGGGTCGCCGTACGGGGCACTCTGCGGGTGTCCGCCGACGTATTTACCGACGCCCCATCAGCCGACGACCCCGTTCAGCTACCTGTTCATGAAGTCGGCGGAGGAGGCGAAGAGGTACCTGCCGACTCCACCTACGGCCCCGTCTCCGTTGTAGAGGTATGGTTGAAACTTGGTTGAACTATTGTTGAAAAGACACATTCGTGTTGTAATTTATTGTAATGATTGTACTGTATGATTATATGCTAAGAAGGCTCTTGAGTTGAATGTAAACAATGCTCATAATATCTGTCCCATAACAAACTAATTACCCCATACCATATGGGTATGTATGGTTGACTTTCAGATACACTGTTAAAAATTTGGATCTTAGTTTCACCCAAAGTAGTAACTGCAACGTCTGTGCGGTGAAATGTTTCAATGTTCAGTATTTGGTAGACACCATGAGTTTGAATACAAAACCATAAAAATAGTTCAACCAAATATCGAAACGTATGGGGAAACATTTCTCCACTTATAAGTGTTTGAAGTAGTGACGGTTACTTAAAAAAAATATATCTAAATGTCTATTTTTATTTAAAATATTTCGTGTTTTAGTTTGTATATTGAGCCATTGAAATACTAAACTTTAAAATATTAAAGCTTACTGACCTCAGTTCCAAAATTCTTTAACTATAACATTTAGTTATTCAGCCATAACATAAAAAAAATATATGAACAATACTTTAAATTATGAAAGCGTTTTGGGAATGTTTCCACGCAGAAATAATATATGCAGTAAAATTTGCAGTTGACGTTTTTCTTACCTTACATTACACTTTTTCTTTTAACAGGCAATAAGTTACCGTTACAGAAGGTTCACTGTATTTTGAAGCAGATTCTAAATCAATAATTAAGAATTAACTTTGTGCATAACTTTAGAGTGGTTGCAAAACGAAGTCTCCAAACTATTTAACCCTTTCAGTCCCAATGACAATTTGGCATTATCATTTTAGAATGTTTTTTCTGATCGTCTATAGCCATTCATGATATCAAAAAGCACATCATTCGATTCTTCAAACTTTTTCCATTATAAAATATTTTATATTAATCCCAATAGATGTCAGCTCTATTATTATTTTAAAATTATGATCAGAAAAATGGTGATGCCAAATGGCATCACTGGGAGTAGAAGGGCTAACTAAGATAGGCCGGGGATAACTTTTAATAATTTAAAGTTAAATTGGACGAGGTCACCATGGAGCTGGTCCTTATATCTTAGTTATGCTTTGCAGCTTTGGATAATACCATGTTGCACCACTAAATATTTTCAATTCTAGCATATTTCCTAAACTATTAACAGTTAAAGATTAGCTAAAATTCCTTTTTGGTCCGCAGCGGACTTCACATAAAAGTAAATTAAGCCGTACCTACTGAAACGTGTGTAAACCGGACCTAAATGATACTATCTTTAAAAGAGAATTGTATGTTTCAATGTAAATACAGTTAGGAGTCAATTTGTCTAGAGTATACTAACAATGCCCTTCTGAAAGTTGGTCAAAAATTTAAAATAACATTAATAAAACTAATCAAAACGCGGTTCTAGGTGAAACATCTATTTTTCCATGAACAATAACTGTTAATTGTTCGATGTTTGTGAACTTTGTCATGTAAATATTTTAAATACAGTGGTGGCCAAAAGTGTGGACACATTTTGAAATTTTCATATTTTTTAACTTTGTATGATTACAGAATATATGAATTTTATATCAAATTAAACAATTGTATGTCAAATTAAAAGTAATTTAATCTTTATGAGGACCACTGTGTGCAGATCTCTGAAGCCGTCTATGAGACCTTTGGTTCCATATAATCCATATCCATGGACACAACATCATCATCATCAAAGTAATTTCATGTAGAATTAAAAATAAATACAGTATTACAATATAAGTTTTACGAATAAGTTATGCAACTAATAGTATGATCTGTCTTAGTTTTGCAAGTCATTAAACCAACAACTTGGATTGCAATTTCAGCATAAGAGAATCCATTGATTGTGCTTGCTTGTTCAACTAAAATGAGCATAAATTTATTTGTAATAAAGATACTTTAATTCTGTTTTTATAGTGAAATTCTACATTAAATTACCTTCAATTTAATATTTAAATGTTTGTATTTAAGCGAAATTTAATAGATGCAAGAACACAATTAACAGTTGAAACACATGAAACTTTCAAAATGTGTCCACACTTTTGGCCACCACTGTAGATGTATATAATTTGTGTAAATTGTATATACGACTGTGTAGTTTAAATGTTTTATTTATTTAATTCCAATTTTGTTCCTATTAGTTATAGTAGGGTTTTTGTTACATATATGAAATGTGTGGAAAAAATCAAAAATGTTAATTGACCAGCTCATAAGGTTTCAAAATATTCTATCACACGCCCACTTTAACTTCGACTTTTTAAGGTGTCTTTTTATTAAATTCGTAAAAATGTTTTAAATAGTTTTTACATAACTAAAACACTGTATTATTTTAAAAGATGATGTTTTTTGTTTTTAGAATCGAAAATTAAAAAAAATTTGAACAATTAATTGAACAAAAATTCTAGTATGTCTGATTTTTTCTGTGTAAGCATAAGATTTACTTACAAGGGCGTACCCAGGATCTGATTTAGAGGGGGGCAGGTAATGTTATGGGGCCCCTCATTTTCTTAGTTGGATGGGCCCCTTTGGGGAATTTTCCTTTGATGCCCCCCCCCCCCCCCCCCCCCCGGTTCCAATCTCATATGGTTTACTTACTACAATTCGCAGTAAGCAATTGATAGAATTTTTTTTAAATTATTCCAAAATTTATTCATCCCACCCATTTATAATTAGAAACTGGGTAAATAATAGCTAGTTAAATAATTTTTGATAACTAATTAAAACAATGGGAATGTTTCTGGTCATATAGTGCTCTTGTTTACATTTTTCATCAGTCCTGGATTTCATTGGTTGCTTCGGTTTCCCGTAGTGCGATTTCATATATTCGTTGCTTCGTTTTCACTCTCAAAATGACCGATGCAGATGAACATGTTTTTGTTCCATGCACACTTTCTTTAACAATGTTTTAAACAACCTATAGCACAACAAGAAGTTGGCATTTAAAAAATTTTATTAAGTGAAAAAATTCTTAGAAAACTCATTTTCGAATGCGAAAACGTAAGTAATTCCAGGCAACAAACCGTTGGAGCCCGTTAAAGCGGCTGCCAATCACGACGTGAAACTACCCCATTACCTTACATTTATTTGAACTGCAAATCCTCCAAATAACATTTTTCGGAGGAATTTTGTTTCAGCCGATTCAACTATTTTTTGCCAGAAGCCTGTAGTTTTTTTTAATAAAAAATTGTTTTGTGATCAAAATATACTCACAAATTTGTTTTCGGAGTTTCTTAAAAGAAATCTGAAGTTTTCCACCTTAAAACATGCTTGGTTAAAAAATCTAACCAAAATAATACTATAACCAAATTATTGAATGGATTTTTTTCTTTTTTTGCTTATAACAATTCTAGCTTATATCTTTCGAAGTATCTTGCCTCATATTCATACTTAATCGAAAACATACCCTAGAAAAACATACCCTTTATCAAGCTCGAAAACATAAAGACTTTTCAGAAAAATCCTATTTTTACTGAAATAACATAATTTATCTCTTTTATCATTTTCTTGTACATTACATTGATTTTTAATATACAATTGTTTAAAACGACAAATAAAATAATAGTTTTAGGCACTAAATTTGTTTAACCAGTTTTTTGCGATTGATGCAACCAGTCTATGCGTTCTCTCAAAGAGGCTATCTATTATTTTTTGTGCCATTAAAAAAGGCCCTATACTTTTGTTTCACTAGGTTTCTTTCATTTTCTAAGACTATAAAATCTTGTATCTTAATGTTGAGAAGCTAAATTTTGTCAGAAAATTTGGCTTGGTTTAAAACAAAATTCGGAGACCCTTTTAGTATATATAAGCCCCAACTCCCCTCAGGGCCCTATCACCGAATAGGCAATTGAAGACAGCTTCTCCTTTAAAAATGTTAAGGGGCCCTCCAAATCAGCCCTTAAAATAAACCGTGCTATCACCTGCTGCTTTGCCATACTGTATAAGAAGGGTATTGGATTACAAGGGTATATGGTATGGTATGGTATGGTATGGTATGATACATATATATTCCAGCTTGTGTGCTTGTTCGGAGAACCGCTTATAAGCTTTCGTCAAGTGGGACAGACACAGAAAGAAATTTTACAGTCACAAAGAAATGAATAACACATAGACAAATAACAATATTTATTGACTGTCACAAACATTCATGCCTGACCGGGATTCGAACCCGACCTCAGCAGCTCCAAAGACTAATACACTAACCATTCAGCCACCGAGGCGGCTTACAAGGGTATAGTAATTTGATATAACAATTACATTTTCTTGTTTAATGTATGGTAAATGTAACCTTTAATTTTACGCAAGTTGGTAGCCCATTACAAGTATCTTGGCCCATTAGTTGTCCATGTTTTAAACTAAACGCTGTATGGGGGGCCCCCAAATTCAGGAACGACTTCACATGCAAAAAAAAAAGTCTTGATATGATTAGGGGGCCCAGAAAGGCAGTGGGCCCTATTGATATTATATTGGGCCCAATTTGAAAAAAAAGTTCTTAAACCCCTTTTATACATAGAATATACATCAATTGGGGACTTCAGTGGGCCCAATTACTACAAAATGGCCAGATTTTAAAAATATGTCGACCCCCTTTTTTTGGGGGGGGGGGGGGGGCGTAAAGTATTGGGCCCCCAGAGGCCAACTCAGGACCAATCGCAAAAATATGGGGCCTCAATTCGAACATCATTCGTGGGCCCCTTTTATATCAGATTATATAAAAGGTCCTCCAGGCGCAAAGTGGGCCCCTGGGCCCGACTGGGAACACAACATCGATTTTTTTTAATGCCTCTCCTTTTACATATATTATATACAGGGGCCCCCATAAGACCGGGGCCCACTTCACCCTTTCTAGAGGGGGGCAGCTGCCCCCCTCTGCCCTATGGTGGGTACGCCCATGTTTACTTACTAAGATCTTACTCTACCAACTTTTCTTTAATAATTCTAATTTCGCATTGACCCTCGTTCAACTTCAGTTTTTATTTTTATAGAAATAAAAACTGATACCTTTAATCAAAGGCTGGAAAACTGATAATTGCATCTTCTTCTATCGGACCAGATCAATTTCGGAACTAATTAACAAGTTAATTGTTTGTGGGAAGGATTTAAAAAATGTCCCCAAATGGGGACGCCAGGTCGCAAGAGGTTGAAACAGGGTTCTTTTTGACCATTTTAGATGATTTATAAATTATTGAGCCATTACCATTCCAGTAGCAACATGAGCGCTAATAGATGAGCCACTGTATTTAGAGATGAAGTAAATTATCAAGGCCTAAACCACCAAACATCACCCTCATTTCGACTTCGCACGCGACGTCAGGACTTATGTTACCAAAAGATTTAACGTGCACCAATCCCTTATACGTTATTGATTGACCAAATTTGTTCATCATAATCTGTTTATAAGATGATTAAGAGGAAGACAGAGCTTGCAAGGATTAGGGTTAGTTTGAAATAAAGTTGCACTAGAGCTACACGAGGACTATTGACTATGGGCGTCGAAATATAGAACCGTAGTCGAGTGACGAAACGACAAGAGTGAAAATTAACTCAGACTGAGTTAAAATCGCTCGTTCGTTTTAAGAGTGTAGAGGAACGACTCGTACTGAGGCACATTTCGGAGCCCGATTTGAGTGGCAAAAATGCTAGTTAATTTATAATTTTGATACTGAGAAAGGAAGTACACCCAGGCCAAAGGCGAGGATCGAAACAGCCGCCTCAACAGCGCGCGGACTGCTAGCGTTATTGCCAGCTCTCCAAACCACTCGGCCATCGAGCCCCACATGCCACCCTATATTGTCTCCGTGTTGGTCCATGGTGCGGTTGGTATAGGTTCAGTCTCTACCCTGCTATAGAACTCTTTGCGAACCTAACCGACTGAGCTCAAAGCCCCTTAAGTAAAACGTAGAATATATCACAAACATAGCCCACAACTTCACTAGAAACAGCATAACTATCAAAAAAAATTCAGTTTATAATTAAGTAAACCACCAGAAAAAAAATAAAGATTTGAAAAAAATAATCTTCACAAAATTCAGTCACACAATAACAACTTACAATGGTAGCTGACATTGTTTCCCCCAAATTATTGTCATCGCTCATCAGAAACACAAGGTATCCAATTGTATGATAGAAGTCCCACCTAATAGGCTACAACAAACACAAACCGAAAGAAAAAAAATTCTAAAAAGTTTCTTTGGTACTTTGAAAAAAGTGTAACTCGTATTTCTACTATCTTAAGATCCGAGCAAAATCTTACGCGTACATCCTTATATATAATCTAAATATACTTTTCATGCAAATATATGCTAAAAAAGTATGTTTTGCAAAGAATTTTTTTTAAAAAAATGATGTTTATAGTTACTAAGGGACACGAACTCTAAAAAATAAACATTTTTGTGCTATAAATGGAACAAAAAAGGCCGTATCACTTATTTGTAGTTAACAGATTATTTTAACATTGTTTTTGATTCAAAATACCTTTAAAAATAACTACTAAAAGAAATTTTGAAAAGTTTGAAAACAAATTAAAATAATTTTTTAATACCTCTAATATCGAATTGACCCTCGTTCAACTTCACTTTTTATCGAAATAAATTGCTGATACCTGTCATTAAAGGCTGAAAACTGATATTTGGATCTGTTATCGGATCACGTCAATTTTGGAACAAATTAACGTGTTAATTGCTTGTGGGGGGGGGGGGTTAAAAATTTCCCCAAAATGGGGACGCCAGGTCACAATAGGTTTAACTCAAAAATGAGTTTTAAATTTGTGTCTTTTTCCCCAACGACGCAGTAACTAGAAAATCAGGATTGTTGAGTTTATAAAGTCTAGTTTAAAGGCCACAATTAAGCTTAATACTAATTCTAGTGATTTTCATGCTAAATTTTTGTCCCCTCTTGAAACTTCAGGAAATTGAGTCATTTTGTCGCTCCCCTATCGCTTTTAAATGTACGAAAAGATGCATCAAGAGAAGCTCAACAAATTTAGTCAAGTTAATTATTGTTTTCAATTTTTGTTAACTCTTAGCTTTGATATGGATCTAGTCATTGATCATTGTACGAGAAATCGTACACAAAAGTTTCCTTATAGGGAGCTCCAGAATTTTTCGTGTTGTTCTACATCAGGTCCGGAACTTAGCTCATATAACGTCGATTAACAAGAAGATTTGCTTTGCGAAAATAAACTTACCGACTAAGTTTATACAAATAAACATAATATATAAAACAAATAAAGACCTCGGCAAGGAAGTTGTTAATGGTATTCACAAGGGTCTTTAATAGGTAAAAAGTATCTAAAAAAGTAAAAAGTCTATCCGCGGTCAAGTGACATGGCCGAAGGCTGGCACCCAACACAATGTTATAGCGATATCGTACACAGTGCCAGATTTAGCAGAAACGCGTGTCCTAGAGTCTGAGTATTTTTATTGAAATTTGACTGCTTTACCAGTTTGGGTGTTGTCAAACCAACCACAACAGCAGTGTATGGACTAAGAGTGAAGGCAAAAAGAGGGCCTTCTGAGATAAACTGCAAATTACAGTCTTCGCGCTTCACTGGGCCTGTAGCTTTTTCGAAATGCAAAAATGTAGAAGACGCCCGAGTTTTTCTTAATATATTTTTTTCTTTATTTAATTTGTTTCTCACAGTTTTTTTCTGCAACAGAATTAGACGATCCGTAAAGGTTCTTGGGATCTTCCCAAGTGTCGCGTAAAGTCGCGCTTAAGCTTCATATTGGGTTATTTGATGCATTTCCCTATTTACGAGGCGTATGTATCGTTGTTATATATTCGTATGCCCGAATAAATTTTTATTCCGGAATATACTCGGGGTGACCTTAAGTTTCTGATGCGCGACGAATATACTCGTGCACCCGTGTATACTCGAAAGTCAAAATACTTTAATAAACAAAATGTCCCGATAATTTTTATTTCTCTTATCCTATCTTTACAAACTTACTTTGTTTAATTCCATAAAACTTCCGAAATATACGCGCAACAGTTAAAACATTAAATTTTCTAAATACGAAGATCAAACTTCGAGATAGCTGTAAAGAAAACGCCCCACAGACTGTTACATGAAAAGAGCCCAGATATTTCCCCTTCTTGTATAACTCATTAACAACAAAATACCCGATCCTAATTCTAAGATGCATACAATAAAAGAACCCACCTCCCCACCTTCCTCTGCACAAATGAAGCCATCGCACACACCCCGAATATACTCGGGCATAACCAAAAGATACCGATAATTTTCGACTCCCCCCCCCCCCCCCTCATACGCTCCTCTTAATCGCCAAGTCATTATATACTCAAAAGAGATAAAACTCATTAAACACACAGTCAATTTTTTCCCTCAAAAAACACAGATTGAAAATTCGTTCCAGCCCGAGTATACTCGGGCTATATCTCACAGTCATTAGGCCAGAGGGTGATTTACAATCAATGGGAAAACACACCTGAAAACTGATTTCAAGGTAATTCCAGGATGGCAGAGGGGTGGGATAATATCATTACTCCCCCCTCTACCCCCATCGTTCTAATATTCTTCTTCTAAATTATGTCGTTACGCCACCCTTTCTTTTTGTTTGATTTGTTTCTGGCGCTGGGAAATAAATTTTGTGTTCGGTGGCCGGGAGTTCGAACTAATGAGCCATTCCGGTTATTATATAACGCGGCCGTGTCGCTCGTGTTTTTGTGTCGGCTTGTTGTATCTCGGGCTTTTATCTTAATGTTTATTTTTGGCGCGATAAGTTTGTCGCCAAAAGTGGGTGATAAAGTTGTGGAAGGTTTAGTTTTTGATTTTTGATGGAAGTGGCAGTGAAAAAGATTGCATTAATTGTAGGGCAGGGAGATGGGTTTGTCATATTTTTAATGGGCATGGTTCACGTTTTGAGTGGCAACAGTTACAGCGTTTCATTTTTAGTCCTGTGCTGGAATTTTGCATAAGTTAACCCTTTTCAATGACATTTTGACATCATCATTTTAGAAATTGTTTTCTGATTCTCTATAGACATTTATGATTCCAAAAAGCACATCTTTCGATTCTTCAAACTTTTTTCTATGCGAAAATATTTTTTATTAATCCCAATATATGTCAGCCCGATTATTTGTTTTAAAGTATGATCAGAAAAATGATGATACCATCAGTGGGACTGAAACGGTCAAAAGGTTATCGTTGAGGTAAATACAATCAGTCAAAATTTTGCAATAATGTATCTCTAATTTTTCGTCACAAATGAATTATATTAACTATCTTTGAAATATAAACGAATGAATGACAGTAATTACTAGTTTCATAAATATTGCAAGGGGAAAGTTTTTTTTTTTTATTCTCAGTTACGAATTTTATTTAGAGAACACTATATTGACCGCATGCAAAGACGTCCTAATATACTCTGGGTCCTAATATATACGAAAAAGGTGATATTTGTATCCAGCCAATAAGTTTCCATATTCAATTTTATTATTTAAATATTTTTTAATAATTACAATAAAATTTCATTTTTGTTTTTAAATGGCAAAGTATAGGGTACCATACTAATTATGGCACCAATGTTCTTTATTTATAACAGATTTTCAAATTTCTCTCATAGTTAGAGAGAAATATATCATGTGAGATCTTTATATGATCTTTCTTCATGTTCTTATAATTTATGAATTAGTTTTGTAAGCGTTAGAAAGTAATAAATTTATTTTTAGCAATATAAAGTAATATTCATGTATCTTTTTTCTAAACATGTAAACAATTATTTTTTTAAAAAAAGAGCTTTGGGGAATATTTCTGAAACCGCTGGTTTTGATTTAAACTTTAAAAATAGGAAGTCAAGTTGGTAGTGTTTTTTTGTTAATTGCAATAAGTTTTAAAATATTAAAATTGGCTTATGTATGATTTGTGTATATGGCCACATGGTAAGCCACAACTGTCCTTGAGTATAATATTTGTGCACAAATTTTTTCATTAACTATTTGCTCAATAGAATTTACTGTACCCCTATTTTTTATATTTAAAAGGTTATGTCGTCAAATATTGTATTTTATTGCACATGAAGGATGACTAAAAACGATCAGTGTCAAATTTCCCGTTTTGTCTGAATATCCTGTAATTTTGTCGCAATATTTACTCTTTATCACGAAAAATGACACAACTTATTGCAGCTGGAAAATAAACTGATTAATTTTAACAGTCAATTATATACCTCAATGTATGTGTATGACTTTAATAAGGAAGAATTTTAAATGGATAACCCAATTAACCCTTTCAGTCCCAGTGATGTCATTTAGCATCATTATTTTTCTGATCATAATTAAAAAATAATAATTTAGCTAACATGTATTTGGATTTATTAAACAAATTTTCTAATAGAAAAAAGCTTGAAGAATCGAATGATGTGCGTTTTAATATAATAAATGGCTATGGACGACCAGAAAAAAAAATCGAAAATGATGCCAAATTGTCATTGGGACTGAAAGGGTTAAACGAATGATTCCTATTAAGTAATTAACTGGATTCCACGATTTGAAAATATTTTCTTTTCTAGTTTCTAAAATAATCAATTTTTCGATTTTTAAATTCGTACATATTTATATAAACTTAGTTGTATTGCAAATTTCACAAAAAAAAATCAATTTTATTAAATATCTATACATTGAGACATATTTCACGTGAAGGCATTTTAAAGTGTTCTTCTCAAAGTTATTACAAGTTTGTTTCCCCTGAAGTAAAATGCAAAAGTTCCATTGAGGAGCAAATTGAACCACAAAAGAAATCCAGTATACGGTCATTTTGCAAAACTTTAACTTACGAAAATCTATTCTGGACTTGACACTTGAATGAGACTCAATATTACAGGTGGCTATTTGGCTGCTCGCTATTTTAATTTTCGAACTTTATATTTATTATGTTCGTAAAAAAAGCTCATGTAATGTAAATAACGTTCAAATATAATATAATATCTGGTCATTTTTAAAAAAAAATCTGATTATACGTATTTATTTTATGTTGAAAGTACAAATGTAATTGATGTGCATAACTTGTAAAGAATTGTACATACAGAACAAGAGTAGCATTTGTTCTGATGATATTGTTTTGTTGTTTATATAGTTAAATTATGTAATAAAGTTTTGATTTGAAATGTGCTGTTTTATTTCTTGTTTTAACTATTTATTAATGGATAATACCGAAGGCTATGGATTAATGAGTATTCATTAAAGGCTATTAACCTTCGGAATTATCCTTTATGTTGTGTAGGTCCCACGTGTGTTCAAAGTGAATATCCCTACAACTTTTAACATTAAATTGAAAAATAGCAAAATATTTTAACTACACTTACTGTCACAATATATAATGTAACCCGCTCATTTTAATTCGATTTTAATATTAAAAAAAATTGGTTTGAGGTATCGAATTTTGAAGGAAGAACTTGAAACATGTTACTTGTGTGTACATTCCAAGATGGCGAGATAAAAATATTAGGTAGGTATATGCAGACTTGAATATAGAACCACTGGTGATTATAACTAAACTTTTCAATTTTTATCAGGGGAGAAAAATGACTCTTCAGTGATATTTAATTAGTCGAATCATTTTATATTGTAGCACATTAATTAGGCATAGTAGGGTAGACTATCCAGTGAATGAACGTTTAAGGAGCTGCGTTCTCCAGTGAATGAACACCAAGAAATAATGACCAGGACAACCAACCATATGTCAACCAGATAGCTTCCTAGTAGATGGGAGGAAGTCAGTGTTGCCAATCCATCTAGTGGAAAGATTTTCAATCCTTATTTTTTTTATTATATTTACCAAATGTTCACTCACTGGTCAGTCTACTTACTACTACTTACTTTAGCTCATTAAATTTTTTTAATGTAACATTCGAAGTTTAGAATCATCGCACGGGTTATCTGTGGCCCGAGCGTTACTAGCTACTAACTTTTCGATAACTCTTTCAAACTATGTTGGCTTTTGTCAAATAGTGGCAACTCTTCCTTGACCTATATGTAAAAAAATATTCAAAGTCATTACTATAGTTTTATGCTTGCGCAAAGTTACCCCATTCGAAGGTGATAACAAATATTTGTTTATTTCTAATTCGTAACATATCTATATTTTATCTTAAAAATTATAATATTCGTCAGACAACGCTCTTTCACATACAGTTTATATACTTGTTTAGCTTATGAAGTTTGAGTCAAACACTTCGAAAAGCCTCTTACAAACATATGGAAACTGCTTTTTGAACAATCTACACAACTCAAATCAACCAGAAGATTTTCACCCCCAAATCATTTAAGCCCGAATAGACATCAAAGACCAAATGCATTATCGTTGTTCAATAGATGAAGCATACGGAGGGAGGTCCATATATCTCTTCGCCTAAAATCGCTTTTTAAAACGTGTTATCGTCCCGTTGTTTAGGGCCTGTTTAGAGCTGAAAAGCTCCATTGTGACAAGAGCTTTCACTGGCAATTTTATCTCGGTTTTGGTTCACGCCCGATTGAGCTTTCGAGTAGAGGGCGGTGTTATGGCGTCATTGTAGAGCTTCTATATGGTAGTGTGTAACTTTTAAAAGGAGATTTAAGATACCGCTTTTATTCTTCAAGAGTAATATCAGTAAAATGGTCAATTTGCGTCCTAGCTGAGTTTATTCTATTTTTTTTAAAATTATCTCTTAAACCATATTAAACTTAGGATTTATGGCAGAAAATTCATTACTAATAAATTCATCACATTTCGTATCAATTTCTTATTGAGAAAGTTTTTAAAGTTTTCCAAAGTCCTAGAAATAACGTGTCATATCTAGCGACATGTTTTGCAAAGATATCTTATTCGCTTTATATTGTCATAACAAAATTCTGTAGAATACATCTTAACTTAATTCTTAGGGATAAACACTACTTTAAAGGTTATTCCAAAGAATAAATATTAAAGTGGTGTTTATTCTTGGAATAAGTAAACACTACTTTAATATCTCTTATCTACATTATACCTCAGTTTTATAAACAAAAAAAATTACCAGAAATACGCAATGATACTCAAAATATGCATGTCACAAGTTAACAAGTCAGGTCGGTAACATCAACTTCCGAAACGAGTTCCCGGCTGAAAACATCATTTTCGGAAGATAACTACGTCATTGAATTATTCCCGTACACTGTTTACGAAGTATCATGCTGCAATTTCCTAAGGAAAAACAGGTAAGAATTTATTATTTTTTTTATAATACGCGCACTTTTAAATAGCTGAGGTGAGTAATACACCCTAAATCAATATAAATACCTAATGCATTGTACTTTTTATATCAAATCCAAATAATAGTTTTTGAGGATGTTAAGAAGATAACGTGATTTCCAATGTGACACTACGAAAAATAAAGAAACACAATTAATTTTCTTATAAATTAGCCAGAACGGTAACTAATCCTCAGACTGACACCTTGAAAAATAAACATTCTGAGGGGGAGGGGATAAAAAATTCAGGATCTTCCCCCTATTGCTTTTCTGCATTCAGACCCAATCAGAAGTTGAACTGCGCTATTACCTTATTCTACAAGAAAATTAGAATTGCGTTAATTTTGCCTTTAAAGTGCCACTTTTCTTATTATTGACCCCTTATACATTGCGTACCTGCTGGCACATGTACAATTCGTTAGAAACTCTGTCCGACAACACAATTTTAAAATTAATACCTCTGGGGGTGCCAGATCAGGGGAGTATCGGCCTTTGATCTGGATCAAAATTCCGATATGTTGAGTGAGAATGGATGTGTGAAAGGGACCTTCCTGTAAAACGGATGTGTCATGCTGACGAGCAACTGTCGGACTTCCTCCCTTGTGGTGCTCAATAAAAACGGAAGCCGCCCTCTTCGCCTTAAATCGGGTAGTCCTCTACTCCGGGCTCGGTTACCGAGTGGCATTAGAAACAACAAACAACAACACGCAATTTTATAGAGCTTTGTCTCGACTCTGTAACACAACATATTCGTTATGGCAGGATTATTTGGGACCAAGAAGATACTTTTTTACAGAAAGATAAAACGAGGACAGAACTTTTGTAGGTATCCTCCATGTCGATTACCAACATCAACCTGCTGACCGTCTGTTTTAACTATACACTCCTTGCCAACCTAACTTGGGTAAAAACAAAGAGTAAAAAGGCAGAGGGAAAAGCGCGGTTTGTCCGTTAGTTGGATACTCTAGTAAGGTAATATTTGCATACAAAATTATCTGAATACAATTTAGCCAAACACACTTTTCATTCTGATAAAATTGCCAAATTTTCTCAAATAATATTCAAATCTGTTAGACCTTAAACGAAATTAATGTTTTAAAAAGGGGTTTCTAGATGGAGTCACAAATTGTTTATGGAACTCTTTACATCCGCGGAATTATCTTCTAAATAGCATATTTCTATTTACCCAACTTAGGTTGGCAAGGAGTGTAGAAAACCTTACCAACATCACAACTTCTGCAAGTAAGTTTCTGTAAAACCTCTTTCATTACGCATGTCGTTAGTATGCAGAGGAAACAACTCAAAAGGAACTAGAAAAGAAATTTGTATACGAAAGTTCACTTAACATTCAGTTTTAATAATTTTCAGTTTAGTGGAATTATAACTTTTAAGTTATTTGTTAATATGTATTGTTATTAATTAGTATTTAATTTTAAACTACTTATTACTTTCACTACCTAAGATGAAATCTAAGGAAAGTATTGCAATGGGGGTCAAAAATACGAAATGGCGATTTAATGTTTTCTACACGTTTTGGCAGGAGCTGATTCTGAAAAAAAGTTTTTCGAAATGTATGTCCGTCTGTCTGTCAGTCTGTCTAAAACCACTTGAAAAGCTTGAATGTAAATATGCTCGGATGCCATAAGAATTTTTAGCAACTCGCGATGCTCAAATGGTATGTGCAATAAAAAAAATTTAGGTTTTAAAGTTAGTAAAGTAAACTTACATGGTAATACATAATCGCTTTTAAATGTATTGATCTTTCGAATGGTAATTCAAAGTAGTATGGTGTTTACACCCCTATTTTAAAAAGAAACTATTTCAAAATAAATTACTATCCCACCTATTTTCACGAAAAGTTTTTGAAAAGATCCAAACACAATATGCATAAAAATAAAACGAAAAACCGTTGAGAATTCATCCCATTGTTTCAATAGCTCCTTAAAAATAAAGAGCAGCTCCGATGAAAGGGCGTGTGAAGCCCATTAGGCGTAAAACAAAAGATCGTTTGTTTAGCCTCCATTGGGTAGCCAATCAACCATTCACGAGCGGCCTTGAGAACAATGGGCGGGCGCTTCTAAGGAGTTTATTTGATAAGTGTGACGGAGCTATTGTTTTTTAAAAAATTGGTTTGATTTTTTTAAATATTTGTACTTGGGTCTAATTTTTGAAAATGAGCTGGTTTTGAACATATTTAGTATAAATTATATGAAAGTTTAATTGTATTAAGAAAATATTAAGATTTTGTTTCTAATGTATTAAAATTACTTAACTTTTGTTGTGTCCGTATTTGCATTCAATTATATAAAATGACTGGTAGAAGCTAATTGTTAACTAAATTCTTAACATTATTCATTCTTAACTTAATTCAACCATTTTGGCAAGTGCCGGGGTTTGTAATCATTTCGAATTGGCGACATTTTCAAAAATCCACCAAATCCGGCTACGATTCTTTAGTTTAACCAAAAATAGAAAGTAGGTATTGACGTGGTGAATATGGCCGTCCTCAACCCTCTGCCTCTATTTCGATTATTAAAAAAAATTAGAAAGGTTCGATATCAGAGACCTATCTTTATACTTTTTTTGTCCATCTGTCTGTAAGTCCAGACGGATATATCTGCCTACATATCTGTCGACAGTCTTCCCCATTTTGAATAGCACCGAAATTTAATTTTTAATCCTTTAAATAGCAGTTGCCATATCAACAATCGCATGAAAAAAATTAATATTTGAAGGAAAATTTATTTATGGCATCATCAGCGGATAGTTAAATAGGTTTACACTAAATACTTTCAAAGTTCTACGAAATAAAAACATATATAGAAGTTAAAACAAATCCGTAGATCTTCAAAATAAATTAAACTCTTGTACACCAATCCCAAAAAAATAATGTGGACTTCATTCAGAATTATATTGGAATCACAAAGAAAAAAGTACACAATGAAAATCAATCTGTTTTGGCTCAAAGAAGTAAATGCTCTTCATTCATGTCCATCAATAAATATTTTTTTTATAAATAAAAATAGCTTATAACAATCATCAAACTTGGAAAGAGTTCTGACCTCAAACCGAAACTAAAGTTTTGGTTTCAAGTCTCCTGCAGAGATGAAAGGCAAAACCACTCTTTCTTCCATTCGCATGTTCAGGCTTTTTACTACGCATCCTGTTGAGGTAAGAATCAAGTGGAGATGATGCGCTTTGTCAGAAACCAGTGCATAAACTGGGTTATCAAATGAAGTTATGAATGGATTTCATAATAAGCCCAAAACGGGCGTGTGGCTATCTATATTTCGATACTTTTTGCAGGTTAACAAGCTAGGTTTAAGATAATGAAACGCAAAAGTCATTTCAGGCTGTGATTTTCTAGTCTTGTGTGAGAAGCTTGATCCAAAAGTTCTATAGTAGGGTAGAGGAACGACTCGCACTGAGCTGCCATCGGCAGAAATGACTCACTACGGAGCCCGAATAGAGTGGCAAAAGGGCTAGTTATTTCATAATTTTGATACTGAGAAAGGAAGTACACCCAGGGCAAAGACGGGAATCCAACCCGCACCCGTTACAGCGCACGCACTGTTAGCGTTATGGCCTGCGATCCAAAACACTCAGCCATCGGGCCCCACATACCACCCTATATTATCCCCGTCTCTGTCCATGGTGCTGTTTCCAGGTTCAGTCTCTACCCTACTATATCTTTGGCTTAAACATAACCGATCACGCCTCTTAGCTTAGCATCCTGGTCAAGTGACGATGTCGACACCTGAGTGGGCATCCCAAAAGAACTTCCAACGACATCGTATACGCTAATGCCACCCGACTTCGGACTAAACAGGTTCAATGAGCTTGACAGTCCCAGCGTACTCGGGGAACCCCATGATATTTTAGATATTTTTCCAGCATAAATACGCATATAGTATGACTGTGATAAAGACTAGGAACCTTCTTGGTGAGAAACCGCTTATTTATCCTCCTCGACCGGGGTCATAAAAACGCATAACTAAAGATTTATATTTTACTCAGGCTAGATCAATAAAACCTGTATTGATTCTGGCATCGTATTGCAGCCCACAGCTGCAAAGGCCATGAGTTGAATTTTAATAACTGATACCAAAAAATTCAGTGTTGGAGTTTAAATGTTAATGGAAGTCTTAGGTTTTTTTTGTTTCAGTTTAGTTAACCTCGCATTAGAGCTAACATTGCTCTTGTTTGGGGGGGCTGGGGAGCCCAGTCGGTTAAGCACTCGCTTAGCATGCGGAAGGTCCCGGGTTCGGGTCCGGGCATCGCCAAAATAGCTGCCGACCTATAAACGGCCCGTGCAGCCAAAAATGTCCGACGAATAATACCCCGTGTAAGGGAGTGCACGTTAAATATCCTTCAAAGTCCTAACGCTGCGTACGATGTCGCCCTTAACGGTTGCGTTGGGTGCCTATTCAGGTGTGGCTCGTCATCTGACTGTGGTTCTAAAATACGACGCCCGTCGCCAATAGCCCTCGTGTAGCTCTAGTGCGACGATAATTCAAACCAAACCAAACCAAATCTTGTTTGGGCTAGAATCGCAAGAGATAGCCTCACCTGAAGTAGATACGTTCGTGTCAATTTATCAAAATTTCATAAAATGGTAAGCATCCGGCTTATCACGGCGAATTGCTATAAGCCTAGAGGTCACTAAATTGTCTGTGTGGTGAAGGGAAGATTTCGTCAACTCTCAAAAACTACGAGTTGTCGTAATTCTTCTGTGTCTTCTAATATAAATCAAGGTTGAAGGACTCTATATTTTAATATGGCTTGGGCCTATCGCATCAATTTGGCGACTATCAAACTCGGCTTCCCATTTTTTTCTGCCAAGCATCTTACACAATCCTCTTCGATCCCAAATCGTATTTTGGACCAAAAGGCTTAGATAAAAAAAACCTCCACACTTAAAAGGTCAAGGAGACAAACACAAAACTACTTCTTTCAAAAATACATATTTGAAAAAAAATAACAAAAGGATCACCTATTAAATAAGAAAAAATCTTTTTACTCCCATATTACTTTCCATAATGTGGGCCCAACGATTATTGATAAAGAAAAGAGCAGCTTACCACAAAGAAAAGGATGTTTGCGGATTCGAGGTGGAGCCTTTTAGGATCACCAGGGGGCGCGTGCGACGGGACAATGGGCCACGGACAATTAGAGATAAGAACGAAGAGAAGTTCTTGTTCTTTTTCACCTAATATTCATAAATCTAAGAAAATGAAAGGAACGGAATTTTAGGTTTCTTTAATTATTTTCTCTTAAATTGCTTTGAAGCTCAGATTAAAGTTTTTCTAGAGAATAATTTAAAAAAAATATGTACGCAAAATATAGGATAAAGCACTGATTTGGGGATTTACTGTATATTTTTTCCTTAACGTTTAAAAGGAAATAACGTTTCTTCACCTAAGTTCTAATTTTAATACTTTTTTTTGGTATTTTCATTTCTCTATGTCCCAACCAGTTCACAATTCACTTTAATTAGTATTTTAATAGGTGGACATAAAATTACTTATCTCTATTCAGTGTTAATTGTAAAAATACCGCACAATATTATAAAAACCAAAAGCCATTCAACTTTATAAACAATTTTTTCCCTTGATATTTAAATTGTTTGATGGTTTTGCGTAAAACATTTTTTAACCCAAACAAACCTTAACTTGAATCTTTATGTTATAAAACTTAATGAATTCAAAACTTTAAAATTAGAAAAAACTTAATTTAACTCTGCAGAAGCTTCGTATTAATTGCTTTACTACTTAACTGCTAATTTTTTAGTTAAGATGATAGTGAATTAAACATTATTTCATTATATATTTAAAACTTATAACAATTACTACTTTTATTGCAATTACTTAAAAGCGTGGGTACAACTTTCACCATTTTCTCCCAAACTGCACTTTCGACCACTGTTCTTCACAAATAACTCACACCAATAAATCTCCACGGACAATTACTCTCCCTTTGAACACACAGGTAGCAGTAGGTGGGCCACTGGCGCCCCCTAGCGAGAGAGCGTGCGGCTTGGAAGAGCGCCCGAAAAAAACTTATGAAATGTTTGGGAGCATTTTGTTGTGAATCACACAGGGTGGGATTCTGTTAATCTAGAGAGGTTTTTTTTTATATTTATGTCTTGAAGTTTTTAAATGGATATTGAAAATGAGAAGTACGAGTTGTTAGACATTTGTTGTTTTTGTTCTCTTAGGGATTTGATATGGTAGAAATTAATTTTCACAAATTAGCCCTCTCTCTTCCTTCATTCTGATGAAATTGATGCAAAATGTCCTTCGGATTGCCTAATAAATATTGTTTGGTTTTGAATTACTGTGCCTTTTCCGACATTGGTTCTGCACCAGTTTCGATACAATGAAGTGAAACCCAAACTTTCCCTCAGAATTTTCATTGCTTCAATATCTGGCCTAGTATATCTACTTTTAGGTATGCCAATACAAATTATAGGAAGATTAAATACACTCTTAAAACAAAACAGTGAAATCCACTCCAGTAGGAGAAGTGCATTTGCTAGGCAGGAGGAGTAAATATTAACTCAGACTGAGTTAAAATCGCTCGCTTGTTTTAAGAGTGTAATTTGATATTTTCAAATTGACCCAATTAGATTGACCCAAAATGTTTATAACTAGGGACCGACAAATTTTTAGAGCAATATTTAGACCTGCATTGGACATAAGGAAGGAATGGAGGATAGCAGAGGCACAAAGAAAATGGTCAAGGGGCAATGTCAGGGAGTGATAAGAAAAGGAAGACCTAGAAAAAGATGGATAGACGAGGTGGCAAAAGATCTGAGGGCCATGAAAATTAATAACTGGAAAACGAACACTAGAGAGAGGCGACTTTGGAATCGCACTGCTAAAGAGGCCATTGTCCAATATGGGCTGTAGTGATAGGTCACACACTTAAAACGAACGAGCGATTTTAACTCAGTCTGATTAATTTTCACTCCTCCAGTCTGGAAAATGCACTTCTCCTTTTGGAGTGGATCCTTTGTGTGCAAAACCTCCGACAGGATCACTCCAAACGAGTGATATTAACTCAGTCTGAGTTAATTTTCACTCCTTTCCAGTGTCAAAAATGCACTTCTCCGACTGGAGTGGAATTCACTCTTTTGTTTTAAGAGTGTAGTTAATCATGCTAAAAACAAATGAAAAAATGCAGTGTGCATAATATATCTCTCATAATATTATCATAATATTATCTCTGAAAAGTATATGAAAATATACTTTTCAGAGATAAAATATGAAGTGACCATTTTTTTTTCGAGGATTATCCGATTGGTAAGGTGTTAAACAGTGTATTTTTTATATGAAATTATTAGCTTAAAAAACTGGGTCCAAAAATACCCCAGCTGTTGGTCACAACTGTTCCTTAAAAATACACCAAATATTTAATTCAAAGTTTTATCCATCCACCAATGTTTATAATATCTTTCCGTTGCTCATCCTCGGCTCTTTGTGTTCCCCTAAAAACCTACAATCCTTTTTATGAAAAAAAGTTTGAAAGCTAAGTTCTGATTTCAATTGATTTCAATGTTCTTCGGTTTTTTTTATTTACTTTTGTGCATATGAAGAAGAGTCAATGAATAGAGGATGAATTTTTCGCCATTTATCGTCATGTTCCGGCTATTACTTAAAGATGCGCAGTTATAGGTTACAAAAATTGTAACTAGCTTTCTTTTCGCGAATATGAGCTTTGTATTTGTAGCGAAACCACTATACTGTAACAAAAAATTTACTGTTTGTAAAAAAAAAATGCTAGCTTAAGTACCAGAAAAATATCATAACAGAGATAATCAGTTTTTTTTAACACTAATAGTATTTTGCAAATTTAAGGCAAAATCTATTTTTTAACAGACAAATCACCAAAAAATATTCCGGCAGTCACTTTAGTGACAAACGGGGATAATGATAATCGCAATACTACAGAGGAATGCTAAATCGCTGATCCCGGGCTCGAACCACGAACCTTTATATCCAGTCCAACGCTCCCCCAAATAAGCTATTTTGGCACATGGATATTCAACAAAGAGATATATAGAATGCTTGTTATTGGTTATAGTCCTGTATTATTTTAAGAGGGGTTTAAATCAGAAAAAAAAATCATTTTTAACACACTCTCAGAAATAACACTTTCGTTTTTGACGATTCATGAATCCTCAAGCCTCATTTCGTTAATTTTGAGGATTGTTTCATCTAACTATCACGTGACTTTTGAGTAAACGCGAATCCTCACTTTTGCGATCGTGATTTGACGATTCTGTATCTTGATTTTGAGAAAACTGAATCTTATCGCTGTACTCACATGCTCAAAAATGACGAAATATTTCTTTAGATTAGACGACATTCGAATCCTCATAAAAATGACGAAATATTTCTTTAGATTAGACGACATTCGAATCCTCATAAAAATTACGATTCAAATTTCCTCACTTTGAAGAAACGAAAACTCGGAGCATTTTCCAGTAAACGAATCGTCAAAATTAAGGAAAATTTCGTCGCTTTTAAGCATTCATTTTTAAGAGTGCAGCATATTTTCACAGAAATACTATTTGAAACAAAATGTGTTTTTCTGTAAATATATATTTCTCTGTCAAATTAACAGGGGGGGGGGGGGTTACAGTGTACACGCATGTACAAGTCTATTTATAGATTTTCCCAGGAACATGTACTGTTAGCTCAATTTAACTCGTAACCTTGCAAATGTATGTTACAATAGCTTCGAACCACAATAAAGATTTGAAGCTTCTATTGTTACGGATCTTTGACACAAAAGCAAGTTTTATATTAAGATGAAGGATGCAGAAAGCCCATTGTTCCTCGCAGCCAGGAGTCAAAAACTTTTGGGGCAACTTTTCTGCAACTGCTATTAAAAAAATATTCAAGACTTTTTTTAGGGTTTTTAACTTAATGTTTTGATTTCTTTGTGTGCAAATTGCTGGAATGCGAGCGAAACGGATGTACGGTCAGAAAGAAACCTGCGTGGACTTTAAGTACAAAAATTTGTGCTGCCCCAGTTATTACAAGATGATGTGTTGAAAATTACAAAAATTGCGTTGCGACCAAATAATATAGCATGATAGCAAAATATGTAATTGTGTTAATCAAGTATTTTCTTTTGATAATAAATTCCACAATTTATTTAAATACTGTTCTAATTTAACCCTTTCACTACGAAGGATTTTTGTTTCCTCGTAATATGCGAAAGGAATATCATTATCGAATCCTTAGTCGGACGGCCGTCGTGGGCCGTTTCAGTAGCGAAAGGGTTAAAACAAGATTTATTGCAAATAAACATATATCACGCCTAAAAACAATTTTAACATCAAGCTACTTTATAATTCACGAAACACGTCATAAGGGTTCTCACTTAAAAAAAAAGTTTTCGAGAAAATCGAGAATACAAGCGGCCGTATAATTTTTTGGAAGTTAAATGTGCTGAAATTAGGGTAGACTGACCAGTGAGTGAACAGGCCCAGTGAATGAACAGTTGGTAAATACATTAAAAAAAAATAAGGATTAAAAATCTTTCCACTGGATGGATTGGCAACACTGACTTCCTCCCATGAAGTAGGAAGCTCTCTGACAAATGGTTGGTTGTAATTGGTCATTAATTTAAATCCAACATGTTTATTTACTGGATATTTTTGTGTTCATTCACTGGTAAAAGAACTGTTCATTCACTTGGCTTTTGTACCACTTTTTATTTGGACCCCAAAAGAAGACCCAAAGCAATGCAAAATAAAGTCACCTCCATATTTTTTTGTAGAATTTACATGTAATGACAGATGTGTTCACATTGTCATTAACCAGAAGCTTTATTTTCTTTAAATGTAAGAATTTTCTGAAAACAAATTGTGCTTAAGCGTTCATTCACTGGTTAGTCTACCCTACCTTATATTATAATTACCTTTAATTACATTGATTTATCGAGAGGTAATTGAAAATCGTGTGGCGGAAATACACATCTCTAGTTCAATCCGCAGACGATATCGATGTACTAGATAAATGCACCCCCATCGTACTAGAGTAGTGGGGAGGGGATCGTAGATCGAATATGTATATGAGGATGTACAACAGATGGTTTACGAGGGCGAACGTTATGGTCCAATTTGTGACGCTTTCACTTCAGCTTTTTGCTGGAGGGGCCCTTAGAGAGGGATTATTGGGACGATTTGATAAGGGTATATTGATTTGACTTTGGTTGTTGAATTAGCGTCACACCAGAGCTACAAGAGGGCCCATTTGCGAAGAGCCTCGTTTATTTAGATGTTAGGTTAAGTTTGAATTATTGTCGCACTAAAGCTACACGAGGGCTATTGGCGACGGGCGTCGTATTTTAGAGCCACAGTCGAGTGACGAGCCGACACCTGAATATGGTTTGGTTTGGTTTGAATTATCGTCGCACTAGAGCTACACGAGGGCTATTGGCGACGGGCTTCGTATTTTAGAGCCACAGTCGAGTGACGAGCCGACACCTGAATATGCACCCAACGCAACCGTTAAGGGCGACATCGTGCGCAGCGTTAGGACTTTGAAGGCTATTTAAGGTGCACTCCCTTCACGAGGGGTATTATTCGTCGGACATTTTTGTATGCACGGGCCGTTCATAGACTCTTAAAACAAAAGATTGAAATCCACTCCTGTGGGAGAAGTGCATTTTCGACTCTGGAAAGAGTGAAAATTAACTCAGACTGAGTTAAAATCGCTCGTTTGTTTTAAGAGTGTAAGTCGGCGGTTATTTTGGCGATGCCCGAACCCGAACCTGGGACCTTCCACATGCTAGGTGAATGACTAACTGACTGAGCTCCCCAGCAATTGGAGATAGGACCCAACGCAGTTGCCAACTTGTAATAAAGACAACCAGTTATAGTTTCAGTTGCAATTCGAACTAACATATAATTTACCAAAAACTTTCTACACATTTTCTATTATATTCGATCCTGTGTTGGTTTGGAGT
This sequence comes from Hylyphantes graminicola, assembly GCA_023701765.1. Classification (NCBI taxonomy): domain Eukaryota; kingdom Metazoa; phylum Arthropoda; class Arachnida; order Araneae; family Linyphiidae; genus Hylyphantes; species Hylyphantes graminicola. The sequence continues at coordinate 73,285,278 of CM043114.1, read as the reverse complement.
TTACAAAAAGAGAAATTCTGAGAAGTTTAACAAAAAATCAAAGGCCTTGTATATTTGTTTAGCTAATTAAAAAAAATTCCAAAGAACAATTCCATTCTTTTAAAAGACAATGAATGAAAAAAGATGAATAATCTTAAATGCATACTATCAATCTCAATGGACGCAAGAGAGCAATTAATTTCTCTTTATTTGTTTGGAAAACCTTAACCTTTCAATTGTATTCTGCTCTTTCATTTCAGAGGATTCGCTTAAAACTAAAGAAGTCAAACTAAGTGTGCATAGCCAAACAAATGGGGTTTTATTTCTTTTATCAAAATGGTAACTCATTTCCATGTCCATGGAACAGTTTAAATGTTGAAATTCTTTATCCTGATTCTTTATTCTATTTCCAGAAGGTGAAGAGGTGTACGAACGAGTTTAATTGGTCAAGTGACGCAAGTCCATTGGAATTAATTCGTATTTGAAGAGCAACTGATTTAGTGTGCTTTATAAATATTTTGTGTTACTTTCTGCAATATTTTCCAGAAATATCATGATATGAACAGAGCTAAAAATGCTGAAGAAACTGTTAACTTTTCAGCACCACTCAAATACTAGGCAGGCGTAGGCAGATCTAGCTTATTATAAAATTCTTGTTCCAATTTAATCAAATTTTCGTTCTTTAAAACTGTCAAAAATTCGATTTGTTGGGTCAAAGTGATCGTTTGAAATTTATATTTTATTTAGGGTGATAATTACCTCGCAGAACCAGCCATCTTAGATACACTGTAAAACCTGTTGTTTTCACACAAATTTTTTTTAAGCAAGCAAAATACCGTATAAATTTCCGAGAACATCTGTTATTTTTCACGTTCATCTGTTAAATAGTCTTTGCCGTTTCAATGGCAACTTATGAAATATAGATCTTCCCCTGCAGAATAGTTTAAGAAATGAAATCCTGCAATGACTGCATAGCAGCCAAAAACGTGATATGATAAGGTGATTTGTAATTTAATTAATTAAGTGAGATATTTCAATGCAGTATTTCAACAAATTGTTCAGATGATTGCGAGGCTTTAGTAAAGTGAACTATGCGTAGTTAACAGAAATGAAACCAAGTTTAACTATTAAATAGTATATTTTAACAAAAAGGGGAAAATAATTTTTTCAGTAAAAATTAACAGATTATTTTTAAAGTGTACTCGCCATCTACATTCTGCGCTTGTACTTGAACAATCTGATGTATCAAGCCAATTTGCCTTCACAAAAAAAATCCTGCAACTTCGCCAATGACTCACACCGAACTCGCTCCTCAGATAGCGATCGGGGACGACAGACAGACACACCAAATCCAAATAGAACGAATCATTTCGAACACAAGAAGATGGAAGGCGTGATTGGGGCTTATTTACCCGCTATTCACAGGGCGTGAATAGACGCCCCTTGAATGTAGCGCCCCCTTCAATGGTTTTCAATTTTGGCCCAGACAATGGCCCCAAATCACGCTGAAAGGAGGGAGCGCCCTGATCTCGTTACACAGGCCCACAATGGGGAGTCGATTCACGCTCAATGGGCCCTGGTATTTGTCCTGGTGTCTTTCATTATGTCCGGGACAAAAGACGGAAAGTCTTCACTTTTAGGATGTCCCTTGCGGGAGAAGAGACGGTTTATTCCCTTCAAGTGTTAGTTAAATTCGTAAGCTTATATAGCTTTTATTCGGAAAGCATGGTATATATGAAACCTTTCCTCCCATTTTGATTAAGATGTATCAGAAGTACACTAAAAATGCTTTTAATTTAGAGGTATAACCGGTCCAAATTAAAAACTATGCTGTGCTAAAAATCGATGACACTTTGCTGACTACAAAAAAATGACGTGTCATCTCACCATAAGTTGGTGGAAGTAAAAATCCAAATTTAGTTGTACTCCTCTAATCATATATTGACTAAACTTTAAGACATTTATTGGGTGCTAATCATTGTAAAGTTCACAAATATTGAAAAATGTCAGAATGGGCCCTGGTATTTGTCCTGGTGTCTTTCATTATGTCCGGGACAAAAGACGGAAAGTCTTCACTTTTAGGATGTCCCTTGTGGGAGGAGAGACGGTTTATTCCCCTGTCTTTCACTTTTCAAGTGTTAGTTAAATTCGTAAGCTAAGATATAGCTTTTATTCGGTACGGTTGCATTTGAATCATCAACTTCCATTTTGATTTATTGAAAGGGCATCAAAGTACACTAAAAGTAATTTAACACCATGTGCACCGAAATACTCGATGTCAACTTGTTGGATACAAAAAAGGATGCGATATTTCACCAAAAGTTGGAAGGAGTTTTAAAATATATATATATACCTTCCCAACTATAATCCGGCTAAATTCTAGCTAAGTGGCGTGGGGCAAATTACGGCTAGAGCTTGCATCAAAATTTGAAGAAGTTTGATGAACTAACTATAACCACTATTAATAGAAACTTTCTTCCCCAATAAATTATTTTATTGTATGATAATATGAATTTAGAGTTTAAGAATCTCGATTAATTGCTTAATGGGCCCTGGTATTTGTCCTGGTGCCTTTCATTATGTCCGGGACAAAAGACGGAAAGTCTTCACTTTAGGATTCACTTTTTAAATTTTTTGCCGTGTGGCAAAAACCAACTACAAAATTCCAATTCCGATAAGGACTAGAAAACTACTAAATATATTTTAAAATAACCATCTTGAACTATAATAATTTTTCAAAAACAGTTTATTTGTATTTAGTACTAAATTAACATTAGGTGACAATATTAATCTAGAGTTCAAGAATCTGGATAATGCTCAATGGGTCCGGGCCACTGTTTCTTAGAGATAACTGCTAAGCAAAATTATAAATGTGCCTACTCGGCCTACAGTCATTCATTTCTATATAAAAAAATGAAGTTAAACGAGAGTCAATACGATATTACCTAGAGTTCTTAAAAGAATTTTTTTTAAATTTAAACTTTTCAAAAAGTTGTTTTAGTAGTTAATTTTAAAGGCATTCTGCATTAAAAACGATGTTAAAATAATCTGTTAACTACAAATAAGTGGTACGGCCTTTTTTTGTCCTGGTCGGCTAATTTGGTTTGACCAAAAATAAAGGAACCCTTTCTGCGATTTCTATTATTTATTTACCAATTAAACAACACACGTTCATTGTGTAAAATAAACTATTATAATTGAATTGAGCATTAAATGACTTTCACAACAAAGCGATAATTAGTATTCTCTTATTTGAATTTGCATGACAATGACCCGTTTCGTGCATGCTTCATTCATATTGTAATTCATTCATAGTGTTCTGCTGTCTCATGTTCAACGAAGCATTCGTTTTAAAGAGTCCCATTGAGAGTGATATCAATCAGAATGTATTCATTTTATTAAATTAGTTATCTGTCTGAGAAATTAATAACCTCTTAAGACGCGAGCAAAATCCTACTCGTATATTCTTAATCTTAACATACTTTTCATACAAATATATGCTAAAAAGTATGATTCGCAAAGAATTTTTTAAAAAAAAAAATTAGGTTTAATAGTTACTAGGGAGACGCCTTAAATTCTAAAAATACACATTTTTTTGGTGCTATAAATGCAACAAGCTGATTTCAGATGATTTTAACTGATTTCAGATGACGTAACTCTTAGCTAGTTTTAATTTTTGCTCTAGCATGATTTCATTGGTTGTTTTGGTTTCACTCTCAACGCGCGATGTTTTCGTCTGCCTATTTTAAACTTCTTTAAGTACAACTTGTTCCTATTTTTACTGTTTAAAACTTTATCGGTAGTTATTTCGATTAAATTTCAACTATGCAAAATATTATGAAAACATCAACGTTGTTAAGGTAGGCGAATACCCAAAATTCTAAAATTTTTACTATTACTTTAATCTTTTCCAAATTTGGCATAGTGATTTCAGATATAATGAACAATGCTTTCTGGGCAATTTTTTTTATTTAAATATAATTGATTTATTTTAAACGGTGTTTTTCAACTAAAAAAAGGGGTTTACGCCAACACTTCTAGCATAAAAAGTTTTTCACTAATTTACCTGAAATTTTTCACAGATGCTATTTCAATATATATCTGTGCCATGAACCTCTAACATCTGGTGTAAGTATACAAGTTTTTTTTAAAAAAATGTCCAAGTGTAAGTTAATCGAAAAAAATCCTTTTTTTGTGGTTAATTTATAACATTTTTCTTAATAACTTTTTTTCTTGTAATTTGTAACTCTAGAGGGTCATTGCACGTATCGGTTCAAAACGAAGAATTTAACACATAATAAATGTTCATAGGATGAAAATTCAAAGTGGTAGACTTGTTGGCGTAAACCTCTTTTTTTCCCTCGAAAAACACCGTTTTAAATAAATAAATTATATTTAAAATCAAAACAAAAACCTAAATAGTATTATTCATTATATTTGAAATCACTATGCCAAATTTGGAAAAGATTAAAGTAATAGTAAAAATTTTAGAATTTTAGGAAATTTTTGGGTATTCGCCTACCTTAACTAACTTTAATTTAGATTATATTCTGACTTATGAAAAGAAATTAGGTGGAATCGTTGGTCAGCAATTTTAACGTGATTTACCAACAGTGAAAAGCTTTAGTTCCAATGAAAGAAAACCTACCCATCATTCGAATCATATGAGTTCGAAACTTACAAAACTCAATTTTGCGAATACCAAAAGGACCAAGAATGAAATCAATACAGCTGGAACTGCAGCCAGTCAAAAATTGAAATATTCCCAGTGTGATAATTTGAAGAATTTGTTCCATGCAAATATTTTTTTGCAGTTGTATCAACTCAACAGCTCTTGAAACATAAATTGGTTTATGATAGTAAAGATAGTTTTGGCCACCATAGCATGCCCTATCAGACACAACCAATAATTTTATCCACAAATCAAACCCCCACAACCAAAAAAAACCACCCCCAGCCAGCTAAACCTCCCACCAAGCACCACAAAAGTGTGACCACTATTTCCCATCCATATCTACTCCGATAACGCATCTCTCTCCGGCCCAGTAATAAATAGAGTTGGCTTTTGGTGGAGAGACCGCCCGCCCCTTTCAGCACAAAGGGCCGTGAGTTGTCCTCCATTGTGTGAGACAACAACTCGCTAATGGGAGTCGCACTTGGTGGTATGGTTGTCGTCTTTTTTTTAATCGTGTTACAGATCATTTATGTCTAATATGGTGCTGGGATTTGTGGTGTGTATCTTGCTGTGCTATAAACGTGTACGTTCGATTATTAACTGCATCAATGTCTGATTCTGGTACTACATTAGAACTCCAATCATCCGAAGTAATTGGGACCAAAACACATTCGGATAATTGGAGTTAATCGGAGGAAAATGTAATCAATCAATTTACTTTTTAAATCACAGATGAACACCTAATATAACAACTGGTACAGTTAATATAAACGTTTATATGCTAATTATAATTAGCATAGCTGACATTAGCGGTTGCTGATGTCTATGTTGGATGTCATGCCAAAAAAAAATACCAAGCAAAGTTACAGATAGATGGAAATTTTCCTGAAATTCGAATAAATAAGGTTCTACTGTACCTCTATAGCGACTAATGTTTTTACGACCCTCTGAAGGATATGCAAATTAACTGCAGTGTAAACTTATTTTCACGCACCGAGATAAATGAAAATTTAATTTAAAATTTTTAAATAATATTTCTATAGCAGATTACTATGTTTATGACTTCTCCATACTTTAAATTTTAAACTTTAGTAAAATTAATTTTATGTGAGTTGCTCGAAAACCCGATAGTCAGGTGACGAGTTTGTAGTTTGTGTCCCCCTGAAGACAGGATTTTCCTTTCTTTGCAATCCAAAGCCCAAATATTTTTTTTATTATCTATATGTCAAAATGGGACGCAAGCATTTACGTTAAAAGTTGTATTTATCTCGTTGCGTTAAAAACTGTCTAATATACTAGTTAGTATGACCATATATTCTGGATATTTTAGGAAAATCGCAATTATTTTTTAGTAATACATGTAGCTAGCTATATTAGCAAAGAAATTTCTCGTATAATCATATAGAACACTAATACGAGTCCAATTTCGGTTCTCTGTAGCTCGCATACAAAATTACACAAAAAGAGGGCTCAAAGTGGCCAATTTGTCTCACACAAAAATTACCGCAAGTACATTTCGCACCACAACGAAATTTGATTGTTTGGTTTACACCTTCCAAAGAGAGAGAGAGCAATTCTCTACAAAGAAGAAAAATACAACTCCCCAGAAAGCATAAGATATGCCCTGCAGTCTTCACTTCTCCACACTTCATAGTGAAAAATGGAAAAGAATACTTTATTGCGTCGCATTGTATTTTTTACGGCATCCCACACAGACCGCACCTGGAGAATAACTTTTCTACAAGAAAAAAAATTGTCCCCCATAACAATAATGTGTTCACAAATAAGAAAGTACCCCCACCCAAGGGGTATTCATATTCGAACATTCAAACACAAATTCGGGGTGAAGAAAAACATGGGAAAGCACAGGTCTGGTTTGTTATATTTGTATCTTACACAGTTAAAATTTTTATGCTTTTAAAAATGGTTCCGAGTAGCTGCAACGGCTTTGTGGTGAAATGTTTCCACATATTTTCGGTACTCACTTGAACCTTTTTTTTTTCAGGTTTTAGATACAATAACCTGAGAAATAGTTTAAATGAATTCTAAAAAATGGGGAAATATTACACCACACAAAACCCTAACAAAAGGTTCAACTTAATACGGAATATATGAAATATTTCACCACAATGCCGCAGATACTATTGGAACCATTATTATGATGAAACCAAGGGACAATTTTAACAGGGCTCAGTTTGCTAAAATTGGCCTGATAGGTTTGGTAGTATTTGAATTATTTTCGCACTAGACATATACACGAAGATTGTTTTCAACGGGTGTCATAATTTAGAACCACAGTCAAGTGACGAGACGACACCCGTGAAATTAGAATGAACATACTGAACAAGATGGTCTTGGCTACAAATTAAATTGCGTTCTAAACTAGCTGTAAAAAACAAGAACTGGCCAGAACGATGTTAAGTGCGCGAGTATGGATACGTGAAGCAGCGGGTTTTTTTTTTTAAAGAAAAGAAATTCTACTCAAAAGGATCAATTTAGAAAAGAGACTACTGAAGAGATGAAGCAACATACTAGCCAGTCTAAATAAAACTCAATACGGTAATAGATCCTACCATGATCAAGACAACTCTTTTTTAAATTAAGGGATAAACAAAGTGGCAGATGTTTTCACTGAATGACATTAAAATTTATTTTTTTTAAATGACAATTTAATTTCTGTAACTTTTTCTAATATATATTTCGACATCGAATGTTTATAAATTACACATTCAAGTTTCACATTTTAAAGTTTAGTAAAATAAAAATTGTGTGTGTTGCTGAAAACCTGATAGTCAGACAACGGGTTTATACGTCCTTATCCCTTAGAAGGATTAAAACATCACTTACTTATTATTAGGTAATTAAAAAGAAAATAAGTTTTAAAATTCTGTCAGACCAGCTCCGCGAAATGAATGAAAAACAGTCGTATCTCTGCCTTTGTGCGGTGGAAACCTCAAATTCGAATTGTGACAAAATACACAACAACAAGAAATCCCGCCCGTGGCGTAACAATCGCTTGTGTCACCAAACACAAACATTTAGAGGGCAATAAAGATGCTGTTTTTTCTTTCCAAGTCTAGTTTACGACTCACCGTATTGTCGGATGCGATTACACCTTTTCAGGTTGTGTTTCCTCACTATAAAATTTACGTGCCAAGAGGACATTCCACCAAGAACACGGAAAATGTGACAATGTTTGTTGAATGTGTTCTTGTGTGTCCCAACACCCAGCTAGACCCGAGCGCAGAATAAGCGAACTATGTGAATTCTTTTCAAATAATTTCAGTGCCAAATTATGAAATTAATAAGATTAACATTATTAAGAAATACAAGTTATATAGTAGAAATAATTTTTCAATTTTTTTTTCAAACATTAAATTAATTTTAATGAATAAATTAAACTAGAGCAAAAGATTGATTTTGTTTTGTTTTGTTTTAACATAAGAAATATACAATTTTATGCTTACCTACATTTTCCAAACGAAATTCTTTAGTTTTATCACAATTTATATACTGCACTGTTTAACTATATTTATAGTTTTTTTTCTTGCGATAATTTACTGGAGAAAAAAATTCGACGCTTGTCTGTTCTCCGTTGCATGGAAGGTTGTTTACCCAAAAAATTAAGTTTGATATAGAACTACACCAAAACCTAGCTTAAGTTTGCAGCAAAGAAATGTACTAGGCGGAGGAATCTGCGTAAACAACGCTGCTGACGCCGAAATTTCGCCTGCTCCTATTAACTGCTCCTTCGACCCTGATATTCGTGCGCCCTGTTACGTCAAAATCGAAGGAAAAAATAATTAAAATACTCTAACTGAAGCTAAACTAATAAAAATAATAAATTTATGTCAAAATAACAAATAAATTTGTTTATTGAATGTGAAATACCTTTTTGTATTCGATTCTCGCACTCGAAAATGAGAACTATCTACCCTTTTTCTCGTAGAACATTTGTACACTGCAAACTTAAGGTCGGTTTTGGTGTAAATCTCTCTCTTTGTTTTTTTAGACGCATGACTTTTGTGTCGAAACAGTACTGAGTGAGTTTCTGTTCCAGACTTGTTTCAATTTGTGAACATAATTGGTAAAATCTCTCCAAGAATTTCCGTGAATGACTGCATAAACTACAATTTACTTAACAAATCACAGGGAGAGATTAAGACCGTTGCTGCCAACAGGGTGAGATAGCTAACCATGGCGGAGACCCTATGCTCCATGTTGGAGTGAAAGAGGTACAAGTAAGAAAACTACAATTTGGTACTAATTTTCGAAAAATATTAAAATTTTTGCTTATCACCATTGAAATATTTCTGGTTAACTTTTTTGAATTCTTATTCTTGTTAACTTTTAAGAGATGAAATGAAGTTCACTAAAACGCTTTTTCTCTTGTAATAAACGAACTGCATTGCATTCATAGAAACATAAGTGAAAGAATAATAAAAATAATACAATTTTTAAAAGCCACAATGCCCCATGGACTTCCTCATAACAACTAACAATGGCCTTAGATTTCCCAAAAAGCTCCTTTCCATTCAACCTCACATTAAGGGTTAAAAGCTTCCATCCTTTGCCACCGTTCAGGGTTCCTGATTTTGAATAACACCCCCACAATTATCCTTATTATTATCCTCAACCCCCACATTATCTTTCTTTAAAATCTTTTTTTCTTTATACATGTAAAAGCAGAACTGAAATGAAATAATTACTGTTTAGAATCGGGGGATCTCTTCTTCATAGCGGGCAGTCGTTGCTATTGTTGCAGTGATGAAATATGTATGAGAATTTTTGGAGAGGGGGAACTTTTAAAATGTGGTCTATTTTTCGGCTCTCTTAACTGCCTCATTAACCGTGACTTTTTTTTAACCGCGTCAAAAGGTTTTTATACCCCCCTTTAAGTTGTTTCCATGCCCTCAACTTTAGAAATCATAAAGAAGTTACAAATGGTGGTGTATCCCCGTTGACGTTAGAATGAGATGGGGATGTTTGGCGCTGAAAACAATTGTGAAACTGACTAAATGTCGCCAAACTGATGTGATACACCCATTTTCTCAAAGTCCATACCAGAGTCACTAGATTTACTAACATAGACCTAAAAAATCGTGTAGTTCGAGAGCAAAGGGTCCTCAGACGTATGTTATTTTCTCAGTAATGAAATGTATCGGTTAATTCAGTGTTTTCATATATTTTTAGTGTATGCAGCATACCCTCTAGAGTGGACCGACGGCCAATTTACAAGTTCCGGGTGCAAAAAGTAGGTAAAATCAAGTTAAAACTTGAGTAAACCCTTAAGAGACGAGGCACCCAGCGCAACTTTTAAAGGGGACATCGTACGCGCCTTCGTACTCTGGAGCATATTTAAATTGCACTCCCTGAACCATGGGGTATAATTCGTTCCAGTTTACAGCGATATTTTTTTCTGCACTGACCATTTATAGGTCAGAAGCAAGTTTGGCCATGCCCAGAGCCAAGTCTGGGACCTTTCGCATGCAAGGCAAGTGCTTTACCGACTGGGCTCCCCAACAGTCTCCAGCCCAACATTACACTCTTAAAACAAAAGAGTGAAATCCTCTCCAGTAGGAGTATTTTCGACACTGGAAAGGAGTGAATATTAACTCAGACTGAGTTAAAATCACTCGTTTGGAGTAATCCTGCCGGAGGTTTAACACACAAAGTATCTACTCCTTTCGGGTAAGTGCATTTTCTAGACTGGAAAGGAGTGAATATTAACTCAGACTGAGTTAAAATCGCTCGTTCGTTTTAAGAGTGTAGGCTCACAAAGTTTATGAACTTGGTGAACCTCTGGATTGCCATCTCTCCAAAATTATCTCAACTTTAGTTTGGACGTATTTTTCAAGAGATCCATGGCTTCGTTTACCAAATCGGTTTTCACATATTTTCACGACAAGGCTGCCTCTCTTTCTCATTGCAACCTCCCCACTAGCCCTTCTCTTTTTAGGAGCAGCGGCATCGGGCGTAATTGACTTAATTGGCGTTTTCAGGGTTTATAATTTTGAATGGCGCCCATTGTTGTCGCCGTCACGGACCGTGGCGACATTTTTTGGCGACAATGGCGCAGCCATCGCAACGGAACCGCTTGGCGAACCCTTTTCAGGATCTCAAACCGGGATAATTTCTTATTATTCCTCCCTCCCCAATTTTTTTTCTCCCTCTAGAAAATTTTATGACTGTAGTTTTTATTTTCACCTAACCTCTTTCTTTTTAATTTCTCATTCTCTTTATTGTGGGGTTGTTTTTTTTCTTTTTTTATCTCTTTATCTCGCTAAACTTTTATCTTCATGACATGAGTTTTCTTACTGTAAGAAAGTGCTAAATACAATGCCCACTTCACACAGTCTTTTTTTCGTTTTCTTTCTTTGTGACGCTTTTTTTTTTTTACGTTTTGCACTCTCGGGATCTCATCTGATAGAGGTTAGAATGGAATTTTGATGACGCCTTGTTAAAAACCTATGTGATAACCGGTTGGCCAAGTGGGGGCCTTTGTTGACTTCCGCAATACGCCCAAACCTGAACTTGGCGAAGGACTTAGAGGTCAATAGAATGACTAAATATTTAAACGATTAATAACCCTAAAAATTATGAGCACATTGGCTGAAGTGCTAAAATAATTTTTACAGCGAGAAAACAAAACTAAAAATTTTAACTAAAAACGTAATTCGTTTTTAATTATATTTCAGTAGCATAATGATCATCCATACAATCAGTTTTCAAATTTAGCAAAGTTATAAATTTAATATTTTTTAAAAAATAAATTATTTTTTAAATTATGTATGTAATAAAACTAGCAATTATTTTTGAGGAATTGTTTTAGAAGTGAATGGAACAGACGCTTGGCTAACTAATTGGGGGGAAAATAATAATTTAAATATTTCATGTATCAACTAAGAACTTTCTGTTGGTAAATTCTGCACCAAAACTTCACTCATTGGACAACCACTTCCACAGCTTCACTCATATAGAAGTGAAAAGCCGGTGTTTAGGCGAATTTTAGCAACGCTGAATAGAATTTTAGCTACGCTAATAGAAAAGTACCCGAAATTTTAAATTAACATTTGCAATTTTTCAAAAAAAAAAAAAGTTAACATTGAAAAGTCAGTTAATGGTCAAACTAAAATTTGCGTATTCAGTGCATTATTTTAAGCGCATGAGGATGTTAATAAATAAAATCAGTAATATCATGTTTAAATCTCACTGAAATTGTGCAGTGCAGTTCATTTAAACCATCAATTAATCGATACTAAACCATCGACTAATGGTACTAAATGCGCATAAAAGCTATCACATCTATTTGGCGAGTTTATGATAACTTCACTTAATTCCCGAAAAGCATCTTCATCCCAATCCAACCTCCACGCAGCATCTTCGCATTGTTACTTCACTTCAGTTCTACACCCCATTATTATATTTTTTCTACACTCTTTCTCTTTTTATATTGTTATCTCTCCTCCATTCTTTTTGGTCCGATCGAATTAATGATAGGCCTTTTTCTCCACACTGAAGGGTCTTCTTCCTCCAACTTTGATAAATAGAAGTATAATAGGGGCTTTTAAATAAAAAGGAAACCGATACAAATAACTTTTTTATGTTGGTGTTGTCTTCTCTTATACCGTTTGCCGTTTCAGTGCCTTGATGAAGATACCTTATGGGATGTTTTAATGTCTTAGTTATTGAAGGAGGCTATCAGAGGTAAGAATGTTATCAGCTAACTGTTTTGTAATCGGTTATTTTAATATTACAAAACGTTCCTTTTTTTTTTCTTTGAGTTTTTGTTATTGAGAGCTAAAGGGATGCATTTTAAGGATTTTTCGGCTTTGATGAAGAAAGCAGAAAATCTTGACGACGCAGACAAAATGTATTAAAAATTATAGGTCCCTTTATAAAAAAAACCTCAAAATAAAAAAAAGAATTTAAAAAAGTTAAAAATGGGCTATTGACAGAAGATGAACAGATATTTTCACCATACACTCTCAGAAATAACACTTTCAGTTTTGACGATTCATGAATCCTCAAGCCTTCATTTCGTTAATTTTGAGGATTGTTTCGTCAAACTATCACGTGACTTTTGAGTAAACGCGAATCCTCACTTTTACGATCGTGATTTGACGATTCTGTATCTTGATTTTGAGGAAACTGAATCTCATTGTTGTACTCACCATGCTCAAAAATGACGAAATATTTCTTTAGATTAGACGACATTCAAATCCTCATAAAAATGACGATTCAAATTTCCTCACTTTGAGGAAACGAAAACTCGGAGCATTTGCCAGTAAACGGATCGTCAAAATTAAGGAAAATTTCGCCGTTTTTGAACATTCATTTTTGAGAGTGTATCAATGGAGATGTTTCGCGTCTTGAGTGGCAATAGCTCCAGTAGCATTGTTTTCATTCACAGTTCTGCTGGAATTGCATTTGTTTTGGTATTTTTGGAAGCAAGTTGTGTACAAAATTTTCTTTCAGTAGAACTAAATATTTGTATTTGTCTAACGAAACACGTTAAATTGTTGTCCCACAATTTAGATTAATTTCTCCGCATAAAGCAAATATCATCTAAACCAAGTTTTCCAACAACAGTTTAGTTAAGGCTTTGCATGGGTCAATAGATTTTTGATTAAGATATTTTTTTTTAAATAAACTACGGTAATAAAAACATTGTTTCAAGTAAAGAACTCTAAAATAGAACACAGAAATCGAAAAGACCGCATTGAGAGAAAAACCAATGAATCAATGAAATCGTAGAGGAACAAGAATGAAAACTGGAAAAAATATATCATTTCAAACAAGCCAATACCCTACAATTCATTTTTGAATTCATCCTAGTCAAAAGAATGTAAAGTAAGCCAAGTATAACTTTTCATTGACAGATAAAAATATTTTTTTAATCTTAAAAATATTTCGTTTCAATTACAAATTTTAGCAAAATGTATTTTCTAAGTGCTACATCTATTGCCTCCTCTATGATTTTGTAGAAAAAGTTACTAATATTAACCATTAATCGCAATTCGATGTTAAAAATAATTATTCATTTCAACTGTCATCTCTTAATAGTTTATCAATGCTAACTATCTCAAAACCCATCCAATCCTCATCGATAAACATTATTTTGAACTCTATAAACACAACAAAAAAAAACACTACCTTAATTCAAATTTAACTACCAAAGAAATCATCATTATTAACCCTAACACTCAAAAATGTTTCGAAGTTCATTAAAATCTCGTTAATCAACCGCACTTTATCTTTTGAAAAGTGCGTAAACATTGGTTAATGATTCTCGGATAATAACACGTGAAGAAGGCTTATCCTTGTACAAATCGTAAATCGCGTCAAATCGTAAATCACGGCAGCTACGTGCGATACGATTCAGTTTTATCGTCTTTTGAACATTTTTAAAGCGGTTTTTGTTGTCCCTTTTATCGTGAAGTTCAATGAAAATGGTTTTTCAATAAAGTGCCTCGCATTAGGTTTGATAGCTTTTAGATGACCAGAAGCTGAAGATGTTTGTATGTGTTTGTAAGTGGCGGATTTAATGTTGCCCTGTAGGGCTAAAAGTTCTTAAACTGTACACAATGGCACAAAACGACACATTTCAACATTTTGTGGAACGCGCAATTTGGATGTGTAATATTGTTTTCACTTATTTCTTAGTTTAGTTTGAAATATCGTTGCACTAGAGCTACCCGAGGGCTATTGGAGGCGGGCGTCGTATCTTAGAACCACAGTCAAGTGACGAGCCGACATTTGAGCAAGCACCCAACGCAACCGTTAAGGGCGACATAGTACGCAGCGTTAAGACTTTGAAGGATATTTAACGTGCACTCTCTCCACACGGGGTATTACTCGTCGGACATTTTGGCTGCACGGCCCGTTTATAGGTCTCAGTTATTTTGGCGGTGCCCGGACCCGAACCTGGGACCTTCCGCATGCTAGGTGAATGCTGGACTGGGCTCCCCAGCAACGCTCTTAAGCTTCGGTTTATTCGGAGTCTGTCGCCAGAAAAATGCGACCGCTATTATAAGTGGGTGACGTCACTTTACCCGCCACCGCCTAATCGGAACGTTACGTTGACACGAAACTGGAAACCTAGCGAACTTGTAGTTTTGGTTTTCGTCTTTGCGGGTCAAAAATGGAAAATTTAGGTTATTCGTGATTTCTCACAAAATCAATTAGCATTTTCTCCTCGGCAAGCGTAAAACAATTCTCGCCTTCCGTCATTTATTCAAATTTTTAATTTTTGGCAGGCACACCACGCAACAGCAAAAAAATGTTGTCATCAGGATTTCCCCAACGCACTCAACAGCAACTCAATCTGGCGGTCGTGTTGAGTTGTCCGGCAACGCTCCCGAAAAAACAACTCTAGCGTAATCAATGTCAGTAGTTTGTATGACGTCACTCACCGCACTTGTCCGACCGCTTAAATCTGACGGACTCCGAGGAAACCGAGGCTTTAGGCTTAGGATCCCAAACTGTACACCGCAGCACTATACGACACATTTTAACCCTTTGTGGACAAGGCAATTTGGTTGTGTAATCTTGTTTTCACTTTCTTAAATTAAAATTTTAAATATTAATGGAAAAGTTAATTTCTTCAAATTGTTTAACCCTTTCAGCCCCAATGATAATTTGGCATCATTTTAAAAATTGTTTTCTGATCGTCTATCGATATTTCTGGATATCAAAAAGCACATCATTCGATTCTTCAAATTTTTTCTATTAGAAAATACTTTTAATCCCAATATATGTCAGCCCAAATATATATATTTTTTTAATTATGATCAGAAGCATTATGATTCCAAATGGTCTCACTGGGACTGAAAGGGTTAAAATTTTATTTCTGTAGAAGATAATTAAATGGAATCTCTTTAGCTAAAATTTAAAAATTTAGTAGAATTATAATATTTATAATTTTTTAAAAATCGTGTGTTGCTGTAAAACAGTCAGGTGACGATTTATTCATCGGAGTGTTAAACATAATTGCCCAGTCAAACATAACAAATGAGCAAATTCCATCACATTTTTTAGAATTTTTTTTATTGAAACACATTAATTTGATTTGCAAGTTTATTACCATTCTCCACGATTCATGGAGATATCCTAGATATAATAAAATTGCTGAAAAACGAAAAAATATAGACTTCTGATTCGGTACCTGATTTCCCAGTATATATAATAATATCAGATTTAAAAAAAAGGTTTGAGAAAAGCCATGTATGCGCAAAGGGTATCTGCCATAAAACCTTTTAGATTTTAAAGTTATTGAAATTAGCACACTGAAAAAAATGATTCTTAAAATTCTACCAAATTTATTTGGTAACTGATATTTTGTATCGATTACCAAACTTTAGTGGCCCATACAAAATAATTTTACTACACAAAACCAAATATATTTGCTTAATACGGTTTGCAACATTTGATTCACTGGTCCAAAAAAATATTAACCGATACCAAATTATTTTGTAACGACTACCAAATGATTTGGTAAAAGATTTTTAGTTCCATTTACCAAACTTTTTTGTCAAGAAGAGGGCGCCAGCGTTCCATGACGTCACACAAGACTCAAGGCAAAGAAGAAGAACATCATTGTTTATGTTTCGACCGCATTTTAGAATTCGAAAGGTAAATTTATTTTTAAATATTTTATTGTATCCACATTATCCTAGTTATTAATGATAAGACTTACTGCATTTGGCAGTACCGTATTTAACATTTTATGGTCGTGTTGCTTGTTGTTGGTGGTAACATCAAATTGTACTTTGGGCTGTACTGCAAAATTTGTTAAATACAGTTCACAAATAATTACGTCGTTGAGTTATTGTTGTAAAGTGTATGTGTGTGGTGCTTGTGAAATTCCTTTTAATTAAAGTTGTATCCCAATACGGTAAAATCCTCGTCGCTAGCCAAAAGATTTCACCAAGATCAAAATGTCGCCGACCAGCTACTACGATTAACCAGATTCGATTGACGATAACCCTAATCGGTATCTCGTAATATAATGAAAACTACATGTTTTGCTTAGTGATTTGCAGCAGTTTAACAATTTGTTTCTGATTGAAGACTACTTTAGGGTACTGCTAGCTTATTCGGGCCGGTCTCGATTTGGTGGATTAATTTTTGCAGCCAAGTAGCGAATACGTACTAGCCGACCCGAACGCCAAAAGTCGCCAAATTACATTCCGGCCCGAATACGCTAGGTTTCCCTACTGTATTAACCTGATAATTCTCGATTAGTTTTTCTTTTCATATGTCATAAAAATTGTCGTATGTAATATGCATTGCTTCAAATTGATCTATAGGGGCTGGGGAGCCCAGTCGGTTAAGCACTCACTCAGCATGGGGAAGGTCCGGGCATCGCCAAAATAGCTGATGACCTATAAACGTCCCATTCAGCCAAATATGTCTGACAAATAATACCCCGTGTGAGGGAGTGCACATTAAATATCCTTCAAAGTCCTAGTGCTGCTTAAGATGATGCCCTTAACTGTTGCTTTGGGTGTCGATTCAGGTGTTGGCTCATCACCTGAATGTGGTTCTAAAATATGACGCCCCTCGCCAATAGCCCTTGTGTAACTCTAGTGCGATGATAAATCAAACTAATCAATAACTTTTTTTCCCTAAGCTATTAAAATTTTACCTAATCTAGTTGGTTAAGTGTCCACCTGGCACGGCAGAAGGTCCCAGGTTAGGGTCCGAGCATCGCCAAAAAAAACCTACCAGCCTATAAACAGCCTTGCAGCCAAAAATGTCCAAAAATAATGCCCCGTGTAGAGAGAGTGCACATTAAATATCATCCAAAGTCCCAATGCTGCTTACAGTTTTGTTTTTGCTAAAAACACCAGTATCAGAGCAGTATTGTAGGGTCTGTTGAAAGCCTAAACACTTGTTTGTAGAAGCAGGCAATTTTAATTTGAAAAAGACATTTTGTTTAGTTTTGTTTGGGTACGTCGACATTGTTTAGTTTTGTTTCAAATCAATACGCGCTCGAGAAGCTCAAAATAGGATTTGCCCTCTTGCTATGCTATTTGTTGAATCTTCTTTTTCCCATAATTATCTATTATAATATAACTTTTCAGTACATTTCCTCAAAAAGAAAGATGTATATCCCAGTTCCCAACCCTGCTAGAAATCAGCCAAGCCTTTGGCAACAGAAGCACTGTCGAATTATTATTAACCCTTAGTCAATGTACAGATATTTTTCAAGCATGTGGCATCCTTGGCAGAATCTTGAACATAATGGGATCTCCGAAGCTATATTATTTTTTAATCGCTAGCCAAGAGATATCGCCAAACTTAAAAGTCACGGAGCAGGGACTAGTTTTAACCCTAATCGGTATCTCGTTGCATGTAAAATATATTTTTAAGTTTAAAACACTCATTTATTTTTTTATCGAAGGAGTTAAAAAGAAATCCTCCCACTATTATTTTATTAAACATTTCAAGATGTCAAATTTTCTAGATACTTAATATGTATTTTATATTTTTTAGAATATTCTTGAGGTCCTGCAGAATGACTGGAAGAAAGATAAAAGAACTCAAGTACTCTCTTAGAAACTCTCTAATGGACCACAGTGGTCCCATACTCCTGCGCCAGTCACCGCCAACGCCATTCTGAACCCCATTTACTCGACTGCCTCGTCCCCCCCCCCCTTTGGAGCCTGGACTTCAGCCCCTCCCAATCCCAGAGGGCAACCTGCTCTAAGGACAAGACCCCAAGCCAACTTCTGCTGTTCGAGGCCTCTTCCGCGGTGACTTTTGTCCCCCGACCATCTCCACCTCTGGTTCACACTCGTATGTCCCCTCAGAATTTTAAGACAGATGAAGCAACCATTCCCCCAGTGTCACCTGCTGCCCACTGATGCCTACTTACGGGCCACTCAGCATCACCACCACTTCGAAGGATGCCTGAACAAGCACAATTTCTGCAAAACCCCGTTCCCAACTAGAGCTGAGTACGATGACCACCTTCAAGACATCCACCTCATCTCGAATGACACTGACCTCCTCTCCCCCAGGTCCGGCCCAAGGTATCATCCCCAGCCCTGCCTCATCCCAGCCGCCCCTGAGTCCTCCCCCTCCTCCTGCCTTTCCAGCGACAGGCCAGGGCATGTTTGGGATTTCCTCAACCTTGGTCCCCCACTCCCAAGGAAAAGGCATTTATATGCCAGACTTGTGGCTTCCGCTTCTAGAAGTCCCAGGAGTTCCAGAGACATAGGGCTCACCACCGCCCAAGCTCCCTACCCTGCATGCCGCCGGGCCCTCCACCTCCGTGCCATACCAAGGACCAAAGCCACAGTCAACCGCACCAGGGTCTTCCCCATCCACAACAGGCACTCCCACCTCAAGGCTTGCGTACTCAGATATCCTTCAATCCATTCCACCCTGGACCACTCACAAGTCTCCAGTCCAACTGGACCCTCCCCGAGGACAGATGTGTCCATCATGCAAGGCCGGTCCCTTCCGGGATATTGAAACAAGGAACCTACATGTGGAGTTCAAACACTCAAAAAGAATTCAGAGGGTTGTCCTGCAATGTACGAAAATCTACTTGTCAAAGCCCGACCCCACATCCCTTTACCCCTTCTTGCAAGTGGCAAGAGTATGCAGCGGTCCCCCGAAAGCACCGGCCTTTCCTCAAGCCTCCCCACCGCCTGAGCCCAGGACATCCTCCTCCTCCATCTCTCGGGATCTGGCAAGTGGAGGGATCCCCAAGCGTAGGGCTGTCCACCATACAACGCTTCCAAAACGGCCCCCCCCCCAGCCCCTTCCTAGGAAGACGGCAGGAGAAGACATAGAGCACCACCAGCCCCCATCTCCAACAGACCAGCTGCGCCCCAGCAACTGCCGGCCCCACGGCGGGGCAGACCGGGAAACGGCAACCGCAACAACGTCTCTACAACTGCACGCTGTCCAGAGGAGGACTTGGAAGACACCCCTGTCAGCTGCATCAGAAGAGGGAGCACTCTTCATGCCTCCTTCCCAATGGCCCGCACCCTCCAAAGCCCCGAGACTGGCTGCCCTACAGCCTACGCCAGCGGAACTTGGAACATGATGCTCCAATCCGTCAAGAGGCATCTCAAGTTGGACCATCTCAAGACTTGAATAAATATTGCATAAATAACTTATGATATGATATATTTAATTAGGTTCATAAATGTTAACAACCGAAGAGCGTGAACGTAGCTCGGATGTTTTTGTTTTTAAGAAATGGCGGTGCTCTAAAAAGTTGCAACGGTTAACTTGTAAGTGTGAGTGTCATTTGCTAAATAAAAGAAATGTTCTTGTGCTTTAAGAGAACTCGGAAAATATCAGAAAGTGCATCATTTGATTCCTCAAACTTTTTCTATTACAAAATATTTTTTATTAATCCCAATGGATGTCAGCCCTAATTTTTTAAATTTTGATCAGAAACATGATGATACCAAATGGCATCACTGGAGCTGAAAGGGTTAAATTCCAGAATCTTTTGTTTTGATTATAGCCTAACATGTTCTAATAAGTCTCCTGCTATTAAATTTGATGATATAAAAAAATGGTACTTTAAAATATAGTTCATATAAATTTTTTGTGTTTATTGCCGGATTGCATGTAAATGGTAAAATGATGAAAAATTCTTATTGTTGAGCATCAAGAACTATATGTGTATCTATTTAAAACACATCTTTAATGTCAACATCACCATGTGATACATTATCCCCAAATTATTAAAAGTTTGGTCCACTAGTAGATTTATGGAGTGTGCGATATGAACCAAAAGATTAAGCATCTTAAGTATATGCTAATTCAAACTGTTGTATAAATAACTAAAACACTTGTCATAAAATATCAGCTGCAAATGTGTGAGCGGTTATTCATGAGATCTTTTGATGAGCAATTGTTTATAGGAAATGAGAATATCAACATCCAATATTAGTGTTTTTTATGTGCATTCAAATTCAGATTTAAAAAATTTAGATGCGCTATTTGTCGTTGAACTAATTGCATTTAATGGTATAGGTTACAAAATCGTTTTTTGTGTTATTTCTCGTCAAAATGATGAGCTATCACTTCTGCGTCAGATAATTATCGTTGTTAATAAACATGTTTTTTGTGTATCTGTAACATACAATTATACATGATGATCATGTAGGAGCATACCAAATTTCTGATCAGATACCTTGTCTGGTAAGTAACCTTTAAACGTTGGGAAATTATCCGAAGGAATTATTTATATTTTGTCAAAATTATTGTCGTAACCAGGTCTTTTACACTGCCTATTGTGTATACTTAGAGTTGTGTGATACGTTGCATTCCATTATGGGTTAATATGTATGAATTCATCCAGATTATATTATATACTTTTTTTTTGCCAGATACCTGCATTGATTAAATAAATTGTTATATAAATGTTGTCAGTTATTGTTTATTTTTATAAAGTAACTTTAAGTACAAACTTTCTTCTTTCAATGCATACTTACAAAATGCTAAAATCGTAATGCAACATACTTCTGCATGTTTAATTGTACCAAATTTTGAGCAAACATTAAAAACAATTTTTAGTTCCTTAGATAATTTTCTGCCAAAATGTGATGCAAAGCAATTATAATTCTGTTCAATTCATTATGTGAAAGTCTATAGCTAAATTTTCAACTTATTTATAGTATTAGCTATGTTGTGCCTAATAATAATTTATACTCATTGATTTAGTAGGCGTAACTAAAGTATTTTGTGAATTTTATCACATTATTATATTAATCAAAAATGTAGCTGTTTTTAATAAAATTTGTTAATTTATATTCATTAATTTAGTAAATATATTACCACATATTAGCCTAATATGTGGTAATATATTTATTAAATTATTGAATATAATCTAACAAATTTTATTAAAAACAGCTACAATTTTTATTAATATAATTAATGTGATAAAATTCACCAAATACTTTAGTTACGCCTACTAAATCAATGAGTATAAATTACCAAATTGTTAGTAAACACAACAGCGTCGTACTGCGTTAAACAAAATATTTGGTAAAATTAACGAAATACTTTAGTTACACCCACCAAATCAATGAGTATAAACTACCAAATCAGTGGTAAACACAACAGCGCCATACTGCGTTTAACAAAATATTTGGTAAGATTTACTAAATACTTTAGTTACACCTACCAAATCAATGAGTTTAAGTTACCAAATTGCTAGTAAACTCAACCAGTGCCTTATTTGGTAAAATTTACAAAATACTTTTGTTGCATCTACCAAATCGTCATCTGTGTCCGATACCAAAATATTTGGTAGAATTTACCAAACGCCGTTTACTAAATCTTAATGGTAGCATTTACCAAATCTTTATTTGTCCCCTATTGCACCAAAAATCTTAGTTGCTTTTACCAAAATTTAGTACAGATTACCAAACTTTTTTTTGAGTGCATTCTTCTTTAAGAGCACAACACCCCTTCAAATTACCTTATATGGTTTATAATTAGATTTGTATTGATTTGAACATATTATGTAAAAAATTTACAATAACTATTCTCACGGCCTATAATATCTAGGTCGTGAAAACAGTTGTTGTAAATTTTATGCATAATATAATGTCGGATATCTTTGGTATGTTTTTTTAATGATTTTAAAAATAACTGTTTCCAACCTTTATCTGTGTAATGTGTTTGCTTTTATACTCAATTATTTCGTATTTGTTTTATTTCCTAATTGTTTTGTTCAATGCACATTGTAATAACATTTTTATTTGTAATGTGTATTTAAGACTGAATAAATAAAATATATTGATTTATTGAGAGAGTGATAATCGGAACTCGTGCAACGTTACATACCCTATACCCCTAGCTTTTTGTCTAACTCGATTCGTTTGTCGGACAGTCATTTAGGTTTACATTATCTAAAATATCGTCATTTTAACGGCATTTTTACTGTGAAAATTCACCTTTCATTCACCTGCCGCGCGATGATGAATAACATGCTGCCATGCCACAAAAAATGCCGCCGTCGGTGTGTGGGCCTTTGGGATTCACCCCATATGGGGGAGGACCCTCTATGGAGATCTATTACCGTGGGCAGGTAAACTGCACTAACCACAACACTGCATTGGACCATTTTTGCACAGAAATAATTAGTCATTTAGTATGCTTTCTTGAATGGCTAATTCCATTCGTGACAGACGTGACATACGGCAACTTTCTTGGCTCTTAAAAAGTACTAAATGTTAATTGACTGTTAGAAAATTACCATGGGGTGATGCAAGTAAAAGTCTTCATTATAAAAAACGCTGAAATTTGCATTCAAGAGAAAATACTTAAAATTAATTGGGTTAAAACATGCAATGACGGACAAGACGAAATTGAGACACAGATTTTGAGTGACCTTATGTTATTACCATTTGCTCTTAACTGGTATGCATTTCAAGTCTAGAATTTTTTTGGAATCAATATAAGATTCTGATGTGCCAACCAGAAAGAAAAAAAATAAGAAATTTATAAGTCGTAAAGTATTATAAATATTTATTAGCGTGACTGACAAGACAAATGTGACAGACATGACAAAGGATGTTCTATATTTCACTCAAATTTTAAAGTTAATGTTCGAATTTTTTACGAACTGTTTATTTTGAGGTGTAAAAAGAGAAAATAAAGTGTCAAGAATTTGTGCTGAGGAGATTTTGTTTAAAATAAAAAAAGGTGAAATTTAAAAAATGATGCTCATGTCGCATTTTCGTGGAATCAACCGTATGTTACTGAGTTCTTGCAGCAGTGGTCCAAGTCATCATGTCTATATGCAGCAGTTTACCTGCCCACGGCAGTGTAGAGGAATGATTCGAAAGTGACATTGGGGGGGAGGGTCAACCTCCCCCGCAGATGTGTGACTCAGGTGATGCACCTGGGGATGAGTTACAAAGTGGGGGAAATGTTTTTTTTAATAATATTTTAGGAATTTCTATTGTGTAGGTTAAAAATTAATGTTTGGTTCTGCTCAGCCCCGTCAGTGTCCAGTCATGTAATTTGGCTTAAGGTTAGATTTGAATTATCTTCACTCGTCACACTAGAGCTACACGAGGGCTATTGGCGACGGGGGTCGCATATTAGAACGACAATCAAGTGACGAGCCGACACCTGAAAAGGCACCGAACGCAACCGTTGAGGGCACACTGAAAAAAATGATTCTTAAAATTCTACCAAATTTATTTGGTAACTGATATTTTGTATCGGTTACCAAACTTTATTGGCCCTTACAAAACAATTTTACTACACAGAACCAAATATATTTGCTTAATACGGTTTGCAACATCTGATTCACTGGTCCAAAAAAATATTAACCGATACCAAATTATTTTGTAACGACTACCAAATGATTTGGTAAAAGATTTTTAGTTCCATTTACCAAACTTTTTCGTCAAGAAGAGGGCGCCAGCGTTCCATGACGTCACACAAGACTCAAGGAAAGGAAGAAGAACATCATTGTTTATGTTTCGGCCGCTTTTTAGAATTTGAAAGGTAATTTTATTTTTAAATATTTTATTGTATCCATTATCCCAGTTTTTATGATAAGACTTAATGCATTTGGCAGTACCGTATTTAACTTTTTATGGTCGTGTTGCTTGTTGTTGGTGGTAACATCAAATTGTACTTTGGGCTGTACTGCAAAATTTGTTAAATACAGTTCACAAATAATTACGTCGTTGAGTTATTGTTATAAAGTGTATGTGTGTGGTGCTTTTGAAATTCCTTTTAATTAAAGTTGTATCCCAATACGGTAAAATCCTCGTCGCTAGCCAAAAGATTTCACCAATATCAAAATGTCGCCGACCAGCTACTACGATTAACCGTAGATTCGATTGACGATAACCCTAATCGGTATCTCGTAATATAATGAAAACTATATGTTTGCATTAGTGATTTGCAGCAGTTTAACAATTTGTTTCTGATTGAAGACTACTTTAGGTACTGCTAGCTTATTCGGGCCGGTCTCGATTTGGTGGCTTAACTTTTGCAGCCAAGTAGCGAATACGTACTAGCCGAACCGAACGCCAAAAGTCGCCAAATTGCATTCCGGCCCGAATACGCTAGGTTTCCCTACTTTATTAACCTGATAATTCTCGATTAGTTTTTGGTTCATTTGTCATAAAAATTGTCGTATGTAATATACATTGCTTCAAATTGATCTATAGGGGCTGGGGAGCCCAGTCGGTTAAGCACTCACTCAGCATGGGGAAGGTCCCAGGTTCGGGTCCGGGCATCGCCAAAATAGCTGACGACCTATAAACGTCCCATTCAGCCAAATATTTCTGACAAATAATACCGTGTAAGGGAGTGCACGTTAAATATCCTTCAAAGTCCTAATGCTGCGTAAGATGTCGCCCTTAACTGTTGCATTGGGTGCCTATTCAGGTATTGGCTCGTCACCTGAATGTGGTTCTAAAATACGACGTCCCGCGCCAATAGCCCTTGTGTAGCTCTAGTGCGATGATAAATCAAACTAATCTATAACTTTTTTTTCCTAAGCTATTAATCTTTTACCTAATATAGGGGCTGGGGAGCCTAGTTGGTTAAGTAACCACCTGGCACGGCTGAAGGTCCCAGGTTAGGGTCCGAGCATCGCCAAAAAAACTACCAGCCTATAAACGGCCCTTGCAGCCAAAAATAATGCCCCGTGTAGAGGGAGTGCACATTAAATATCATCCAAAGTCCCAATGCTGCTTACAGTTTTGTTTTTGCTAAAAAAAACACCAGTATCAGAGCAGTATTGTAGGGTCTGTTGAAAGCCTAAACACTTGTTTGTAGAAGCAGGCAATTTTAATTTGAAAGACATTTTATTGAGTTTTGTTTGGGTACGTCGACATTGTTTAGTTTTGTTTTAAATCAAAACGCGCTCCAGAAGCTCAAAATAGGATTTGCCCTGGTGCTATGCTATTTGTTGAATCTTCTTTCTCCCATACTTATCTATTATAATAGAATTTTTCCCTACATTTCCTCAAAAAGAAAGATGTATATCCCAGTTCCCAACCCTGCTAGAAATCGGCCAAGCCTTTGGCAACAGAAGCACTGTCAAATTATCATTAACCCTTAGTCAATGTACAGATACTTTTCAAGCATGTGGCATCCTTGGCAGAATCTTGAACATAATGGGATCTCCGAAGCTATATTATTTTTTAATCGCTAGCCAAGAGATGTCGCCAAGCTCAAAAATCCCGGAGCAGGGACTAGGATTAACCCTGATCGAATCCTCCATTAACCCTAATTAATCCCCCTTAAAACACTCATTGATTTCTTTTATCGAGGGAGTCAAAAAGAAATCCTCCCACTATTATTAAACATTTCAAGATGTCCAATTTTCTAGATACTTAATATGTATTTTATATTTTTTAGAATATTCTTGAGGTCTTGCAGAATGACTGGAAGAAAGATAAAAGAACTCAAGTACTCTCTTAGAGACTCTCTAATGGACCACAGTGGTCCCATACTCCTGCGCCAGTCACCACCAACGCCATTCTGAACCCCATTTGCTCGACTGCCTCGTACCCCCCCCCCCCCCCTTGGAGCCTGGTCTTCAGCCCCTCCCAATCCCAGAGGGCAACCTACTCCAAGGACAGGACCCCAACGGGCTACTCAGCATCACCACCACTTCGAAGGATGCCTGGACAAGCACTTTCTGCAAAACCCCGTTCCCAACTAGAGCTGAGTACGATGACCACCTTTAAGACATCCACCTCATCTCGATTGACACTGAACATCGAACACACTCCTTCCCCCAAGTCCGGCCATCCCTTGCCCCCCCGAGTCCTCCCCCTCCTCCTGCCTTTCCAGCGACAGGCCAGGGCCTGTTTGGGATTTCCTCCTTGTCCCCCCCCCCCCCCCCCCATCCCAAGGAAAAGGCATTTATATGCCAGACTTGTGGCTTCCGCTTCTAGAAGTCCCAGGAGTTCCGGAGACATAGGGCTCACCACCGCCCAAGCTCCCTACCCTGCATGCCGCCGGGCCCTCCACCTCCACGCTACACCAAGGACCAAAGCCACAGTCAACCGCACCAGGATCTTTCCCATCCACAACAGGCACTCCCACTTCAAGGCTTGCGTACTCGGATATATTTCAATCCATTCCACCCTGCACCACTCACAAGTCTCCAGTCCAACTGGACCCTCCCCGAGGACAGATGTGTCCATCATGCAAGGCCGTCCCTTCCTGGATATTGAAACAAGGAACCTACATGTGGAGTTCAAACACTCAAAAAGGATTCCGAGCGTTGTCCTGCAATGTACGAAAATCTACTCCTTGTCGAAGCCCGACCCCACATCCCCTTACCCCTTCTTGCAAGTGGCAAGAGTATGCAGCGGCCCCCCGAAAGCACCGGCCTTTCCTCAAGCCTCCCCACCGCCTGAGCCCAGGACATCCTCCTCCTCCATCCCTCGGGATCTGGCAAGGGGAGGGGTCCCCAAGCGTAGGGCCGTCCGCCATACAACGTTTTCAAAACTGCCCCCCAGCCCCTTCCTAGGAAGACGGCAGGAGAAGACATAGAGCACCACCAGCCCCCAGCTCCAAAAGACAGGCTGTGCCCCAGCAACTGCCGGCCCCACGGCGGGGCAGACCACCGGGAAACGGCAACTGCAACAACGTCCCCAAAGAGGACTTGGAAGACCCCCCTGTCTGCTGCACCAGAAGAGGTAGCACTCTTCATGTCTCCTTCCCGATGGCCCGCAGCGCACCCTCCGATGCCTCGAGACTGGCTGCCCTACTGTCTGCGCCTGCGGAGCTTGGAACATGATGCTCCAATCCGTCGAGTCATCTCAAGTTGGACCATCTCACACCCATCACCCACGTGAAGAAATGGTGCAGGCTGTGCCCAGCCATTAATACCGCCCTCCTTGCTGCCGGAGCCGGGGCGGTGCTCTAAAAAGTTGCAACGGTTAACTTGTGAGAGTGTCATTTGCCAAATAAAAGAATTGTTCTTGTGCTTTAAAATAACTCGGAAAATATCAAAAAGTGCATTATTTGATTCCTCAAACTTTTTTCTATTCAAAATATTTTTATTAATCCCAATAGATGTCAGCCCTAATTTTTTTAATTATGATCAGAAACATGATGATGCCAAATGGCATCACTGGAGCTGAAAGGGTTAAATTCTAAAATCTTTTGTTTTGACTATAGCCCTGCATGCACTAATAAGTCTCCTACTATTATATGGGATAATAAAAAAAATGGCACTTTAAAATATAGTTAATCTAAAATTTTTGTGTTTATTGCCGGATTGCATGTAAATGGTATGTCTGGTAAGTAACCTTTAAACGTTGGGAAATCATCCGAAGGAATTATTTGTATTTTGTCAAAATTATTGTCGTAACCAGGTCTTTTACACTGCCTATTGTGTATACTTAGAGTTGTGTGATACGTTGCATTCCACTGTGGGTTAATATGTGTGAATTCATCCAGACTGTATTAACTACTTTTTTTTTGCCCGATACCTGCATTGATTAAATAAAGTGTTTGTAAATGTTGTCAGTTATTGTTTATTTTTATAAAGTAACCTTAAGTACAACATTCTTCTTTCATTGCATACTTACAAAATGCTAAAATAGTAATGCAACATACTTTTGCATGTTTAATTGTACCAAATTTTGAGCAAGCATTAAAAACAATTTTTAGTTCATTTGATAATTTTCTGTCAAAATGTGATGCAAAGCAATTATAATTCTGTACAATTCATTATGTGAAAGTCTATAGCTAAATTTTCAACTTATTTATAGTATTAGATATGTTTTGCCTAATAATAATTTCTACTCATTGATTTAGTAGGCGTAACTAAAGTATTTTGTGAATTTTATCACATAATTATATTAATCAAAAATTTAGCTGTTTTTAATAAAATTTGTTAATTTATATTCATTAATTTAGTAAATATATTACCACATATTAGCCTAATATGTGGTAATATATTTACTAAATGAATATAAACTAACAAATTTTATTAAACACAACAGCTACATTTTTGGTAAATAAAAATATAATAATTTGTGATAAAATTAACAAAATATTTAAGTTGCGCCTACCAAATCAATGAGTATAAATTACCAAATTGTTAGTAAACACAACAGCGTCGTACTACGTTAAACAAAATATTTGGTAAAATGTACGAAATACTTAAGTTACACCCACCAAATCAATGAGTATAAACTACCAAATCGTTGGTAAACACAACAGCGTCATACTGCGTTTAACAAAATATTTCGTAAGATTTACTAAATACTTTGGTTACACTCACCAAATCAATGAGTATAAACTACCAAATTGCTAGTAAACGCAACAGTGCCTTGTTTGGTAAAATTTACAAAATACTTTTGTTACATATACTAAATCGTCATCTGTGTCCGATACCAAAATATTTGGTAGAATTTACCAAATGCCGTTTACTAAATCTTAATGGTAGCATTTACCAAATCTTTATTTGTCCCCTATTGCACCAAAAATCTTAGTTGATTTTACCAAAATTTAGTACAGATTACCAAACTTTTTTTTGAGTGCAACATCGTACGCAGCGTTAGGACTTCGAAGGATATTTAACGTGAACTCCTTTACACGGGGCATTATTTTTCGAACATTTTTGGCGGCAAGGACCTTTTATTGGTCGGCAGTCATTTTGGAGATGCCCGAACCTGAACCAGGGACCTTTCGCATTCTAGGCCACTGCCTAACCTACTGGGCTCCCCAGCACAGTACTTTGGCTTAAAACTAAGTGGGTTTTACTCTAGACGACTTCAAATTCCGCTCAATAGCATTTAAAGCTAATTATAGACATTATAAAGGTAATTTTAATTTTAAAAAAAAAATTCTATTTCATCTCGCACTTGCGCATGCTCAATTTTCTTGAAAACATTATGGCATCCGACAAGTACTGGGAACTCGTATTCCAAATCCGAAGAATGTAGCTCTTTCAGTTGGAGCTTCAGTGGTTTGAGACAGACAGACTGACCAATATTCGAAAAAATATTCGAATCAGCACCCTCCAAACGTGCAGTAAACACGAAATCTCCTTTACGGATTGTCGACCCCATCGCAATACTTTCATTACCTTGTATTTCATTTAGGTAATCGAAAGTAAAAATTAAGTGTTTTGCTCAGTTCTTTGTTCACAAATGGAGTCCATATTCCTAATTATAAACTTTCAATTCACCACTTATGACCTTTAATTTTCTTTGAAAATGCATATAGTCCCAAACCCATCCATCTACCAGCCTTTTTAAATTTTTCCACCCCTTTGGAAGCCATTTCAACATTTCAATATGATAAGATTTAATAGTCAGGCAAACTGCGTGAAGGATCCAGCATCAAAACATCAAAATATAAAAGTTGCATTTCATGCTCACAGAAGAAAAACCATTACAAGAAAGAAAATAAACTTACTACAATCCACCTACGAATCACAGCGTCAGTAACTCTTAAAATGCTGATATAGATCTAAACCCAATTCCTCAATCAGTACCTCTAAACATTTACAACCCCTATTTGGGTTCCATTCCATCAATTCGAATTTAAAATTTTTAATACTCGGCCAAACTTTGTAAAGGAGTCAGCATCAAAACATCAACAATATAAAATACATTTCACATTTATAGGGAAAAAAACATTTCAAGGAAGAAAATATATTATAATCCACCTACACGAATCTCCGAATTCAAGATTCGAATTCCAATTGCTATTCCACAAAGTTTACAGAATGCGACTTCGAACGGAAATTCTCCATTGCTCACAGGGGTAGCCCCAAAATGGCGACTGCTGAAAAGTTGTTATGAACTACATAATCCAATCAACACCCATGACTCCCATTTTGGGCCTCGGCATTCCTTCATTATCGGCATTTAATTATTTATTATTTCAGTTATTTATTCACAAATTGAGTTAATATTCATAATTACGGACTTTTAAGTCACTATTTGTAACATTTTATTTTCTTTGAAAATGTAGACCCAAACCCTATCCAAATTTCCAATTCGGGTGCAATTTCATCAGCACGAGATAACTAGATTTAATATTAGGGCAAAATAAAAAAAAAAAAGATCCAACATCAAATATACAAGTTACATTTCATGTTTATACAAAAAAAAAACATTGATACTCTGAGAATAAATCTACAATAATCCACCTACGCATTTCGGAATTCAAGATTCGAATTCCAATTGCTATTCCACAAAGTTTACAGAATGTGACTTCGAACGGAAACTCCCCATTGCCCACAGGGGTAAGCCCAAAATGGCGACGGCTGAAAAGTTGTTATGAACTACATAATTTAATCAAAACCCATGACTCCCATTTTGGGCCCGACATTCCTTCATTATCGGCATTTAATTTAAATCCCGAGCCGTTAATTTGGCGCCCCGGATTGGATCACCTGCTACAATAACCATCCCTGCCATTTGAAGAGTCGCTGCTGTGAAAGTCAAGCGTCGAAAACGTCGTTTTCGAACGTTCTTTTAGGGCTTTTGGGAGGATTGTAGTTTTAGGAAAAAATAGATTATCTGGTTTGTTGTTATTTTAAGTACGGAAAAGAACCGATATAAGGATTTGTTTTTGTGTGAAATTATTCATGAATTGCTGGGAAACTAAAAGAAGGGATTTTGGTTGAATTAACTGTTAAATTGCACGAAGGTGTTAGATTGTAATAACCGTCGCACTAGAGCTGCACAGGGACTATTGGAGACGGACGTCAAAATTTAAAACCAGACAAATGGCGAGTTGACAACTGAATTAACACCCAACGCAACTTTTAAAGGCAAAATCGTAAACGGATGCTTAGGGGCTTGGGAGCATAGTAAACATGCACTCCTACAAGGGGTAATTTATTCTAACTTTTTGGCTGCATTTGTTCTCTTATCCTTTTTCGACCTAAAAAATCACACCACAAACAATTAACACGTTAATTAGTTTCGAAATTGACCTGGTCAGATAGAAGAAGATTCAAATCCCAGTTTTCAGCCTTTGATTACAGGTATCAGGCATTTATTTCTATAAAAAATGAAGTTGAACGAGGGTCAATACGATATTAGAGTGCTTAAAAAAATTATTATTATTATTAACTTTTCAAAAAGTTGGTTTAGTAGTTAATTTTAAAGCCATTTTGCATTAAAAACAATGTTAAAATAATCTGTTAACTGCAAATAAGTGATATGACCTTTTTTGTTGCATTTATAGCACACAAAAAAATATATTTTTCGAGTTTAAGGGGTGTCCCTAAGTAACTATTAAACATATATTTTTTTTTCCTTTACAAAACTTACTTTTTAGCATATATTTGTTTGAAAAGTATGTTTAGATTAAGAATATAAGTGTAGGATTTTGCTGGAGTCTTAAGAGATTATTAGTCGGCAGTTATTTTGGTAATGAACGAATCCGAACCGGAAATCTTTTGCATGCAAGAGAAGCGCCTTAGTAACTGGGCTCCCCAGCCTTCTTTCCTGGAAGAGGAGTGGTCATACACTCTTAAAACAAAAGAATTAAATCCACTCCAGTTGGAGAAGTGCATTTTCAACACCCTAAAGGCATGCATATTTTCTCAGACTGAGTTAAAATCACTCGTTTGGAGTGATCCTGTCGGAGGTTTAACACACAAAGGATCCACTCCAAAAGGAGAAGTGCATTTTCCAGTCTGGAGGAGTGAAATCCACTCAGACTGAGGTAAATTGAGAGTGTTTGTTTTAAGAGTGTAGAGCGGAGCTTAATTAGTTTATAAAAAATTCATCTTGGAATATAACTTTTCGAAGATGGGATAACGTCAGTTGTGGTTACAAAGCCTTGCAAAACAGATGAAAATGAACAGGTTGTTCCCAGTTTCCCCATCCTTATAGTTCTTCTGCTCTAACGAAGCCGAAATAAAACGTTCGAATCCGCAACAAACCCCCCCCCCCCTCCCCCTTGGGGACGTTGGACAATCCATTTATCGTCTCTCCAGAACAACAACAACAAGCCTCGATATTCAAGAGAGACACCAAAACTGACGAAAGCGCACTTTTCAAATCGAATCTTCCACCGCAATAATAATTTTCCCCCGGTCCGAAAACTTGGATCTTTTTTAAATGCCCTACAGGAAAGGCACTGCACAAATCGCATTAGCGCATAGAGTTTGAGAAGAAGATGCGGAGGTGCTTGGCGAGGAAACAAAGTGAAGTCGGCCGAAAGCCGCCAATCAACCCTAGTAAGCCCAAGTTACTAGGGTTTTCGACGGGCGTCATAATTTAGAACCATAGTCAAGTGACGTGTCGACACCCAAAGCAACCGTAAAGGACGACATCGTACCCAGTTGTTTGGTATTTAGCATATTTAACGTATACACCCCTCTACAGGGGCATTACTCGTCGGACATTTTTTGGCTGCACGGGCCGTTTATAGGTCAGCAGATATTTTGGTGATGCCCAGACTCGAACCTGAAACCTTACGCATGTACGGCGTACGTCTTAACCGACTGGGTTCCAAAGTCTCCTGGTAAGTACTAATAGTTAGGACGCAAGTACAAATAGTTATGCAAACGCTCCCTCAACGTTAGTTCGATGTAAAACTCACTTTTTTTTAAAGATTTGATTGAAAATATATAAAAGGACTGTTTTAGCAGTTGTAAGCTGTAGTTCGAGGTCTGAATTTGCCCCAAATGGCAGTAATTCCCTACACGGAGAAAAAAATGCGTTGCATTTATAGTTTATATTGGAAATGTCTAAAGTTGTCTGTCGGAAATGTCTAAGTTGATGTAGTAATCAGGGCCTGATGAAGGAGAAGGTAGACTACAGTACAACAGATTTTGGGGGCCCTTCAAAAAATTGCTGTGTTTGATTGCCCCTATAATTATGGCAATAGTTGGCTGATATGCACTAGACCAATCATGTTGTTCCTTTTTCAAGCTACAAAAAACAGAGGTGTCTAAAAATTTTAAAAAAATGCTATAATTGTAAGAGAATGTAAGGGTCATAACATTGAGCATAAAAGAAATGCCCGAGAAAGAGTCCCGTACCTATTGGGCCTTATAGTAAATCCAGACCCTAGAGTAAGCCAAACCAACAAACTTCACTGTAAAATAGTGCCAAATACTTCACCGTAAGTCCTTGTTTGGGCTTACTACAAAGCGCTTGATGGCTTCACTTGGCAA
This sequence comes from Hylyphantes graminicola, assembly GCA_023701765.1. Lineage (NCBI taxonomy): Eukaryota > Metazoa > Arthropoda > Arachnida > Araneae > Linyphiidae > Hylyphantes > Hylyphantes graminicola. The sequence continues at coordinate 73,251,499 of CM043114.1, read as the reverse complement.
CCTGTTTTTGCATTAGTTTTTACTCATCGGCACCTCCATCCTCTTCTTAACTCTATGGCATTAGTGGTGGGACGCGGGTTGGCGAGCGGGCTCCGCTCTTTTGTAATTAATTTTCATATTTCATCAGGGATGGTGTTTAGTGGAGTGTGGGCGGGAAATCAGCGTAGCGCGAAAACGAACACAAACCTCTTCAGGTAGAAAAGAGTGCCGTTTGAATCGGGCGGTTATTTTAGTTGTTGGCGCCCTCAGAAAAGTCTCCAAGGCATCAATAGCGGAAGAAATGGATTCGGTACATGAACGAGGGGTGCCATTTTGTTTTTGACATTGCTCTTTTTGGCCTTATTTGGCTAGTTTTTCAGAAGCCCTTCAAGTTTCGTTTAGTCCTTAATGGGTCCAGCTTACTCACCGATAAGGCTATTTGGAAAAGGAAAGCCAAAGGACAAATGGAACGGCTACGCCTACGATGTCGTCACAGCTACGTCAAACGTTGTGTTGTACCCCACAAACTTCCCGGTAGGTATTTCGTTCACACTAGAAGCCACGCCTACGGTGATTACACAGAAGTGTTGAACACTACATTTTACCTCGTAAAGATATTATGCTCTGCCCTGTTCGAATTCTTCATTAAAAAAAACATTTTATTCTTCACAAACTTCTCTTACCCCATATTTTCTTGGTGTGAGAAGCAACTGATCTAACTTCAACAACTGATACTACAAAACGAACGAGCGATTTTAACTCAGTCGGATTAATTTTCACTCCTCCAGTCTTTAAAATGCACTTCTCCTTTTGGAGTGGATCCTTAGTGTGTTAAACCTCCGACAGGATCACTCCAAACCAGTGATTTTAACTCAGTCTGAATTAATATTCAATCCTTTCCAGTGTCGAAAATGCACTTCTCCAACTGGAGTGGATTTCACTCTTTTGTTTTAAGAGTGTATACAACTCCAATTAAATATTTCTTAAAGATGAGAATGCAAATAAATTAACTCAACATAGATGCCAAACCACCAAGTAACTTTTTTTAAAAACAGTTAAAATGCCAAGCCCGTCCGTGGCTAGCAATTATATTGACTTTGAAATGCTGTGGAATAATGGCCCTCATCGTTTGACAACTGTTCAAAATCAGGTTTGGTTGAGTAAAAGTCTCACTAGAGCTACGCGATGGTTAGTTTAAAATTAGGTGGTCGGCTGAGAGGTATTAGAGACAGCTTTTATTTAGCAAAACAATATCGAATGATTGATGATTTTCAATGTTGCATATTTTTTAGTTATTAAGGTAGGCGAATACCCAAAATTCTAAAATTTTTACTATTACTTTAATCTTTTTCAAATTCGGCATAGTGATTTCAAATATAATGAATAATACTTTTTAGGCATTTTTTTTTATTTAAATATAATTCATTTTAAACGGTGTTTTTCTACTAAAAAAAAGAGGTTTACGCTAACAAGTCTACCACATTGAATTTTCATCCTATAAACATTAATTATGTGTTAAATTCTTCGTTTTGAACTGATACATGCAATGACCCTCTAGAGTTACATACAAATTACAAGAAAAGAAGTTATTAAGAAAAATGTTATAATTAACCACACAAAAAAAGATTTTTTTCAATTAACTTACACTTGGACATTATTTAAAAAGAAACTTGTATATTTACAACAGATTTTAGAGGTTCATGGCACAGATATATATTGAAATAGCATCTGTAAAAAACTTCAGGTAAATTAAAGTAAAACTTTTTATGCTAAAAGAGTGTTAGCGTAAACCCTTTTTTTAGTTGAAAATAAATCAATTATATTTAAATAAAAAAATTGCCCAAAAAGCATTGTTCATTATATTTGAAATCACTATGCCAAATTTGGAAAAGATTAAAGCAATAGTAAAAATTTTAGAATTTTGGGTACTCGCCTACCTAAATGATTCCAATTTAAAATTTTTAACAAACCTCTTACTCGCCATTATATAATCATACAATGGAAAAAAAATGTATTTGAACAGAAATATAAATGTTTTAAATTTAGTTACTCATAACAAAGAGTCTCAACTTTTAAAAAATGACCTTTTAAAAAAGTATACGCTAAACTTACATTTTCCACTAAAAATGATATCAAATTTAATATTTTCGCTATGTTTTACCAATAATTATTTAAAAAGTAAATATTTAAATTACTCAAACATTGGCGACACATTTGGCGACCATAAATAATTCCGCTAACCCTACTCTTCATCGAGTGTTTGACGGTCGTCCCCGCAACTTCAATTCTTTCCGCCCACTTTGGCTGGTAATTTAATAGCGCGGCCTAATTGACCATGTAGCGGCCCTTCAACAAAATCGAGGGGAGCAGGGCCTATAGGCTGGGAATAGGCCCCTCAGAGCTTGTATTGAGTTTTAATGTACTTGTTAGCAAGACCACCATTCAATGGTTTTTCATATACACTACCTTGGTTAGGTTAGGCTTTGAATTATCGGCGCACTAGAGCTACAATACCCTACTTATACCTTGGACTTTATGGAAAGTTACACGTCTATTACTACTTCCGCGTAGATATGACAAACTATAAACTAGACACAGTAATTGGGTTGTTGTACGTATCCATTTGAAGAGTACACGGGAAGAACCGATTGATTTCGTACAAGGCTTTCCTTAATAGCCTCTTTGGGGATGATAGCGAGAAATCACCTAAACTGGTGTAAAGAAGCCAGTTACTCGCTTTGTTTATCTTTCGCGGCAACCCTTATTCACGCCAGAGTTGAGTGGAACGAGTCACACGTTTGTACCGCAAATGAAGAACGATAAGAAAAACCGGTTTCCGGTCGCCAATGTCCGCCAAGCAGAGACAATTACGGAAAGACTCTAAAGAAATCAATCGGTTCTTCCCGTGTGCTCTTCATTTTTCATTCCCTCATTTCATTGGTGGTTTCTGTTTAACCCTCAATGCGCGATAAAAAAAAAAAAATAGCGGATATTTAGTATTTAGGATATTTTATACCCAAAGTCCTGACTGACTGACTGACGTATCAACGTCCAATAGAAATAGGCCATTATACAATCATAACAATTATGGCAATTTGAACCCTATGGGAAAGCCTTCAAACTACTGGAAGGGCCTGGATACAATCAAACCCTGATGTCAGAATGGGAGGAGATTATAATATACTGATATAGTAGACCAGTGGAGGGGGAATCAAAAGGTATAAAATAAAAGTTTACATAAAAAAAAACCCTAATAATTAGGGTTATTACGAGTACACCGGGTTTATAAAGCTAGTGTAGTATATTTTAGTAACACAACGTAAAAAGAACAATAAGAGAACAGAGACGGCGAAACGTACAAATAGAAAATTAAAATAAAATCAAAAGAAAGCTCTATGGGTACATACACTGTCCTAAATTATTTAGCAATTCCAATATCATTTTAGTTAAAATAATTCTATCAAATTATCACCAAAACAAATGCAATTCCAGGAAGCCCAAAAATGAATACAATATCGCTGGAACAGTTGCCACTCATGACGGTCCACATACCATACCACAAATCAGTATTTCACCCGCTCGACCAAAACTCAAGAAATACAAAAACCAAAATCACAAAAATCAAAATACTCGAACTCTGATCTCTATACTACGAGTCACATTCGCGTTTAAAAAACGACACCGGGCGAAGTCAGCGCCCCCTGGGGAGAGTTCACACCTTCCAAACAGCCGGCCCTTTGTGATGTCTCTACGGGACGTTCGGCTCTCTTTTCAAGTACCGGACTTTTTTTTAAAGAGCTTTTATTACGCATAACAGACCGCCCAGTAGGTAAAAGAGAAAAAAATATGATAGTTGTGTCTATTTTTTTGTGTGGGAGGAATTTTTTCAGTTTCATTGTGAACGATTGTGAATGTAATTTATATTCTGGATTCTTAAGTTATGTTAGACGATTGATATTTAGTTATTTAAAAAAAGAAGCGAGTTTTTTGAAACTATTGATAATATTATGAACACTCAGAAAATCATGGCACTCATGGCAATGCTACAATATTGTGCTCTTTCAATACAAGTGTGTGACCAACCAACTAAACCAAAACAAAAGTAATTCGAGAGAAAGGAAAACAAGACCGCAGAGCTATTGCCAGATCCTCCATGAAACAACCCCTTTATAATTTCCAATTTGCATGTTCAATATCGTATCCGCACAATCCAAAAAGAGTTTCTCTGCAATAAGACTAGAGCAGCAGAAAAGAGGGATTTACAGAACGGCTTTGGACAAAAAGTTTTTTACAGAAGAATTTTTTTTACGAGAAAACACTGCTGAGGTGAACTCACTAATCGAACACAGTGGACCTGTTGAGTGGCAACAGAAATGCTGAATGAAAACAAATTCTTTCTCGAGGCCAGTTCAGTGAATCAGTGAGAAGAGTGCCTAAATATGCCTTTCAAATGCATACCTCGTTCAAAAACTAATGTTATATAAGCGCTAAATTTACACGATGTATGTTGCGAGCGACTTTATATTAAACTCTATTTCAATTGGTTCATAATGCCCCCCCCCTCCCCCCCTCCATCTTCAAAATATTTATATATTTTTTAATACTAAAGAAATGTGTACCAGTTTAAATATAAATATATATTTTTTTAATTTTATAAAATCAGCAATGATTATTTCTTAGGCGAATCAAAATAATTTCAATACCGTATTTGAGAATACAAAAACTGGATAATTATTATAAAAAAAAATTAATTTTGTGATGCATTATTTACGAAACTTTTAGAGGCCGTCGTACAAGTTACAAAAAATTATTTTAGTATTCGATATACCTGACTTTTGGACTTTGAAAAAACTTCAATAAAATTCGAAATACAGACGCTAACGCCATCTGTTGCTAAAACACTAAAATGTTTTCTTTCCAATGTTTCGAGTGTTAAAATGGTTAGTAGTTTAAAGGAGTAATCAAATAAAAGCATCTTTAAATTGTAAATAAGTTTAATAAGCACTCTAATTATTTAGTTTAAATTTCTTAGTTGTTAAAAACTTTGCTTTAATTTCTTAAAAAAAAAGTTTTATTTTTAATTATACTTTAAATATTGAATACAGTCTAGAGATACTTTTTAGAAGCTGATGGTTCGAAAGTGCAAACCCTTTTTTCAAAAATTTGAAAAACTAATAGATCAACGTAGTTTTATAAGTTAAGCTTTTACATTTAGAAGGAACAATTTTGCGTATTTATTCTCTTAACGGCAAATAAATTTAGCAAGCGATAAATAAAATTGATTGAATAATTAAAAACCAATTAATTCAATAAAAACAACCAATTCTACGTTTAAAGCTTAAAATGGAATTCAATGCTATGTTTGGTGAAGTTTTTCTTCTAAAATGAATAAATCTAATGCGTGGAAACTGTTCAAAACTTACTTGCTTTTTATATAATTTTAGAATTAAAAACAAAATGAACTTGCGTATATTTGAGAATCAACAGTGGACAAAACACAATTACTCATTAATTCCAAGGATACACATAAATAACAAGCACAATTGCCAACAAACAATAATAAATGGTCCATGATATTATGTTAATGAAACTTCCTACTTAAATTTACACGCTGCAAAAGAAAACGTAAGAAACGCTTAACACAGCACTCGGGCCATTTGTATCAAGGGCTTAAAAAACAGAGGACTCGCAATCCTCACATAATAATGCGACATAATAAAAATTGATTATGATAAGTACTGCAAGAATGTCCCCTTTCTTCCATGCATTATCAATTGATTTATAGCCGCAGAATGGCTTTAATGAAAATCACGTTTAATCATTGTCGAAGAATAGCCCGCGCCCCGACAACTGAAAGAAACGCAATCGGCCGAAAAGGTGGGGTGACAGAACTGCAACTAATATTTGATTTTTCTCGAAAATTATATAGCATAACTAATTCCTAATTAGATAGGAGATAAGATTTTATTGTTTGTCTTCACATAGAAATAAAATAGATCCAATACAAACAATACATAAGTCAACATGAAAGGCTTAAAATATCTATTACCATTCAGCATACTTATAAAAAAAATTTATATCTAATAGATATTTCAATTGCTGAATAGTTTTTAAAGACCGGGCACACCCTTAAAATTAATTCAAATTTCCCGATCAATTTTTCCCTAAAATCTGGTCCTGGCTCCTGGCAACACAGTTTTTCTCGTCAAATTTCAGTTGGTGGTAGGTAAGATCCTCTGATAAAATGCCGTTTTTCGTTTTTACTGAAGTCCTAATCTGCTTTTTTCTGGGTAAAACTGGGTAGAAAATCACAGTTGTAGTATAAGAGTTGATGCCCGCGTAAAAATAAACATGCAGTTCTTACAGCTGTCTATATCTACAGTCAATAATCAATGCCAATCACGTTCCATATCAAGATCCTTTTGTACAGTTTGCAAACCAACAACTATTATGATAAAACTGTTAGAGTTGTATTTATTTTGTTTTATATTGTAATGCGTGACAACCGAGGAGAGGTTTTTGTTTAAAAAAAAATAATAGCGTTTGAATAAAGTTTTTCGGTTTTCTCTGTAGATATTATTTAATTCAAAGACTCAGCAAGTAAGAATATTTAGAATGTATATTTTAAGTTATATTTCGTAGGTTTTATCCTTACAGATTATGAGAACTTTATAGGTAATGATAAACTGAAAAGTTTATAACGAACGTAGCGACATAGCGACATTTGAAAAGGAGATTTTAATGACGATACATTTTAACCTTGAAAACTTTCAAACTGCGAACTAACCATCAAAACTTTCTATATTTTGAAGAAGGTGTTAAATATCGGTTTAAAAAAATATTTGACTACAAAAAAAAATGTCACTTGCATCGTTACCACACCAAAACCACCAAATAGTAGCAATGGAACAAAAAAAAAATCTCGTTTCTGATTGGGACTTAGGGCTCATTTTGAGCCGCTCTCTGAGCCCAGAATACCAAATGAGCTGGACACAATGAGCCCCTGACGTGCGCGCTGCTGGCGAGGCATTAGCAGTCCCGCAAAAGTGTCAGCCTGCACATGCATTATGCTTTTGATGAATTAGCAGATTGCTCTCGCATTCACGCCCAGAGGTGCAAAGAAATGTTTTTTCACCCGATATAAAGCTCTCGAGGAATGTGTTTTTGTGGTGGTGTTTTTTTAAAAAGCATTCATTTGAACACGAGCCTAGAATTTTGAAGTTAGTTTTTTTTTTTTTTTTGTGAGGAATCAGAAGACTTAATGTTTAAGAAAATATTTTTAAGTTGTTTTACTAATGTTCTGTACGTGGTATTAATGGTCTTAAGTGCTGGTTTTGCGATGAATTGATTCACTGTTACAATTTTTTAGCTGTTTCACCAAAAATATGGCTATCTGCAACGGCTGCGTGCTGAAATGTTTCACCATATTGTCGATTTTTGGTTGAACCAGTTTAAAGTCTTTTTTTTTTCCAAATATTTCAGGCTGACACTTTCAAAATCTGAAAAATTGTTCAACTGAATACCGATAATTAGGTGAAACGTTTCATTATTAGGAACTATATTTTTGTGTAACTACGCAAAAAAGTTTTTCATATTTTAGGAAACAATGTAGTTTACAGTTTCTCAATCATGCATAAATGTAGTAATTGTTTTCTCTCTCAATCGTCAAGCACAAATTTGTGTTAGTGTATCATCAACACGATTCTTCTGACTTGAAACAACATAATATTGCATTGATTCGTTTGATCGATGTTATAAGGGAACAAATAAAATATTAGCAAAAAAAATGATACATCAGTCCACATAGCACTATAATTATATGCTATATTTTCCGTAAAGGGGCCTCCGAAATTCGTTGAGCATCTAGTCTGATTTCACCTACACCAAAACCGAGCTTAAGTTTGCAGCAGAGAAATGTACTAGGCGGAGTAATCTGCGTAAACAACGCTGCTGACGCCGAAATTTCGCCTGCTCCTATTGGCTGCTCCTTCGACCATGATATTCGTGCGCCCTTTTACGTCAAAATCGAAGGAAAAAAATAATTAAAATAGCACTCTAACTGAAGCTAAACTAATAAAAATAATAAATTTATGTCTTGAAATAACAAATAAATTTCTTTATTGAATGTGAAATACCATTGTATTCGATTCTCGCACTCAAAAATGAGAACTATTTATCCTTTTTCTCGTAGAACATTTGTATACTGCAAATTTAAGGTCGGTTTTTGTGTAGCTTATCGGTCCTATTTATATGCACGTGATATAAGATTTGAAGTTGGAATCTCAAACAGAAATGGCGACAACTATTCTTCAAAAAGATTAGTAACATTTCCTCAAGTCAAGACCAGTGGCATGATGTGGTCAGAGACACATAAAGTATAGTTCTGTAACAAAGGACATTTATAAAAGAGAAAACTTAACTCGTTGTAGCAGATTTCTCGTCAAAATTGCAATAAGAGAACCAGTTTCCACAGCGTGAGAATTTTCACAGTCGTTTATTACATTTCTGTGTAGCTAATCGTATTAAATTTGGAAATCAGAGTTGGAGTGGGAAAAAAACTCGAAATTTGTTGCAAATGTCATTTTTTCTTCTTTTTTTTGCATGGTTTGATGAACACATATTACATCTTAAGAAGATTCTGTCTTAAAGATTATTTTAAAGAGTAGGATATTTTGTTTAAGTGACCTAAATTACATGTTTCCATGAAACATGGAATTATAATTTCAATTTAGTTAGGAAACAGAAGCAAACCGAGTCATTAGGTTTTAAGTTCACGAGCTTTACCTGTAGAAGATTTCTTCTTCATTGCGTCACTTATAACTTTCATTCTTTTTCATTTTTGCTTAACCCTTAAAAAATAATGTAAAAATAAAAAAAAATTGCAAAATAATGCGTTAACAAACATGCGGTATTATTAAAATTGATCCGTCTGCTTGTTCATTCGTCTATCCGTCAATCCTTCTGTTATGTCTTTCACCCACTTTCATACCTCGGTATACAAATGCCATGGGCACAATGAAATGTTTTCTAAAGAATGATTTAAAGATAATAACTTTAGACATTTTGCAATTGTTTCTAAAAAAATTGTAAATAATTTTATTTAATAATTGCAGGCATATTTGTGCTTTGAATACGATAACAATGAATCCAAGCAAAAATAAATCACATTTGCCAGAATATTTATATATGGGAACTAATATCTCTATATTATAAAGTTACGATGTCGTAACAAGGATTCACAATGCAAATCTTCTTTTTAAAATTGAGTAAATATTATATTTTGTATTAAGTTTTTTTTTATTTAGTATACCTTAATTACTATGTAATAACTTTCCTTTGTTTCTATGGTTATTACTAAGCAAGCATATATTAAGTTTAAAATAGTAAACTTTTTAGGATATTGCAAATAATGCGGAGTAAATAACTAATTTTAAACATAAAATTGTGTATATTTATTTAGGATGAAATTTATTTAAGAAAATTTTCGCTTTATAAAAATTGACTATCCCTTACAAAAGCTATTTTTGATAAAAATTAACACTTTCAGTCTTTAAACAAAGCTACTTTTTGTGATGTATGGGCATACATTTTGAAACAAAGAGTTTATTTTAGGTAAAATAATCAAAATGCTAAGCATTTCTTTCAAAGCGAGTTCGTAAATTTAATTTCATTATTAGCTATTTTTTGCTGTATGAGTAAATTCAAAAATGTTCTGTATCAATTGTTAAGATACATTTCAGCGAAGTTTTGTTGTCATTCAACAATTCTTTATCACAAATGCATTCATATAAATTGAAAATCTTGTGTTTTGGTTATTCAGTTTTGAATCCAATGCAAATTTAAAGTGTTTTTTATAGTTTAAGATAGAAACAGGTTTCTAACAATAAACGAAAGTCTTCACCTATTGTGAGCAAACATACATTTGTGGTATTTAATTAAAGCAACTTGTTAGATTTTGAAATCGAAAAGGGAAGAAATGGAAAATTTAAAAAAAAAATGAATTAAAAGTGAATGTTTATGCATTTTACACTCGAGAACAATAAAACCGAAGAAACACGCCTTTTAAATTCGAAAGTTCGAATTCGGAAAAAAGGAACTCTTCTTGGGAGTCAGAATGAGTTGCAAATGCTTGGCGAGAAAAAAAATGAAGCCATTAAGAAAGTCGCCAAGTCGATGTGGATACTAGAGTCTCTAGATATTGGCTCTTCTAAAGTATACAGAGTCGTGACAATGGTATGACAACCCACCTTCACAGAGGTCATTGTTCTGTTAAATAAGTAACGGTAACAGCTCTTGGCATAGAGGGCAAAAAAAATTGTCACGTAATTACCACGAGTGGAAAGGAATCGCTTGAACTTGCAAAAACTACTAGATATCGGCACTCTTCCTAACGTATCGGTATCAAAGAGTTCTATAGTAGGGTAGAGCACTCTAAAAAATGAATGCTCAAAAACGACACAATTTTCCTTAATTTTGAAGATTCCGTTACTGGCAAATGCTTCGAGTTTTCGTTTCCTCAAAGTGGGGAAATTTGAATTGCCTTTTTTATGAGGATTTGAATGTCGTCTAATCTCAAGAAATATTTCGTCATTTTTGAGCACGTGAGTACAACAATGAGATTCAGTTTCCTCAAACTCAAGATACAGAATCGTCAAATCGCGATCGTAAAAGTGAGGATTCGCGTTTACTCAAAAGTCACATGATAGTTTGACGAAACAATCCTCAAAATTAACGAAATGAGGCTTGAGGATTCAAGAATTGTCAAAAATGAAAGTGTTATTTCTGAGAGTGAGGAACGACTCGCACTGAGCTGCCATCAGCAGACATGGCTCACTACAGAGCCCGAATCGAGTGGCAAAATTGCTAGTTATTTATAAATTTGATACTAAGAAAGGAAGTACACCCAGGGCAAAGGAGGGAATCAAACCCGCACCCGTTGCAGCGCGCGGACTTCTAGCGTTACGGCCTGCGATCCAGACCACTCGGCCATCGGGCCCCACATGCCACCCTGTATTGTCTCCATGTTGGTCCATGGTGGTATTGCCAGGATCAGTCCCTACCCTACAAGTCATATTGTTTGACCCTATACATGGCCAAGTAAATTAGATTTTTTTAAAAAAAAACTTTAGTTGAAGCTCAACAAAACAGGACCCAAATTATAATTTTTGAAGACTTTTGACTTTGAATTGATGAATGACTTTTTTTTCGTACAAATAACTAACCTTTCGCATTAGAATATAGCGCCAAGTAATTCGCCAAGTGCTGGTTTGATGCGAACGATGGCCTAATTTGGTAAAACTATTTCACATTTGGTTTTTAAAAGCATCATCTTCGGCTTATTCTATCCTTTTTAACACTTTTAGAACAGCAAACGGAACAATTCACTCATTGGGAAGAAAAGAATGACTATTCCAGTCACGTCGAACAATTACACCAAACGAAATATCACTCCGGTTTCAATGTCGAAAAGAGTGAAGTTCTTTTTTTCGTTCGAATTTTGGTCTTTTGTTCGAACGTAGCGCGCGCTTGAGCTCGTATTGCTCCGATCACGAACGCTGTTACCGGATTTTAATGAGCTAAACAAACAATCCCGTTTTTCCTTTCAAGAAAAAGAAAATTTGCTTTGTTTTCTTGAGACAAAGACATTAAATGTATCGGTTGATGAAGGAAGAAAAGATGCAGCCCCTTTTCAACGACCATGAGATAGAGATAGAGCATCTAAAACAGTCAAAGTCACTAATTCCAAATGCAAGACAACGCAGAATTAATGATTTTTAGTTTAGTTTGAATCATCGTCGCACTAGAGGTACATGAGGGAGTCGTAATTTAGAACCACAGTCAAATGACGAGCCGACACTTGCGTAGGCACCCAACGCAACCGTTAAGGGCGACATCGTACGCAGCTTTAGGGCTTTGAAGGATATTTAACGTGCACCTCCTCTACACGGGGTATCATTCGTCGGACGTTTTTGGCTGCACGAGTTCGTTTTATAGGTCGGCAGCTATTTTGGCGATGCCCGGACCCGAAGCCTGTGGTATTTCGCATGTTAGGCGAATGCCTAACCGACTGGGATCCCCAGGGAGATTAATGATACTTTTATATAATCGCGGGTCCAAATCTCGCCCAAAGGGATTTTTGGTGTCAAAGGGAATTTCCAGTCTACTAAACACAGTATACACAGTTGAAAACAGTATAAAATTTTAATTATTTTTCATTTTATTTGTACTAAATAATTTTACAAAAATATCCGAATTAATTTCCAAATGAGGAATTAGATACCTATGAGTCAGCTACAGTTATCGTATTAAAAAAAAACATTTATAAAGTTATTAAAGACAGTTGAAAGAATATTGTAAAAAAAAATTCATTCCAGAGGCACTTTTGTTTAGAAACCCACGGTCAATCGGGCTTATTCGCCCTTTAACCCTTTCAGTACCAATGCCAATTTGGCATCATCATTTTAGAAAACATTTTCTGATCGTCTATGACGATATCAAAAAGCACATCATTCGATTCTTCAATTTTTTTTTTGTTTGAAAATATTTTTAATGAATACCAATATCCCTATTATTTTTTTAAAATTATGATCAGAAACACGATGGTGCCAAATGGCATCACTGGGACTGAAAGGGTTAAGACACCAAAAAGTAATTTCCTGTTTAATTCCTCGCAAAATATACTATTTTTTTTTTATCGTGTAATGCTTTAAAGATGTTGGTGGGGTAACCAGGAATATACTACATTGTTTTAAAAGTTATGTGATTACTGGTTCTATGAATTTAATTTTTTTTATTGTCTTACAAAGCCATATAAAGTATCAATACCATAAAAAAAATAACAATTCGAGTCTGTAGGAGAAAGCCAAACACATGTGACTTGGGTATGATATCCTGTTGTAATGTTAATCCCAATTTAAATGTACCAATACTCAGTCCACCGTTATAACATGTCTTTGTGAATATTTTGATAGAATGTAACTTTTCATTCTTCGAGATCTTTGAAAAATCTTCGTAAAAGCGTTTAAAAAGGGCGGAGAAGAACAAAAACAACTACAAAAGGGGGAACTATAAAAAGGGTGTATAGTATATCGTGCCGCATTTTAATAAGCTTTCGTTTGTCGCGTCAAAAGATCGAACACAAAGGGGGCAAAGAATGACGTTTTATGAAAATAAATGACATCATTTAACATGGTCTTTTGGCTTTTTCGCTTTTGGCATTCGAATCACAGAAGGGGGAAAAAAAGAACTTTGAGTGACAAATCCGACGCCCAAAACCTTTTGTGACTCCTCTCCGTGAGCTTGGGATTGTTAAAGGAACTGAAATGAAAAGAGGTATGGAAAGTTGAAGGCTTAAACTTAAATCCTACCGTTGGATTCATTGAGGCTCACCTCAGATTTAAGGGGGAATGGGCGTGCAGGGCCGGGGGTCTCCAAACTCAAGTGCCTCAATGTTAATCCAATGGGAAAAAATTATTTTCTTTGCCACATTTCTCCGGCTGTATTGAATATTTTTACAAGCGGATTTTTTTATGTGATAAATGTAGCTGACTTACAGGTCTCTATCTTCCCACTTTTTGAAATTAGTACGAATATTTTTTTTTAATATTCAATAAATTATTTTACACAAAATATTCGAAGCAATTTCAAAAAGTGGGAAGATAGAGACCTGTAAGTCAGCTACATTTATCACATAAAAAAATCCGCTTGTAAAAATATTCAATACAGCCGGAGAAATGTGGCAAAGAAAATAATTTTTTCCCATTGGATTAACATTGGGGCACTTAAGTTTGGAGACCCCCGGTCCTTTACGCCCATTCCCCCTTTAGGCTCTACTACAGGTTCTGGGCAATTTTTCTCAAAATTAAAAAAATATATAGGGTAGACTAAGCAGTGACTGAACGCTTAAGCACAATTTGTTTTGAGAAAATTCATACATTTTAAGAAAATATAGCTTGTGGGTTTATGGCAATGGGAACACATCTGTCATTATATGTAAATTCTACAAAAAAAAAAATTAGGCGACATTATATTGCATTGCTTTGGGTCTTTTGGGGGTCCAAACAAAAAGTGGTACAAAAGCCAAGTGAATGAACAGTACTTTTACCAGTGAATGAGCACAAAAATGTCCAGTCAATAAACATGTTGGATTTTAATTTATGACCAAGACAACCAATCAGATGTCAGATAGCTTCCTACTAGATAAGAGGAAGTCAGTATTGCCAATCCATCCAGTGGAATGATTTTTAATCCTTTCTTTTTAAATGTATTCACCAACTGTTCATTCACTGGGGCCTGTTCATTCACTGGTCAGTCTACCCTATTACAATAAATAAATCATTACATTGCATTAGGTTGTAATTTCGTGACTAAAATTTTTTCCAATGAAATTTACATTTTGATTTTTAGAAAGCGGGTTAGGCTAGGTTTGAATAAACGTCGCACTAGAGCTACACTAAGGCTATTGGCGACGGGCGTCGTATTGTAGAGCCACTGTCAAGTGACGAGCCGACGCCTGAATCGGCACCCAACGCAACCGATTTAGAAAGCTGGAATAGAGCACCAATCCGAGCACCTCAGGCATGTGCAGGAATGAGAGCTGAAGGGTCATACTTCATCTGAAACAAGCAAATTATAGAACGCGTGAAATAAAATGAAAGCTCATTAAAATGATTATTTTTGCTATTCTGCAGGTAAAATTTACGTATTTATCAAGTGAATAAATTATATATGTTGGAAAAAGAATCTGTTTTTAAATTCAGTGGATATTTTGTTGCAATTCGTAATTTGTTGTTTTGTGCGTGGATATTATGTTTTAATGTAATTTGAGAATTTTAATGGATACTTTAAAAAAAACTGTTGCTGTTTAAGTGGGATAATTTTAACACAATTAAAATCTGGCTATTGTGTTATTTAACCTTGAAGAGTAAAGTTTGCAACCCTTCTATAAGGCTTTCTACGTTTAGACTTATTCGTATCAAGAGGGGCAATTTTAAAAGGTTAGGTTTGAATTATCGTTACACTAGAGCTACACACGGGTTATTGGCGACGGGCGTCGTATTTTAGAACCACAGTCAAGTGACGAGCCAGCACCTCGTACGCAGCCTTAGGACCTGGAAGGATATTTAATGTGCACTCCATTACACGGGGTATTATTCGTCGGACATTTTTAGCTGCGCGGGCCGTTTATAGGTCGGCAGTTATTTTGGCGATGCCCGGACCCGAACCTGGGACCTTTTGCATGCTAGGCGAGTGCCTAACCGACTGGGCTCCCCAGCCCCGCAACTTTAAAAGGAGACCCCAACGAATGCAGGATTGTGGTTTTGGGCCTCTTTTGTAAATGCCGCCCTTTAAAATAATCAAAAAAATTGGGATTAATTTACTTAGCTTAATTCCAACTCTCAAAATCCCAAGTTTTACAAAACTGAATTGAATAAATTCTCAATTATCGAAAAAAAATACTTTTTATATAGAATTTTCAAAACTGAATTGAATAAATTCATTTCAGAATAAATTGCTTCATTTTTACAAAACTGAATTGAATAAATTCTCAATTTTCAAAAACAAAAAAAAATTGCAGAATCTGAAAAGATATGACGCCTCAACCCACCGAGACACAATCGGCTCTGTTCAGGGCCTGATTTCCGGCAGGGCAAACGGGGCACGTGCCCACTGCCCCCCACTCTAAGGGGCCCCAAATTTTCTCCAAGAACATTTATGCACAATACAACTGCCCTAAACTTTTTAATATGAAGTAAACAAAAAAATTTAGTTCATGAACAAAATTTACTATGAAATTCTGTTTCAACTCTAAATTAATCAATTCACAATATATTTTGGGGGAATTAAGCATGCTTTCCAAGCTAATTACTTCGGCTATTTTTTTTTTGGTAAACACTGTAAGATAGGGAAATACATGCAAATATTTTATCGAGGTACACTCTTAAAACAAAAGAGTGAAATCCACTCCAGTTGGAGAAGTGCATTTTCGACACCGTAAAGGCATGCATATTTACTCAGACTGAGTTAAAATCACTCGTTTGGAGTGATCCTGTCGGAGGTTTAACACACAAAGGATCCACTCCAAAAGGAGAAGCGCATTTTCCAGTCTGGAGGAGTGAAATCCACTCAGACTGAGTTAAATTAGGAGTGTTTGTTTTAAGAGTGTATGTTTTGGGGCCCCCACATTTGCTTGTGCCCTGGGCCCCTAAAGTTGTAAGTCGGGCCCTGGCTCTATTAGTGGGAATGCCATTATCCCCACCTCGGGGACTGCATTTGACACGCGCAGAGCTAAACAGACATTGAAAATCGCACTGAAAGAATCCAGTGACACCCGATCTTTTGTCAAAAGCTTAAACCATTCTCCATTTTCGGCTTTTGTGAGACGACTTCTGTTTTTGTGAGGTGATTAAAAAAGAAAAAAGAAATCGGGCTAATAAAAGAAAGTAATTGAGAATGATCAAAAGGACACGTTTCTTCTACGGTCAAATCAACCGTTAGCGTTGCTTTCAAAAGTAAAATTTGCTGAATGAATTTAATAATTAGTCAACAGTTCATTTTTGGCATTAAGGAATGCGAAGAATTAGAAGAGATTGCCATTTCTAAAAGTTATACTTTAACCCTCTAATGCATACTTTTTCCATATGGCAACCTAACATAATCCACTTTATTCTATTAGTAGAACTCTCTCTCGACAAATCCGTGTTGTTTTTTCATCTATTACACTCAATTTTTAATTTTTAGTTACTAATAACCCACATAGCTGACAGTAGTAAAAGTGTTTTTCAAAATTAAAGAGTGAGGTTATTAGCTGTTGTTAAATTACGTCTTTCGCAGTATTCAAAGTATAATAATATTAGTACTAAACACAAATAAATTGTTTTGAAAAAATAATTATAGTTCAAGAAGGTTTTTTAAAATATATTTAGTACTTTTCTAATCATTCTTATCAAAATTGGAATTTTGTAGTTGGTTTTTGCTATATGGCAAAAATTTAAATTCCAATGCAGTTAATTTTTGTTCAGTATTTTTCCCCATAAAGAATGAGTATCTGGATGCACGGCAGTGCATCGCCAAGTTCATAACGAAGGCGGCACTGACTATCCTTTACTGGGACCATTTCGGCATAATTTTGGAGACCCAGTTCTTTTCTTCTACGCACTTTAGATTCGAGTTTAGACTTTTTTCTGGGTGTCCTAGTGAGACTTAACCTAGAAAAAAATTTCCAGCGTTCGAAATTCATTTAAGCCAGAGATAAATGAACCAGAAAAACGACAAATATGTCCCTCACTCACTGACTGACTGACTCACTCACTGACGGGCGATCATAATGTTTAGGTACAACGGCTTGTTATGGAGTTACGAAAATTGGAACACTTATAGAATAGAGCATGCATATAACAGGAAAAATCCGAAATTCGAAGATTTTACCCGCGGTTGGGCGTAAACTGATTGGCGCCCTTTTTCATAAGCAGTTGCAATGCTCTCCATACGCTGATATACCAGCGGCGATTAAACGTCGTCGCCAACAATTCAAATAGTTATTTGCCTTCAGATACGTTAAAGGTTTTCATGTGTGGGATTTAGCACACGATATTACTAATTTAATGTGTCAACCTGAGCTGGCAACCAGCACCATGTTTTATAAAGAGCCATTGGTTGTTTGGAGGTAGGATTAACATCGCACAAGGGCTACATATGAGTAATGGTTGGAACCAATGCTTCACAACGGGCAAATGTTTTTTTTAAGGATTTTGCTTGCAGTCACGTTGTACTAGAGCTACATAAGGGTTATTGGCGGCGATTCTCGTATTTTTTAAATCGTGGTCAAGTGACGATTTCTTGAACAGAATCTTTCAAACAGTACCATCGGATTTAAAAAAATATTTTTTTTGTTAGAAAGAAATGACATATATCAAAGGCTTGACCTATGTTTTATACTTTTTGTCCGTCCGTCTGTACGCTTTTTCGTCCGTCTGTTCTTTATAAGACGGTCTGTCATAATTTCGGTTCTAATCGTCCGATTTTAAAAAACTTTTTTTTTATAAATGTATGGCTTCATATTTCATACTTTGTGTCCATCTGTCGGTACGTTTTTCTGTCCGTCTGTCAATCTGCCCTTTATAAGAATTTCTGTCATATTTTCGGTTCTAACCGCCCGATTTTAAAAATTATTTTTTGTTAGAAAGGTATGACATCAAACACCTATATTTCAAACTTTTTGATTTTTTTTCTGTACGTTTTTCTGTCCGTCTGTCCTTTATAAGACGGTCTGTCATAATTTCGGTTCTAATCGTCTGATTTTAAAAAATCTTTTTTTTATAAAGTTATGGCATCATATTTCATACTTTGTGTCCGTCTGTCGGTACGTTTTTCTGTCCGTCTGTCAATCTGTCCTCTATAAGAAGGTCTGTCATATTTTCGGTTCTAACCGCTCGATTTTAAAAATTATTTTTTTGTTCGAAAGGTATGACATCAAACACCTATATTTCAAACTTTTTGATTTTTTGTCTGTACTTTTTTCTGTCCGTCTGTCCTTTATAAAACAGTCTGTCATTCTTTCGGTTCTAATCGTCCACTTTTAAAAATTCTTTTTTTTGTTGGAAAGGCATGTTTATAAAAGTTTAAATTACAACTAAATGTTGTGCTTGGCTATTTTTTTCTAAGGTGTATAAATTTTGTGTGGAAGCAGTTCCAGGTGACAGTTACTATTACAAACCTACTTGTTATTCTCTAAGAATTTCGGTGAGTATTAAAGTGACAGGACATCAGTAGGCTATTTTAGTTCTTTTAGAACTTCTTGTTTAAAAAGCAGTCAGAACAGGAAATAATTTCACTATAGATATTGTTTGGTTTCAGCTCTAGTGCGACGTTAATTCAATTGTTGTTACAAAATATACTTAAAAAGTTATAAACTATTTTTACTGCTTGTTGCCACCAATATATATTTCTTTTAAACAGGAATTGTTAATATTGTACTCGCCGCAGTGTAAATCTCCATCCTATGTTTATTTTATTAAGGATACTGCCTATTCACTAAACACATTATTCATTATACTTCCCCACTATGTGTTCCCACTTACAAAACGAAGTGAAATCCCAACAAAAACATCTCTGTAAAAGAAGGCCAAGTTCTTACAAAAAAAAGGTCTGGCCTACAAAAGAAGTGAAATCAACAAAAAGACCAAGTTCAATGGAATTTGCTGAGTTAAAGTTCTAGAAAAAAATTAAGCCTGGACAACCAAAGATTTGAAAACAAAAAAGGATCAAGTTCAATAGAAGTTGATGAGGTTATAAACCCCAAAACATTTTGTTTTAAGATGCAGCTTAGGTCTAACACATTCTTACTAGCTGTTTGTGTAACTTGGCCAATACGCATTGTGAATATGGAGTTGAACCCTTCGTACCTGGTTGAATTTCACCTCGGGGCGTTTGAGTAAGTCTGTATTTGATTTATCCTCAGTTAAGTGGTGAATGACACGCACCTCTCGGGTGGAAAGGGGTAAAATAGTAGTCGTACCACATGCGTTGGCGTTGCAGGTAAATAATAAAAATAAAAACGTTTGCTTTTGTTGCCAGGATTACCATCACACTTAGTTGGTGATACTTATCTGAATGAACATTTAGCTGTTTGCAACTGTTGAAGCGTTTTAATAAGGTAATCGTTCTATTTCCTTCAAAGAAAGTAAGAAAGAGTAATCAAAGCTCCATATATTATAGTAAAGCTTAGCGGTTTTACTACAAGATTCAAGCATTGGAAAACGAGATGCTACATTTACTTACGTGATCTAAAGTAATGCTCCAATCTCCATCGACTATTGTATTGATCTATTTAAAATTTTTAAAACATTTTTTTTTATTTTATTTTACTTGATTATCAATAAGGTTTCAGCTGAATAAGGAGAAAGACATGTTTTTTCAATTGCAAATAGCATTTATTAATATAAAAACACTAACAGAAATGTAATAATCTCGAACATATATATATATACATAAAACTACATAATACAAACTAACTAAATGTGTCAACTTTATAGTTCATTATTAAAACACCACAGCACATTATTGTTCAATAGATATACAACACATAGCCATCACCACGCAGAATACCACTAGGATTAACCATTTGATTAACTAGGGATAAATCAAATACAGACTTACTCAAACGCCCCGAGGTGAAATTCAACCAGGTACGAAGGGTTCAACTCCATATTCACAATGCGTATTGGCCAAGTTACACAAACAGCTAGTAAGAATGTGTTAGACCTAAGCTGCATCTTAAAACAAAATGTTTTGGGGTTTATAACCTCATCAACTTCTATTGAACTTGATCCTTTTTTGTTTTCAAATCTTTGGTTGTCCAGGCTTAATTTTTTTCTAGAACTTTAACTCAGCAAATTCCATTGAACTTGGTCTTTTTGTTGATTTCACTTCTTTTGTAGGCCAGACCTTTTTTTTGTAAGAACTTGGCCTTCTTTTACAGAGATGTTTTTGTTGGGATTAAAGATACAAATATATTTTTTCGGGATGAAAAATAAATTCCTGCATTACAAGTTAAAAGACAAACTGGAAACTAAAAAATTAATTAAAATAATTAGAATTTAATAATGCAAAGAAATGAGAGAGAATAAAATAAATGGTTAAATCAGTAAAGATTTTTTTAAAAAAGTAGTTGAGAACGGTCAAAGGAAACGTTTCTTCAACGGTCAAATCAACCGTTAGCGTTGCTTTTAAAAGTAAAATTTGCTGAGGATCGGAACCGGTTAAGAGATATTGAATTTGATAATTTAGTCAACAGTTCGTTTTTAACGTTACAGTATTCAAAGAGTTATAGATGATTTTATAATATTGCATTTAAAGGAGAATGGGCACGGTGGGTCTCCAAAGCAAAATGTTTCAGTTAGTTAGGTTTGAATTATCGTCACACTAGAGCTACACGAGGGCTATTGGCGACGGGCGTCGTATTTTAGAACCACTCAAAGTGCTTCAGTGTTAATCCAAAGGAAAAACAATTTTAACTGACACATTTCTCCGGCTGTATTGAATATCTTTACAAACGGCTTTTTTTAATGTGATAAATGTACCTGACTTACAGGTCCCGACAATCCCACTTTTTTAAATTGGTACGAATATTTTTTCCAACATGCAAAATAAATAATTTTACACAACATATTAGAAGCAATTTCAAAAAGGGGATTGTAGAAACCTGTAAGTTATATACATTTAACATTTAAAAAAAACATTTGTAAAAATATTCAATACTACCGGAGAAATGTGGCAGAGAAAATAGTTGTTTTCCCTTAGGATTAACATTGAGATTGCACTTGAGATTGGAGACCCGCGGTCCAGCGCGCATATATTTATATTAGCCCCCTTAAGGTATGACAAATTTGTAACAAAAAAGGGATTTAAATTTATTAAACAATCTATACAGTTGCGGAATTTAACTCCGCAATGAATTAGAGAGGAATAAAATTAATTTTTAATATTAAATTTGGAAAAATTATAAAAGTAAGTAATTGAGAACGATCAAAGAGGACACGTTTCTTCAACGGTCAAATCAACTGTAGAGTTGCTTCAAAAAGTAAAAATTGCTGATTATTGGAACCAGTCAAATGATAAGGAATTTGATAATTAGTCAACAGTTACCAGTTCTTAACATTAAGGAACGCGAAGATTTAGAGGTTAAGTTAGGATTGAATTATCGTCGCACTAGAACTACACGAGAGCTATTGGCGACGGGCGTCGTATTCTAGAACCACAGTCAAGTGACGAGCCGACCCCTTGGAAGAATATTTAACGTGCACTTCTTTACACGGGGTATTATTCGTCGGACATTTTTTTGGCTGCACGGGCCGTTTATAGGTCGGCAGTTATTTTGGCGATGCCTGGACCCGAACCTGGAACCTTGCGCATGGTAGGCGAGTGCCTAACCGACTGGGCTGCCCAGCCCGTTCGAAGAATTAGAGGAGATAGTCAGAGTCACATCTAGAATTTGTATTTTGCACGAATTGGAAACTAAAAATAACTTTAAAAAACATTAAAGATCAACAGTTGCAGAACTTAATAAGCATAGTAATACAATGAGTTAGAAAACGATTAAGTACTGCAGTTAATATCTCTTTGATAGTCAGCTCTCAACGAAATCGGCTTTAAATCCCCTGTAAATCATTGTCATACACACAGGAAAACCGACCATTCTCAAAGTGATATTAGGGTTTTCTTTTCTCACTCCATCGAAATATATCATTGGCGACATTTTTTTGTGTTTGTCCTTTGAAGAAAATTAATTTCCCTGTCGTTTTTCTCTTTCATATAACGAAAAATACTGCGAAAAAAACGACACATTCGGACACAGCGGCAGGTATTAGTTTGTGGCACAGACCTCTCGATACTATCGTACGACAAGATTGTAACTATCAACTTTAATTTTAGAGCGCATGGTGATATTTGGTTTTAGTTGTTCCACACCTGAACAGGTTATGTTAGGTTGAACTAGCGTCGTACCAGTGCTACAAGAAGGATATATGCAAACTTCAAGTGCCTCAATGTTAATCCAGTGGTAAAAAAATATTTTCTCTGCCCCATTTCTGCGGCTGTATTGAATATTTTAACAAACGTTTTTTTTTAAATGATAAATGTATAAAACTTAAAGTTCTCTAAAAATCCCACTTTTGAAAATTGTTTCTAATATTTTGTGCAAAATTATTTATTGAGTATTAAAATAAATATTCGAACCCACTTCAAAAAGTGGGATTGTCGGGACATGCAAGTCATTGCACATTTCACATAAAGAAATCCGTTTGTAAAAATATTCAATACAGCCGGAGAAATGTGGCAGAAAAAATATTTTTTTCTCCAGATAAACTCTTTTTCTCTAGATTAATGCAATGCTGCACTTTTCTTTAGAGACCCGCGGTCCAGCGCGTCCATTCCCCCTTAAGTAGCCAAATAGTCAAATCATATGAATAGAATAGGGGAAGAACCGCTTTGATTTTTCAGAGTCTTTCCGTAATTGTGTCTGCTTGGCGGACATTGGAGACCGGAAACCGGTTTTTCTTTCGGTTCTTCGTTCGCGGTCGCGGTACAAACGTGTGACTCATTTCCACTGATCTCTGGCGCGAATCAGGGTTGCCACGAAAGATAAACAAAGCGAGTCACCTGTTTCTTTACACCAGTTCATTCAATTTCTCACTATCATATCCCCGAAGAGGCTATTAAGGAAACCCTTCTACGAAATAAAGCGGCTCTTCCCCTGCGTACTCTTCATAAAATACCCATGAAATATTCGCAGAGTCATGCCAATACCACCTAGATTAGAAGGTCGGCGAACTAAATGCTTGACTTCAAATTAGTGGACCGATTCTGTGGTTTTGACCAATGATCATTCGTGACTAGATCTTGTATTTGGATAAATTTTCAAGATAAGATGAATCAAGATGCGACGTCATTTTAAGATACGACGTTATTGGTCAACAAATCGAAATTGGTCCACTAGTGTGACGTTGTGCTGCTTAGTTCTTCGGCCTTCTAATCTAGGTGGTATTGGTCATGCACACACGTTTTATTAGTACTTGCAAAAGTCGTTTGTTTACAAGCAACTCAAGTCGTTACCTATACAATTTTGTCTAACCAATGCCGTTACCTCCAAAAGAAAGACTCCCTGCCCCCTTAAAAAAAAAATCCTGAAGGAATCGTCATGTCAACCCGATTATCAACCAAACTCATCTTTTTTTGAACAATGAAAAAAAGTGACTTTGACTCCAAGCCAGTTGATTCCATTTATCATTTATTCCAGGCATAAAAGGAACCCCACGGGAGCTCCTTTAGATCGCCCCCTTCCCCCTCCGTAGGTGTAAATGACATCCCCCCCTATCTCTGTCAGAGTGACCTTTAATATCATTTATTAGGAGGACACAGGCCGCGATTACCGATGGCCTTTTGTTGTTGAGGGTGTTGGTATTTCTAGGCGAAAGTTAAGGCGAGATCTTGTTACTGAAAAAAGATTAAATGGCCTTACAAAACATTGAGAATTTCAAATATATTTAAATAACTTTATTTAAAGTAAAGTTATATTTGCAGAAGACAAAATGAAAATAGCAATAGAAAAAATGAAACTTAATGGGTTTACTTTACAGACCCTTAGGGTACAGCTGTGGAAATAAAAAAGTACCCACTTGAGGTTATTTCATCCGTTAGTCACCCTATTGAATCGGACCTTTTTGAGATTGTGATCAATTAACATTCTGAGTTAATTGCACGATACAAAATTTGCATAAGGGGCCGTCTTCATATTAAAAATATTACGATCTTTGAAATTTCCAATAGCAACACCCAATTTTAATAACTTCGAAATGTTAAGCACTCTTGAAAACCCTTAAATCTAAGTTTTTGTTACATTTGGATGAATATTTGACGAGTTATTCAATCGAATCACTTGTGGACCTTTTGGGGACCATCTCTAAAATGACAAGCAAGCATGCATGCAAAGCCGTCCTTATTTATCAATTCACGTAATCTTATACACAGTCCCCTAAAGGGTAATTATAAAGTATTTTGTGATTTACTCAGCAAATTATGAATAAACATTTTTAAAAATTGGGATTTCGCTTAAACTTCCTGTCTTAAATTTATTTCTGTAAAAATATTTCGGGGTTTCTATTCATATTTTTTTTAAAAATTATTATAATAATTATTTAAAAATATAAAAATTGTTTTAAATACCCCAATATTGAATGCATTTTGTTTGGGTTATTATAATTTCTTTTCAGTAAAAAAATTTGTTTCATTATCTTAATTATTTATAGATCGGGATAGTTTTTTATGTGCAACTCATTTAACATTATGGGACCTAAACTTTGCACGTCTCTTACTCCTCTAATAATGCTTAAAAACTAACAAAATTTGGCATTTCGTATTAACGTAGGTCAGAGATTTGAAATATGGATTCAAAAAAGGGTGTTGCTATTGGAAATTTTAAAGTTAGTAACATTTTTAATATGAAGATGGCCCCTTATGCAAATTTTGTGTCATGCAATCAACTCAGAATGTTAATTGTTCACAATGTCAAAAAGGTCCGATTCTTTAGGATGAATAACGGAGGAAATAACCTCAAGTGGGTACTTTTTTATTTCCACAGCTGTACCTTCAATACACTGTGTGCTGTAGAGGGTAACGACAAGGAGCATAGCATGTGTGCCATGCTACAATCGTTATCGCTCAGCCAAACTCGCCAATAAAACAGAACTAGTTATTTTTCCAGTTTTACACATATAAACATTATGTTGTTGCTAATAGTTTGGAAGAAATAAGAATGTTTTTAACTTTCAAGTAAGCAATGACTTTGATTTGCGGTTTGTTTACGTTACCCCGCCAACTATTGTTCCGCCAACGCATGCCAAAGACCGTCTGTTAGCTTCGACATTAAAAATGGCATTTTCTGGTAGTATAATGATAAAAAATACTATTTTTAGAAATGTAATAGTCCACATGATGTTTAATTTACAATACAAAGATTAAAAAGTAAAGCTTTATACATTTTTCCCGAGTTTAAACAACTTTTGTATTCCATAGAAATGACACACGCCGGTATTAAAACATGGATTACAGCTTATTACCGTTAAGAATTTTAATCCAAAAAAGAATAAATATTGAAGAATATAGATCACTAAAAACAAAATCAATAACAAATAGTGGTTACGTTCCTTTGATTATATCGTTTAGATGCGATTCATTAGAGCTTCGCTGAGTCACCGTGTAATGTCTACGGGGAAAAAATAACAGCGCCGTATCTCTGGCGCAAGGCTATGCTCCAGCCAATCAGGTGAGAGCATCATGTCGCAACCCTCATACGCAGATATTCCAGTAACCCTACAGACCCTCAAACTAGACGTTCGTTTACATCGGAACTTACACTAATGTGCATTTCATAACCAAGTTACAATTTTTGAACTTTCACAGTTTAAAATGTTCTAATTTTGGAGAAAATTCGAATTATTTGAAAAAATACTCCACTTTCGCACAAAGCCGATCATTTTTCTTTCGTCTTGCCAGCTGAAGAATTAAAATTAAACACAAAAATAATTAAAATAAAAAAATCTGTCGCCATTTGGAAAATAATTTACATGTTTCACGTAACTATGTTACGGGAAGCATTCAGTCCAGGATTTTATTGATGGTTTAAGTGATGTAACTTTAAAGTAACTAATATAGTTTTTTTTTTAAGTAACCCTAACCATAACTTAAAAACAAGCCACTACTTTCCAATAACACAACAAGTTCAAAAGAATTTAATTCAACTTCCTTAACATCCCCATAACTTTAGCAAGAAGAATGGGGGTCCGAACTCAGGCAGGGGGCTTTTAACACACTGTTTACAGGGATTACCTGTTTTTTTCTTTGCGCTATCTCTGGTTATTAATACTATTTCATCCTCAAAAGACGAGTCAAGATTGAACTGTTTCCAGGTTGCGCCATTTTTTTCTTCATCCGATTCGAAAAGGTATTTCTTTTGAACGTAATTTAGTTTTTGCTACAAAAAGTTGATAGAGTGAGCGAGTGTCTTCTCGGAGGCTAGGAATGAAGGTGGGGATGTTTGGCGCTTAAAATTAGTGAAGATGTCCCAAAAATGCTATTCCCAAACCAACTGCAGTTCCAATGACATTTCAGTGGCAAAAAAAAAAATCTTTTTGATTTTACAGAATCAATAGTTAAAATTCAATTAAGAGTTTGTGGGTGAACTAAAATAGTCTACTTTATAGTTACTTTATAGTACCCACAGAAATTAATTACTAGAACGGATGGACAGCCAAATATTAAACGCAGGTATATCTGATGAAATACCTTTCAAACAAAATTTATAATAGCTAAATGATATTACGGAAATAAAAAAAAAGCAGTGGGGCAGACGGACGGAAATCTGTACAATCCTAAAAAAACTAATATCATCAAAACAATCTTTCAGATTTATAATTCTGAGAAAAGGAAATTAAGCGAAAAATCGAACTTTTCAGTTAAAACTGTGTTACAGCATAATATCTGAATTAATGAAACAGATTTAATAATTCCCTTCACTTGTAGCATTTAAGTTGCCGTTAATAGTTTTTATTGAATCATCGGTATTTAGGTTACAGTCCAAACATAACGTCAAATAGTTAGCCAAAAGTCATTTTGGGCCTATTCTGTTAGCGATAGACACATTCGCGTGGCAAACCCAATTTGCATTGGCTTTCGACAAAACAGCATCCCCCTCTCAATCTAACCTTCATAAACTGCACACGACGTTTATATTTCTTGTTTTATATCGCCACCCCCTACAAATACCAGGGGCGGGGGGTGAACACCTTTGTAGTGCTGTCGTTTGATTTATAGGGCTGTTTATCGCGCGCCTGAACACCGAACGGGACAATGGCTACAAGAATGATCGC
This sequence comes from Hylyphantes graminicola, assembly GCA_023701765.1. Taxonomy (NCBI): domain Eukaryota; kingdom Metazoa; phylum Arthropoda; class Arachnida; order Araneae; family Linyphiidae; genus Hylyphantes; species Hylyphantes graminicola. The sequence continues at coordinate 73,224,098 of CM043114.1, read as the reverse complement.
TATTTTCCCTTTATTGTAAGCGCCCAAACTATATTTTTAGTTACTACCTGCTAAGAGAGTTACGCTGCATTAACACCATCACAACAAATTATTTTGTTTACATTGTGAAAAAATATGCCGGCAGTGAATCACTGAAGAACTGTTTGGGGTTTGGATCTGTTAAGATTCCACTAGAACTGCTTATGGGACTATTAGATGACTGATTTGGTAGCATCGAAACGCGATTGATTAACCAGTGCAACTCAAAATAATTGTCACTGCGATGGTTTACTCTTAGCAATTGCAAGTAGTTGAATCGTTTTCCTTTTACTGAAAGATCTTTAACTTTGACCCCTCAAACTTTAATAATTTTTATTTACAAAACCAAAATATATACTTGTCTAATATAAATAAAAATTAGGTGTCAGGTGCCTTTTACATACCTTTCAAACAAAATTTTACAATACCTAACTGACACATAAAAGAAGTTAAAAATGCGGTATAGATAGAAATATATAATTCTAAAAAAAAATCAAAACATAACCAAATAATATAATAATTAAATATAATCTGTCAAATTTATAATTCTTTGAATTAAGAAAAGAAAGTTAATCAAAAAAATCACACTTTGTAGTTGCCAAACTGTATAGCATGCGATCAAACATGACATAAAGAATGTACCCTTAAATTATCCACCAAATTTAAAAAGGTCAACAAATCCCAGCCTGTCTGATGTACCATATTTTTAAAAAAAATACTTTAAATCCTAAATGGCTCATAAGGAACCATCAACATTTTTGCGATCTCTATGGGTATTTCTACGTGCATATTGTTTTACACAGTCCACAGTGAATGAAATAATATGAATTGATACAATTATTTGAGGACCAAGTATGCAAAAAATATATGAAACATTATTTTTAATAAATGCGGACTCAAAACATACCCAGATAAAACTAAACGCCGTAAATTGTGTAATCCACGATTCCGTATGGTGAGGTATATATAGTAAAAAGACCTTTAGACTAAACTTATCAGATTCGTTTCAACGATTAACTTTTCGATGAGGAAATCATGATTAAACTTTCATAAATTATATTAACGTCATTTTCATTTGAAAAAAATATGTATATACAAAAAAACAACAACAAAAGTAAGTGTGTATTTGTACAATTTTTAAAGCTATATATAGTTTTAGTTTTTACAAACTAAACTCTCCAGCAAATTCAGTATGTCTGGTCACCCTACTGTAGATGCTAAAACTTCATCATCAAGAAGTCAAAAGGACATTTTTTGAAGCATTGGTTTGGACATCATTATTTAGACGATATATTTAGACATATTTAGACAACTCTGTAAAAAGTATGTGTTTGGTGAAAATAAATAGAATGGGTTTTTCGAAGTTACTGACACCACTATAACAACTCTTCGGCTGTTTTCCCCTACTGTAAACGCTACAACTTCATCATAGAGAAGCTAGACATTTTTAGGCGCATTGTTTGGGACATTATTTAGACAATACATTCAGACACATTTGGACAACTCTGTAAAAAGTATGTCTTCTGTTCTGAGCCTAAGTAGAATATGTGGTTTTCGAAGTTGCCGACGTCACTATATCTTTTCGGCTGTTTTTTTGTGATCTTAATTATCAAGGAGGTAAAATATAGTAAACTAAGAAAAGAATGATTATGAAAAATATTTAAGTACAAATTAACTCTTACCTTTACCTTATTACCTTTTGAAGTCATCGATAAACAAAAGTTTCCAAGAAATATTTCTTCATGCAAGCGAATAGCCACCCGAAATGTCCAACGATTATTCAAAGTCAAAATAATGATGATTCAATAATAATTCTTGAAACAAAAAGTTGCACTTTTCAGGAAAATTGTATACACACTGCAAAGGAAACAATATACACAACAAACAACGAGCAACAGTTAAATGTTAAAAGCAAATACTTTGTACTACGAAATTATTTAGCATGTATTGGCAACGGGCATGACAGCTCAAATGTTGTGCTAGTAATCTAACCGTGAGTCAGAAGTTCTATATGAACATACTTTCAAGTCTCATTTTAATGATTAACGTTACTATTAGTCCTCGTGTAGCTCTTATGCGACGAAAATTCAACGCAACTCAACATGATGAAGCCTCAATAGTAAAACTTTACATACGTTCTTTTAGTATACTATTAGAATTACAACAAAAATAAGTCTAACGCAGTTCAAATATTCAATAAAAATCTGCATTGGTGTTGGTCATCTGCCATAGGTCAAAACTACGATGTGCTGTTACCTCATTTGGGATGGGTTGGGTACAATTATAGACGCACTAGAGCTGCATGATGGCTATTGGCTAAGGGCGTCGTAATTTAGAACATAGTCAATTGACGAGCTGATACCTGAGTGGGCACCCAACGCCACAACATTTAGGAGCGACATCTACCCGTTGTTGAGAATTTGGAGCATATTTAAAGTGCACTGACTCCATATGAGGTATTATTCGCCAGGTTTTTCTTTGACAACACAGCCCGTTTATAGGCCGGCGGGTATTTTAGCAATGCCCAAGCCCGGGAGATCGCCTTATCGACTGGCCTCTCCAGTCCCGTGTACGATAGATTTACCATCACAACAACCCCTCCCTCATATACAGAGTGTTTATAAAATAACGCTCGCTATTCGGAGTGGTCTGTAGCTAGAATGAATAATCCAAATGCATCAAAAATTGAGACACTTTCTAATCAAGAAGGGGAAAAAAGAATGAAGTCATAAAAAAAAGACAGAATCCTAAAAATAATTATAAAAAAGAATAATCATAAAAACAAAATCACCTCTTGACTAGAATCTAAATTACGAGGCGTCGTCAATTATGGCCAATTACGGGCAACACAGCTAAATACGCCTCGTAATTTAGAACCCTGTCAAGAGACGAGTTTCTTTTTTACAAAAAAAGAATGTAATCATAAAAAGGAAACCCGTCTCTTGACCAAGGTTCTAATTACGAGTCGTAGCCATTTATGGCTAATTAAGGCCAACACATCCAATTACGCCTCGTAATTTAGAACCCTGGTCAAGAGACGAGTTTGTTTTTTATGGTTCCATTCTTTGTCCCCCTTCTTGATTAGTAAGTGTCTCAATGTTTGATGCATATGGATTATTCATTCAAAAGCTACAGACTACTTCGAATAGCGAGCGTTATTTTATAACCACCCTGTACATAACGTTATTTATCATAGAGATTTTGTTTGTCCAGCTCCATATGTTTATGAGACGGTCGAACGAGTACAGAACCTGCGAAAGTAACCACAGTGGCATGACACTTATAAACCCATAGCGGAACGCTGGCTCCCAATGACCAAGCAACAGGAATACGTTCCAAACCAAAATCCAAATTTTGATTGTCCAGCTCCATCCGTTTACGTGACGGTCGAACGAGTACAGAACCAGCGAAGGTAACCACAGTGGCATGACACTTATAAACCCATAGCGGAACGCTGGCTCCCAATGACCCAAGCAACAGGAATACGTTTCAAACCTAAATCACAAAGGTCGAAACGAATTCTTCAAATAGAAATGCTAAATAAAGTTCAATTTCTCTATTTAAACTGTATAAAATTCAGTCTAAAGCGGTCGTTACCAAATACGAATCTAAAGCCCGCATTCACTGCTTTTCAAATCCTTTCCAATAACTTACAATATTAGGAAGGAAGCACGTCACAAAAATGTAGATCGAATTTTGTGATCGGCTTATAACACGAAGTCCTCTTCTCTCCTTATTATAACGGATTCTTACATACTAAACCTTTCAAAATATGGACCCTCAAGAATAAATTACTCGGCTGCTGCTACTATGCTGCTAATCGCTGCGTTGCTTTGACAAAATTATATTTTAAGGAAAAGGGTATTTTTTTGTCATTTTGTACTCAAGGTACAAAAGTTGCACGTTTAGTTTGAACGGACGATTTGAACAGGGCAAGAGCTTGGTTTGTTTGTAATATGAGGAGTACACGGGAAGAACCACTTGATTTTTTAGGAGTCTTACCTTATGTGTCTGCTTGGCGGACATTGGCGACAGGGAACCGGTTTTTCTTTCGGTTCTTCAATCGCGGTACCAACGTGTTACTGATCTCTGGCGTGAATCAGGGTTACCGCGAAAGATCAACAAGGCGAGTAACCGGTTTCTTTACACCAGTTTAGGCGATTTCGCGCTATCATCCCCAAAGAGGCTATTAAGGAAAGCCTTCTGCGAAATAAAGCGGTTCTTCCCGTGTACTCTTCATATATAAAATGAATAACAGTGTTTGAAGAAACTGTGACAGCACCGTGAGAGTGGAAATTCTAATTTGGACGACTTGGCTAAAAAAAAATTTATATACAGAATAGTACTCAAAAATCTCATGGCATATATTGAACTGGTATTATGGTATAATATAATTCTCAGAGGCAGGTTTAGGCTTAGGCCCGGGCATAGGGCGGCACATTTTGAGGGGCGCCAAAAAATTTAAGATAACTAAAATTAGTAATTATGTTTTTAAAAAAATGTTTAATGATAGAGAATTAGATTTCTTATTATTATTGTTATTATTTTCATTATTTTATTTATACCCACACACCACACGCATGTATGCACATGCACATCCGCATATTGGATCAAACAACTATTTTACCGCCGTTTTATCAGGGTCTAAAAGTATAGTCAAAATTCCCTTTTCCCCCCTAAGAAATTCTTAGAACGTTTTATTTTTTTTTTATTCTAATGACTTTGATATAAAAATATATTTCTAAAGCAATATTGTTTTTAAAAACAGATAAATTGAGGGAAATGAAGGTATGCTAGTAGAACGAAGTACAAAAGTAGAAGTGGAGAAGAGTTAAGGGGTCACAGGAGTCTTAAAAATGTGCAAAGAAGATACTACATAGCATAGTTTGATCTCTCTTGTAATTTTTTAACTACTCAATAAATGAGTATAATTTTTTATATGTAATTCTACAAGATTTATTTATTACAAAACAAGTTTTAAAATTTATGAAACTTTATCCAAAACTAAAATAAATGATATTAAACCTGAAGGTACTTGAACACACTGTGATTAGGCTTGCGCGGCAAATTGTGAGGTCAAAATTGAAAAAATGAATAAGAAAAGGACTTTATATTGTACAAATATGTACAGACTAGGACTTATACCTAAATTCTCAGCTCAATTTCAATTAGAAATTATTTTTTTAAAAATTTAAAATCAAAATTTTTAATGTTTTAATAATTTTTTTAGAAAAAAGTTATTAAAATAATTTCTAATTAAAATTGAGCTGAGAATTTAGGTATAAGTCCTAGTCTGTACATATTTGTACAATATAAAGTCCTTTTCTTATTCATTTTTTCAATTTTGACCTCACAATTTGCCGCGCAAGCCTAATCACAGTGTGTTCAAGTACCTTCAGGTTTAATATCATTTATTTTAGTTTTGGCTAAAGTTTCATAAATTTTAAAACTTGTTTTATATAAATAATAAATAATAATTGTTTATAATAAATAAATCTTGTAGAATTACATGTAAAAAAATTATACTTATACATTGAGTAGTTCAAAAATGACATGAAAGATCAAACTTTGCTTTGTAGTATCTTCTTTGCACATTTTTAAGACTCCTTAGACCCCTTAATGCAAGACGTGATTTCATTTTGATATTTCATCGGTCAGTGAAGCGGATCCATCAAACGAGTCGGTTTCTAGGACATTTCATTAAAGTAGGATTATATTATTTCTAATTTAATCAAAATTTAATAAACACAGAAGCAATTTCCAACACGTCACGTTAAAATTCTTTATTCTAAAATAGTTACAAAATTGCAAAAGAAACCTTTTTTTATTAAAAATGCATGTTGCGTCAGTAAACACTTTGTCAAACTATAGCATCGTCCTACACTTTCCCAAAGGGTTGCACACTAAGTTGAAAAGCAAATATGTATGTCACTTAAGAGGAAATTGACTGTATAAGATTGAAAATCCCTTGTAGAAAAGCCTAGCTCTCTATCATATCTGAAAGGAATATAACATATTAGAGTACGCTCTATAGGACTTCATATGTAAATTTGAGGTCTTTGAAGAGTTTTGCTGCTTCAAATGAGGAAGTATCAAAAATATGTTACACTTGATTTTTTATACAGCTGCTTTTATGCTGAAATACGTCAAAAATTGCCAATTTTAGAAGTAGAGAATTCGAGTTTTTATAGATATCAATGAAATTGATAAATTGAATTGCAATAATACGTAAAATTTTCAATCTCCAATGAACAAATCGACCATTAAACCAAGAGAACATGCCCCATAATACCATTTTTTATTTAGTTGAATTGACTTCACACTACTGTGACGTCAATTGCTCTTGTACGAAATCGGACTATCTCGAAATTCTTAAGATGATTCACGAACTCAATCGAATTCAATATTCACAACTCTGTCAAATTACAGGAATTTTTACTCTCAGAAACACCTCGAAAATCTGCATACATGACTCACGAGAACAAAAAAAAGATGAAGAAATAAATAGAACATCGACAAGAAAAGGCGCGCGAATAAAAAGGGCCGAGTTGAGATAATGCCCTCCTGCTGCTTCTGAGGTTTTTCCAGAGACAATGGCTGCTGCCACAAAACGCGGAGGAATAGTAGACCTCTGCGGTGAGCAGATAAGCGCATTAGGCGGGGAATAATAGGGGAGAACTTGCCACAGAATCGCATTCATCGTATTTTGGTACGGGTATTTGCATGTTAAAACTCTCTTCTCAGGCACACAATAAATTGTCGTCCACTGTCGGGTTCGGGGTTACCGTAACTGGCGACTCATCACGTTTCGAAAACGGTACAAGCGTTTAATGAACGAGTTTCTGACACATTTAACACAAATAAATTTGAAAACAAACTGATTTTTAGACAGTTACATTTATCACATATTAAAAAGCGTTTACAAATATAGTCAATGTAACTTCAATGTAAATAAAACAATGTAACTGTACGCCGGACCTTGTAGCAGCGGAAAGGCCCTATACCATGTCGACAGTTATTTTGTCAATGCCAGGACCCGAACCTGGGACCTATCACATGCAGGGCAACGCCTTATTGACTGGGCTCGCAGCCTTTAAAATGCAATTAAAAAATGCGCAAAAGGGTAAAATAGAGCCTTAGAGCACAAACTCTTCCCTGAGTCCAAAACGATTCCGGATACAAGTTATCTCCATTACGGAACGTTTTCGATGAATGAGAAAGGGCGCTTCGCGCCAATGCTCAGATACTTATATTTTGATTTCAGATTTCAGGTAAAATCTTTCATGAAATACTGCGGAACTAGGCTCTAGTGAAACCCAGACGCATAAGTATATGTGTGCAAGTCTTTGAAGAACTTCTGAATATGGAAATGCAAAATATAATTTAAAGATATAAGATAAAGCAGTGCAGTGCAGTCTGTTCTATTATCTGGCGATGCAAAATGGTGTCCCATCGCCAAAAGGAATGGGACAACCCTTCGATGGGGGGGGGGGGGGGGCGACCTTACGGGGATTGAAATTGACTGAAGGGTGTATCATCTCCCCGCGTCATTGTCAAGTGTTCCCAAAGAGAAAGTCGTCTGCCTTTTCAAATAGAATTCCGCTCAATTTCAAAAGATACCTTCCGGATGAAAGAGAACACACTGGCACACACCGAACAACAAAAATAGAAATAAAAAAAAAGTTCCTCTTGAAAAGAAAACGATAATGATATATAATAGAAATAAGAATCCATTGTGTTCTACGTCTAGCCAATTCGGTTTGGACCAAGTCTGTTAAACGTATTTTAATGAGATTTTCGCGCTCAATTTAAAATCGAGAATATTCTTTTTCTTTTTTTAATAAGCTGTATCCGCTTTCAATTTACTCTGAAGATGAGTATTTTAATGAATTTGTATTCTAATCCACTCAACTCGGCTTCGAGAACGAAAGATCGTTTGCCCGCTGGGGATTGGACAGGAGCGGATTCAATTGATTCGAATGTTAGAGAGGGGTCATGTTTAAAGGACTTTTGCCTATCCTGCAAATCTATTGTCATGAATAAGCGTCATTTTTGTGGGAATATAATGAAATAGAAATATATCTCGGAGCTTAATGAAATTACATTCCTTTTAGAAAAAAGCGAAATGATAAGGATGAATGTGTAATGAGTTCGATTTGCATACAAATTGTATTCTGAGTTATTTAATATTGTGATTTTTATTCATTGGGAGCTATTTAATTTTTTTTTCTGAACAGTTAATAAACCTGCTTTCAATCAAGTTTTCCTTTAAAAAAATATTTATATATAATCAATTCATCTCTTAATTTAAATAAATTAAGATTGCAGTTTCATTATTCTAAAAAATAATAGCATAAAAAATAATGTACATCACTTAGAAATCCTGAACAGACAATAAATAAAATCCTAAGTAAAGCCGTTACAATAAAATTTAAAACCCTATAACACATCACAAGTATACTTTAAAAGGTTGCAAAATTGGTAAAAATAAACATTCAGTTTAGAAACGTTTTTCTTTTTAAAGTTTTTTTTTTCTTTTTTAGTGACTTACGAGCCAAGAAATATTTACTCTATATTTTTTAAGATAAAATTTAAGACACTGCTCAAAAGAATTAAGGGAGCATTTTGTATACTTTTGCTATATTCTTTCAGTTCAAACTTTTTATTTTTTATTCCAAAATTATAAAAACTAAAATTTAAGGGGAAGAGGGATTTAAATCCTAACTTTTAAACAAATTATAACAATATTATTTATTAAAAAATATATATAATCAATTTTTAAACATCTAAGAATGCAAGCGTGAAGAATTTAGGATCAATTTATTTCATACAATTTTTTTAGAGAGAATTATATTTTGCAATGTTATTCAGACTTTCATTGATTAAAAACAAACATTGTTTAATTCTTTAAAAGACATGACTCTACCATCTAACGATAAATAAATGCAAGCTCAACTTATTGAGAGAAAAAATCGCAAGCTGATAATTGAAAATGCAATCATTGGAGTGAAAGGGTTTAAACTTTCCCTAAATTGTTTTGAGCAGCGTATTAACATCCAGTGGACATTAATAAAATTAGCAAGAGCATAGGAAATAGACCAAGGCAGTTTTAAATTTTTAAGCACTGATATTTTAAGCAGACCTTAAAAAAAAAGATAGATTACGTTTAAAAATAATATTAAATATCTTATAAAAGAAAATATTGTATACATTTATTTTTAAAAATAAAAATAGTGAAAGATAGAGCACAAGATAAATGCAAAACCAAAAAAGTCAATTTTCAGCAATAAATACAAGAAATATCATTTTTAAATTTTAAATGTATGAATACATATTTTATGACACAAAAAGAAATTACATTTTAAATGAATCTGTTGATAGTATTTATTTATTTTTTAAACTATCAATTCATAATGGCAATTAAATTTTTAATCTGCAGAAGACAAGAAAATATTTGACCAAATTCAAAGAAAAAAAAGGAATATAATTAGAAAACTATAAATAGATCTAAAACTATGAATAACAACTATGTAATTTAACCTTATAAAGAAAAGAAAGCACAATCTAAAAGCCTTAATTAATAAAACGTTTTTGAAATGACATCCTGAAGAATTTGGCTAACACTTCAAATTATAAAAGAAAACAGATATTCTAGATTTCTAATCAATTGCCTTCTATAGTTAAATTTTTAGTTTCCTGGCACAGAAGCCACGACCATGGACGGAGCTATAGCTGGACTAGCTAAAGGCGCAGGACAATCACATGAAGACAAACTAAAATGGCTGAAATTTTACCATCTGACGCGTTTATAGCTCAGCCCATGGTCGTGGCTTCTGTGCACAAGGAAACTATGAGTTTAACTCTGAGAGTTAAACTCATAACCTCTGAGAGAATTCCCTAAATATTTTCAAATTAACATTTTAAATATTTCAAATAAACACCAAGGTTACACTGGATTTCAGACATTTGTTGGAAGCAAATATAAGCATTGTATTAGTGGAATACTTCAAGAAATGTGATGTAAGTATTACACAGAAAACAATACTTTTTTTTGTTTTTATTAGAACACAAAATCTATTTAACGCACAGTTTCGAGAAAAAGTATGAGTAAAAGAACAACTAAAATAGAATAGTTCTAATACTTCTAATTAAACTCAAGTGTTCCCAACCATCTCTTTGCTGAGAACTAAAAACTAAACAGCTAAATTTTCTTGATTATTTTAGAAAACAGCTCATTACAGTGTTGGTATACTAATATAAAAATAACTTAATTAACACAAAATCTGTATAGTGCTATAAAAATAAATAAACACAAAATATGTATAATGCTTAGGACATAATGCATATACAACATATGATATAGTTAGATAGAATACATATTATAATACTTAGGAAAATAGATGAGATATTCAACAATTTATAAAGAACAAAAAGTATAATCTAAAAAGTTAAATACCCCCCCCCCCCTTTTGCTAGTTTCTTTTTTAAACTAAAAAGACGATTTTTTAATAGAGTTTAAGGGTGTTTTTTTTATCTTTTAACAATTTCATTACTAATATTAACTATCGATCAAAAACAAATAGTTTTAACAATATTTTTTCTGCAAAATTGCAATTTATTTAATAAATTACTTTACAACTAAACAAAATACGGTTTAAAAAGTAGATGTTCAACTTTATAATAAGAACTCAAGTATGTTTGTCCTTTCCAATGGCAGCCCTAAACTGCTCAATCTCTGAACTTATTTTGGACAACAGTTCTTCGCAATGTTGATTCTCCTCTTCTAGGTATTTCTCTTTTTCTTGGCTAATGAAAGCAGCCACAATGTCGGATTGCATTCTTTTCTCACTGAAACAACACATATTTATGCAATAACCTACTAGTCTGTTTTGTCCTATATTTTAACTATAAGAAACGTTTTTAAGTTTCAATTATGTATGAGACATAAAAAGTTATATTTTCTTTTCAAAAGAATTTTGATTTCATTAAAAGGCTTACACCTAAATACACTGTTCTCCACATAGATATCATAGTTAAAGTATTTGATTGGCAGATCATGTGACCTCCAATGCTAACAACAGGACGCAAAAGGAGAGCAAAATTGGAAGGGTATGGGGCCAGTGTTGCCACCACTTTAAGGAGAAAAGTGCTACAGAAAAATAAAATTTAATTCTAAAATTTCAACAAAAAATACTAGCAGCATTTTTGGAATATTTTTAAGGACTTATTTAAAAAAACGTTAAACACTTTTCTCGTATTTTTAAAATATTTTTTGTAATTTTAGAATTAAATGGTGTTTTTTCATAGAACATTTCTCCTTAATGTGGTGGCAACACTGGCCCCTTGCCATAATGTTAAGGAGAAAAATACTACGCACAAATCACATTTACTTCCAAAATTACAAAAAAAATACTAGAAAAGCATTTCACGTTTTTCAAAAGTCACTAAAAATATTCCAAAATGCTCCACACAGGTTAATATTCGTCGGAAATTTTGGCTGCATGGGCCGTTTGTAGGTCGGCAGTTAGTTTTGCGATGCCCGGACCCAAACCTGAGACCTTCCGCATGGTCGCTCCGCCCATGGTCGTGGCTTCTGAGCAAGGAAACTATTATGAGTTTAACTATGGCAGTTAACTAAACAAAGAAAAACAATAATCTCTCACAAATACTGTTAAAAACTTACTTTTGGAGCCTATCTGGTGCATTTTTGCCAGACACCAAGTGTAGCAACGCCTGATAAGTGCCTTTAAAATTACTGTGCTCTTGGTTGAGATCCGTTAGGCTTTTTTTTAAGAACTCGTTTTCTTCCTAAAAATGTATATGATAGGGGGGGGAAGGTCAATTTTAATCGATAATAATAAAAGAAAGAGTCTGTCTGTCTGTGTGTATGTCTGTGGATCGCAAAAGACCTACTTAGACTGCACTAAAAAATTCGAAATTTTTAATATAGATTCCTTTTAATACCTACGTGTGCACCTGAGGCTTAGTTTTTTTATATTTGTTTGTTATTTTTAATTAATATAATAAGTTTCAAAAATACGTCATCCAGGTGGGATTGTGAGACCATAACATGGCTTGAAAATACATGGACCGGGCCGAAACGGGGGCTTGAAGCCTTCCCCTATTAGTTTGATTGGTTGAGATATATGCACTCGCCCTAAGGCTGCTTCATCTTCTATTAGTGTTTGCTTTTTTAAGTTAGCATGCACTAACACGAATTTAATTTTGTTTTGATTTTGAGTGCATTTTCACAAGTAAACATGCCTCTAAAAGGAAGCAATGCGAAGTTAACGGGTTCCCAGTAAGGCGGGACCATACTGCTAGTATAAATATATGAGGAAAATACTTTCAGTGCATCTAGAACAAAAATTTTAATGAAAAGAAAAATCTTCAATTTATAAATAAGTAAATATTCTCCTTATATTTTGTTTAAAAAAAAGATCTAGTAAGCTATTCAAATAAATTCACAAGTAACAGTAATTTTTCACTAGTGTTTCAATAAAAATGTAAATTAAAGCCATAAATTTTCAGCCAAAATACTAATTATGCAATGTAAATCATCAGCCGCATTACAACAATATATGTGAAGTACACTGAAGTAAACTAGCAATATTTGTTGTTAAATAACAACTTTTTGATGTAACAAACTAAAATAAGATATGGCCATTAGATTTTTAATATACATACCTTTTGTAATTCTAAGTTTCTTTTCAAATTTTCAATCTGGGTATCACGTTCAACTAATATTGTTGAATTATTTTGTACACTGTTCTTTAAAGAATTGTTCTGAAAAAAGAGAAATCTTAATGAATAGATGTTTTTATTTTGCATAAAAATCAGGATTCATACTTTATACATGATACTAAAAATTCAGGAGTTTCTAAGGAGTTTTTCAGGAGTGCAGCAATGTAAATTCAGGAGGTAACGAGGATTAGGTTAGGTTTTAATTATCGTCGCACTAGAGCTACACGAGATGGACGACGTATTTTAGAACCACAGTCAAGTGACGAGATGACACCTGAATAGGCACCCAATGCAACCATTAAGGCGACATCGTACACAGCGTTAGGACTTTGAAGGATATTTAACGTGCACTCCCTTACGGGGTATTATTCGTTGGACATTTTTGGCTGCACGGGCCGTTTATAGGTCGGCAGTTATTTTGGAAATGCCCGGACCCTAACCTGGGACCTTTCGCATGCTAGGCAAGTGCCCAACCGATTGGGCTCCCCAGCCCCCTGTAGGTAACTAGTAAAAGAGATTCGCCTACTAACTTTACTGCACTTCAAATGATGAAACAGAAGAAAATAATCTAAAGCAGGGGTTCCCAACCTTTTTGTATCTGCGTACCACTTGACTTTTTGAGAAATTTTGGCGTACCACCATACCTAAATATTTTAATAAACGTATAATATTTACTCTTTTAAAAGTGTTCAAAGGTTGTATGAGTAAAATTCATGAAAAAATTCGTATTTAATGATTAGATACTTGTTTATTTATAACATGCTTATAATAAAGGAGATATAAAAAGATTAAAATGGTATTAATTTACAGTTTTGTTTACTCTATAAGGATAAAACATGCAAATACAAAATAGTACAAACTCCACAAAATCCGACCCAGAAGTTAAAGATTTCCTCTTTAATATAATGTTAATGTTTAAAATAATGAGTAATATATTTGCGTGGCTCACTGCATATACGTACAGAAGCTATTTATAGCTTATCATGTTGCTCACATCACTCACGCGTACCACCTTAAATGTCGCCGCGTACCACCAGTGGTACGCGTACCACCGGTTGGGAACCCCTGATCTAAAGAGTTGTAAGGTACGTACATTTGGGGATATTATTTAGTATCACAATGTCTGAACTCTACTTTTTTTTTCTGTGATGGACTTATAGTGAACTGTCAAAACCAGTAGACTTATTCTGAATAAAGTATGGGAGAAAAGGACAGAGAAAGGAGAAAAACGATTCATGTTAGCAATTTTTTCAGGAGAGGGGGAAAAAATATCAGGAGCTAATTCACAAATTTCAAGAATTATAAGGGTCCTAAGAAAAAAAATATGAAATTCAGAAGTTTTTCCGGAATTTCAGGAGGTGTATGAACCCTGAAAATTGTAAAAGTGTAAAGAGAAGTTATATAGATAGACAATAGACATGCACATTATATCCCCACCCTTTATTATTTAGTAAAAATGAATATCCATTTTTAATTTTTTAGTTATTTTGAAGTTATTCATTCTACGAAAATATTTTTTAATTGATCACTCAAATTCATTTCATTTGTATTTTAGAACCACAACCCGCACTTGAATAGGCACCCAACGCAACCGTGAAGAAGTTAGCGGAGGAATGTGCCAAGTGACAATTTCGAAAAAATTGAGTATTTGTGTCAATGAACATGTTATTCTACAAAGATAAAGTCTTTTCTATACAGTTCCCCCCTTTTAATAAAATATATTTTTACTGTTTACAAGTACTGTTATCAGAGGATGTAAGTGCACAAACTAAAAACTTTGAATCTCATTTTCTCATGCTCACTTTTTTGCCACTTAGCATGTTCTCCCCATCAATTTTTAATCAGTTTCGCATCAAAAACTTATTTCTATGAAATTTTAAATTTATCAAAGTAATATCTAATTTGTGTTTTGTAGCAAGCTTACAGTTAAAATTAAAATAACTTAGGGGAGAGTGTTGTACCTTGGGACGCTTGTACCTTGGGACACTGACAATTTCTAAGAATCTATTGGCAATAATCATACATTGTTTATTTCTAATAGTAGCCTTAACCAACAGACATCATCAAAATAAAATTTAACACTAGCATCATTGTATTGATGAATTGGAGACAAAAAATAATATTTCATTACCCCAAAGTAAATATTTTTCTCATTCTAATATAATTTTTTACCTTTGTACTTTTACAAAAAGTCAACTGCATTTTATTTTCTTCATAAAAGAGAAGATTTTAAAATATTTTGGTTATGAGAAAATAATGATAATGCATTTAGATTGGCCACTATCTTGCTTTTATTTAAACCATGTAGTGTGTTGTACCTTAGGACAGTAGAGCATATTGTATCATCATATCATGTTAAATAATTAGGACTTGCAATTTTGCTGTATAATTTAAATTATTCTTGAATTATGAAGTTTTATTAGTGTATTTCTTTGAAAAACAATAAAGTTTGTTTCCTGACACAAATTAGTTCAAGTGTATGACTATTGACTGAATTATAAGGTATGTCCCAAGGTACAACATCATGTTGTACCTTGGGACAGTTTATCCTCTCTACTTTAAATGAGTGGCAATTTTTTAATTTTAAGATGCCAAAATTAAAAAAATATATATTATAGAGGAATATATTGGTGTGTTGAAATGCTGCTTTTAAATTTTTATTTTGACTATAATTATCGAAGAAAAAAATTAAAATGTAAAAATTGTCCCAAGGTACAACACTCTCCCCTATATCATTCTTAACTTAGTTTTTTTTTTAAAAAATAGTACCTCATTTTTCAAAGTTTCAGTTTCTTGAACTAACTGCTTAATACGCTCCTCAGCAACTTTGCTTGGCTAAAAATAAAATGGTCTCTATATTATACATGTCGAAAACCAGAAGTAATTTAACAATACTAAAAGATCTTAAGATACGAATACGAAATTACTGATAGAAAAATGATATCCATATTATTATTTTTTTTCTAAATAAGATAATGTCACTGCTTACCTAAATAATAATCAATATAAAGGCTATTCCTTTAATTTAAATAGTAAAATGGCAAGTTTCAATTTCTGCGACATGCCTTAAGTTATCTAGTGCTTACCCGGGCGCACAACGGTTAAGGGGCTAGCCTTTGGACTTCTGGGTTCGGGTTTGAATCCCGGTAAGGCATGGATGTTTATGTTTGTCAATAAATGGGGTTACTTGTCTATGTGTTTGTGTCGTCCTTTCTATGCGTGTCTCTTGTGCCTGTCACTTCTGGCAAGTGAAAATTTTTTGAGCTTTTTGAAATTTTTGAAAAAAAATTTAATGATTTTTCAAAGAATTCTAACATTGTATTGATACTCGTTCAACTTCATTTTTTTTATAAAAATATAAATGACTGATACCCGTAATCAAAGGCTGAAAACTGATATTTGTTTCTTCTTCTATATTGGACTAGGTCAATTTTGGAACTAATTAACGTGTCAATTGTTTGTGGGGAGGTTTTAAAAAATGTCCCCAAATGGGGACGCCAGGTCGCAAGAGGTTAAGCAAATAAAAGTTTCATTTATACAGAAACCAACACCTGTTGGTTCACCTTTACTGTACGGTAACTATTGGCGCAATTTTCAGATCTGGCGATAAATAGTTTTTTGTGGGAACCTGTCTGACTTCGAACGAAACCCGTAACGGTCAGATAGGTTTGCCGAAAAACGTTCGTTGCGAAGAGAGCATGACATCGAAAGTCGCCAGAATACGGACTTTTGGCACGATTTTGGAAAGTTCGCCAATAGTTACCGTACAGTAAATTTCTACCCACCTGTTTTGCGGCCTTCAAGAGTGCTTTAAGTCCCTCAATTTCCCTCTGCTGCGCCTTCTCCGACACTTTCAGCCTCTCCACTTCACAGATTAGGTCTTTGTGGTTCCTTTCGAAAGCCAAGTCAATCTCTCGCATCAGGGTGTAGAGCTCTTCTTCGCAAGTGGATGTCATTCCCTCGATGGTTGGCAGACTACAACAGAGAATGTGGCGTTAGTGGCAACAAGAGAATAGATAATTAATAGGGTAGAAATTTACTGTACGTTAACCATTGGCGAACCTTCCGAAATCGCGCCAGAAGTCCGTATTCTGGCGACTTTTGACGTCAGGCTCTCTTCACAACGATGACGTTTTCCGGCAACCCTATCTAACCATTATGCGTTTCGGTGAGGTCAGACAGGTTGCCATCAAAAACTATTTATCGCCAAATCGGGAAATCGCACCAATGGTTAATGTACAGTAAAGGTGAACCATTAATAGTTGAAGCAGAAAACTCATCAAAATCTTGATGTTAAAATTAAACCATTGACAGAAAATAACGCTGATATTGTAGAATATTACCATTTTAAATTAATATTTTAATTTTGAGAATAAAACTCATTTTAGAATAATTGTATTAATAATAAATAGAGAACTTAGCTCGTACCTCACATTTGGACCAAACGGGACGTTCTTTTCCATTTTTGGATAGGAAGCAATTTTACTTTAATAAAGTAAACAGTTGGCCGACTTGGTCTTAAATTGCCCTTTTAATTTATAAGTTATGAAACATTTTAGTTAATTAATTTTAAACATCTACACTTTCTTGCAACTTTCAGTTTTCATTTTGTTTTCAAAATAAATGCCAAAACCAAAACAATAACCAAGGCTAAACAGTCACAGTGAGGGAGCATTTTATCGAAATAAATTTGTTTGGTTTATTTGAATTCCCACTTCTTCGGGAGAACTGTAGGACTATTGGTGACGAACCTCGAAAACTACGATTGATTTGCCGTCTCTGTCACAATATTCTCCCTCGGAAAGGGTAGCTGGTTACCTGCAAAATTGAGTCGTATCTGCTGTTTACAATAGATACACATATTACAATCATCTATGTATCGAAAGTGAAATAGCCCAATTTTATTTTTAATTATTTGCTATTTTACTTTTAGGGGAAAAAGAGGTCGAGCATGATTTCTTAACTCAAATAACAGTCTGTGGCCGAATTCATGGTATGAAACATCAATCCCTCTTTCATAGGAGGGTTTGCGACTGCAATCCCGGTTTTTTCTGGGATTTGGTTTGGTTTTTGAATTATCGTCGCACTAGAGCTACACGAGGGCTATTGGCGACGGGCGTCGTATTTTAGAACCATAGTCAGGTGACGAGCCACACCTGAACAGGCACCCAACGCAACCATTAAGGGCGACATCTTACGCAGCGTTAGGACTTTGAAGGATATTTAACGTGCACTCCCTTACACGGGGTATTATTCGTTGGACATTTTTGGCTGCACGGGCCGTTTATAGGTCGGCATTTATTTTGGCGATGCCCGGACCCGAACCTGGGACCTTCCGCATGCTAAGCGAGTGCTTAACCGACTGGGCTCCCCAGCCCCTGGTTTTGTCTGGGAGAAAATTCATAAGAGGGAAAAATTGCTGATTTTGCTCTTCAATATATGGATTCGATGCCTCATGTAAATACTCCTTACATACGTTTATAGTTTATTGATGTAAATTTTACTTTTTCTTTCTTAAAAATATTCGTATCTTTATGAATTTAGTTGCCTAATTCAGCTTTAATTAGTCGTAAAATATGCAGCCCCAAAAAAATTCGCCGCTCTAGTTTAAATTAGTTTACCGATATGTTGTGAGTTGGAATTGAACATTTATTACCCCACTTAAACATGAGGGGGAGAGTGCGGGAGGGGACAAGGGGTGCTTCACATTTAAACAAAGCGAATTTTATTAAACTAGTAAGAAAATTAGTAATTAACAAATGAATATTTGTAGCTATATTTTCAAATAGATGGTATTCCTTTTAATTTCATGGATAAAATTAGCATAGAATATTAAATGCTAAGTAGTTGCATACAACCACTGAGGAATTGTTCATGGTCTAGAATTTTTTTAAAAAGGAAAGTTTTAAGTTGTAAAACCTTAATATAAAATATAATACTTGTTTTCCCTTATAAAACAATTAATAAGACTTGAATAACTGCACAAGGACAAAGCATCGGAACTTTTGTTGCAAAGCCACCAGGTTACCTTTGGTCTGGTTAATATCAAAATGGACACAGCAGGCATTGGCCCTCTATGAGCTTTCCACCACTGGTTCCTTTTAGAATAAATGTAGGTCCCATTGTGAAAATATTGTGAACTCAAGATTCTATTAAAATGCAAAATAAAAACTTTTATTTCTTAGAGTTGCTGCATTTCGAAAATATACTAATTTGTTTACAAGTAATGTTTTACAAAATAATAAAGAGTATTCACACGCATGCAACATAAATATTTACAATATACAGTAGTGGAATGTGAACTAAAGACCGAAATAGTGAACCTGTGAAGCATAGCATTTTGTACATTTTTTCCCGATGTTTCGACCACTTAAAAAAAAACCTCTAATTGGCTTGTTTCAGATGACGCAGCACCTAGTTTTCATTCTTTCTCTTCAGAAATTTCATTGGTTGTTTCACTCTCAATAATCAGGGTTTTTTTTTGCCTACGGACTTCTATTTTAGAGTTCTCCATGAGGAACTAGTTTTTTAATTCTTGCTATTTAATTTGAACAATATTAAAACTATAACTAGCAAGTTGTGTTTATCATGTTCCAAATTCGTATAAAATGTTAATGAAACTAGTGATTACTTTCAATCTATTACATTTCATGGATAGTAAATAGATATTTATGAAGAAAATTTGAAATATACTACTGCAAAATTTCGTGCGATCTTGACATATCTTTTAAATTTATGCATATGCATCAAACATTCAAATGCTAAAGTTAAAATAATCCTTAATTTTATCATGTAATATTAACGGCTCTTTATTAATGGAATTAAATTATTTCAACTTGTGCTGGACCAAAAATGAAAACAACACCAATGTAACTGTTGCCACTCATGGTGAAACATGCCCTTTAATTAGTAAAATACATTTAAATATAAAACACTTTAGCTGCCGCCTCAGATTGATGCATAATTAAAAAAAAAAAAACGAGACAGCACAAATAAAAAATATTTCTAGAATTATTGCTCCAATAAAATATAGATTTAAAATGAGTTAACTAATATTAAATTTTGTTCGAAGTGAAAGCTAAAATTGTGCCTGTTTCAATGTAACTATCAGAAAAAGGAATAATACTGCTTATTTTTTTTAAATAGAAAAAGATATTAGGTAGTAATTTATTTCGTAAACTAAAATCTACCCTAGGGAATAATCACATTTCTATATTGAGATTCATGAAATGTCAAACATTTGATAATTCAATTTTTACTATAAACATTGATTATTTAAGCATTTAATTTTAAAACAATGTAAAAATGCGTTTTTTTTTACAAGTTATTTTATCATAACATTCTTTTTTCATCACTCAAACAATATGTTTAAATAATGGAACTTGAATACAGCAGCATATTACAATCAACTTATTTTTTTGAATGAATATCAAGTTCCATTTTTAAAACCAAATATTACAATCACACAAACGGTTTTGCAAATTTTTTAAATATATATATATATTTTTTAATTTAGGCAGAAATCGCTTTAAACAAGACATTTAACTTCCTGAAAGCACCAAGTTTCTTAATAAAGCACTCAAATACACAATGAATATACAAAAATACCAACTGTTAACACATTAATGACGACTTTGCAAGTGCCATTACCACCCTCATTTTCAAATAAATACACTCAACTTGAAAGGGTTTTTTTTCCCTTTTTGTGTAACTTAATTTGTTCTGGACTATGGTCTTTGATTGCTTAGTATTTCGTCACTTAAGCTCCCACATGGGATATCCCGCTTTGCGCAACAGATTGGATTTACTGTACGGTAACCCTTGGCGAACTTTTCCAAAATTGCGCCAAAAGTCCGTATTCTGGCCACTTTTCCGTCACCCTCCTTATACTGCGCTAATAAATAATGGTCAGATGGGGTTTCAGAAAAACATCGTTGCAAAGTCAAAGAATTCGAATCAGTCAAATCAGACAGGTTGCCTCAACAAATTATTTATTGCCAAAATCCAAAAAATCGCGAAAAGGGTTATCGTACAGTAAATCTGATCCATTGTGCAAAATGAGATAGCACATGTGGAAACTTAAGTAACGATTTGGTAATCCAGTTGCAAATTTTCTTGGCAGTCGCCATTAATGGGTTAATACACACAGTACCATATATCCACAAACAAGAAACATTACATGAAATTATAAAAAAAGCATCATAGTCCACCGAAAGAAAAAAAAAAAGACTTTCATACACAAGGGTTCTGATAATTTTTGCTGTACTTACAGTGTTGCATGATTAACATTTGCAATTTTAAGCAGGGTTCCACTTAAAAATTTCAGCAAAATTTATATCCTTATTTAAGGAGGTTATTAGGGCTAAAAATAAGTATAATTCAGAAATTTTATTGTGATTTATGATTAACTTTTATATCTTTTATATGTGTTAATGTTTATGAATTAGAGCGTTCATCTAACAGATGGGGTACAATTTATGGCTGTTTATTACAACCACAAATGGTGATATTATAACTACATGAGCAAATATTGTTGATTAACAGTACATATAATAACATGCTTGAAAGCTCCAATTGACTTTATCACTCTCTGTGACAATGAACCATGCAAAACAATAAGTAAAGCAAAAATTTACTTGAATCATTGGGTCTGAAAAGGCTAAAGACAGGCACATTTTATCACACAACCCCAGTGATTTTTTTTGTAAGTAAACCATTTGGCACTTCATTGCAGGAAAATTCAGCAAAAGAAAACATCAGATCAACACTCGCTCTACAGTCCAAAATTTTTTTAGAAAAGATGTATTGTAAGTAAATTTCAGAAAGCTGACTTAACACTTGAAAGGTTTGAGGCTAATATTATTTCTTTCCAAATTTAAAAGTTTCTTTTATATGTTATTAATAAAAAAAAAGGGGGGGGGGGGGGGCTGGAAGTTTATATAATGAAAAATAAAACAATATTCAAAGAAAAAGAACAAAATAGAAACAAATTCACACTATCACATTGAATCAGATTTATTACATTACTACTGCCATCATAGGTTTCCAGTTAATTTTATTCTCCAATCAGACACTGAGCAGGAAAATATTACAATTCAACCAAGTGCTAAAACATAACAAAATTAATTAAGCTAATTTAACAAGATTAAACTTTAATAACTAGGAGGGCCATTCCACGGGTAACTGACTGACATTTGGAAGACAAAAATTACAATCTTTTGCGAAATATCGGGACAATTATAAAGTTTTACAAATTAAGTTTGGTATAATTTAAAAGAAATTTTTCAGCTAAATTCAAATTCAGGTCAGTTACCAAGTTAAAATGTCAGTCAGTTACCAACTATTTTGTCACTTGTCAAAGTTACTTTTTTTTCTTCATTTTGTCCAATTTAGTACTCATTGAAAAAAGAGAATATCATTTATAAAGTTTCTGCAGTCAAAATTTAAATTCTGAAGTTAAAAAAAAAATGGTAACTGACTGACATTTTATGAGTGGGTGTACTAAATGCATCACATAACAAGAAATTTTGCAACTTTTGATTTGGGTAAATATGTAGAATGTTAATTTATAATGTAGGGAACAATTTAATTATAATTTTATAACTAACTTATGGGAAGTTTAGGAAAAAAATATTTCGAAAGTGTAAGAATTTAACTTGTAATTTTTTTTAAAATTTTTTACTGTTCGCTTAAAACCAATTTTTCTTCTACAAAAATATACATTCAAACAATGAATTTCAGTGTTAAAATAGTTGTGAGGTTGACATTTTTATGGAATTGCCCAGAATAAACTACTGTAAAAATTAAATGATACTGATCTCATAAATTTAATTATCAAGGTATCTATTTTTACAAATTTTTAAAAATATTAACAAAATCAGTGGGAGGTAGTAATAAACAGCTCAAACCTGAAAGTGTTGGAATTACAAGTAGAAATCAACTCTCCTAATTCTGTTTGAGAATTCAAATCTTATATTTACATTATGTTTACAAAAATATTCATTTTAGTATTAGTAGCTTTAACATTTACTTACTACTATCACATTAAAAACAACTATTACATACTACTACCATAAGTTTTTAATTCAAGCGGCGATTTATATTTACAGCTCTAAATTACAGCAGTGTGGTTTTGAGTATTTTTAACCTACCGGTAAAACTCCAAAGCAGAAAATGACTAAAAAAAGTATATCCACAAATAAAAGCACACTTAAATAAACAAAAGAAATGTCAAACAAATAAAATGCAGGGGACGTTTTAGGAAAAGCAGAAATTATAAGTAGCAAACAAATTTAAATTATTAAAAATTTTGGTTTTGAAAACCAAAAGTTTGTTGGAATATGCTCATTAAATGAACTCGCAACTACTAGTACACAAAAGAGGAAACTATAATACTGTATGTAATAGAATTTATATTTATCACAAAAACTGTTTACTGCATAGGAAAAACAAGCTGGAATATACACAAACATTCAAAAACTAAGTCATGTTTAAGTTAGCTAGAATATTTAAATCTTACAGTTTTGCACCATTCAATAAAAATATTTTAAACTTTAACATTCTGAGGGATACAGATGTATAAACTCATTTTCTGACAGTCAGGTTTTTCAGCAACACACAAAATTTTTACTTATAAATTTTACTCTTAGAAGAACGGAGGAGCAATTTATAATTATCTGCAAAAAATTATGATTTTCAAAATTTAAAGAAATTAAGCTTTCAGTTAAAAATATAAATCTAATACAGCAAAAACAAATTTGCACTTCAGCCAATTTGCTCATCCCTCAGAGGGTAAAAACAGTTAATTGGATTAGTACGAACTCATGAAGGAATTCCACAAATGATGTTAGTTTTAAAACAGCATCTGACCATAACTCATTTACTAATAAAACATCAGCACCATGAAGAATATAAAAAAAGTGATAATTAAAATACTAAAACAATGTAAAAGTTTTACAAATAAATTGTATAAACATGTACCAGCCAACAAAAGTATTTTTTAAGAGATTGGGGGAGAAAAAGCATGTGAAAACTTTAAAGTATGCATTTTCTTATAAACTTATACAAACTAATTCCAAAATTTTTTCAGAAGCACAATTTAAAATACTAATTGTTGAACAGATATATTTAAGTGAACTAACTGATTTTGGAAATTATAAGCACAGCTTTAAAATATACAGACAATACAGTAGAGTCCCACTTATCCGAAAGGTACGCGACTGAAGCACTTTCGGTTAATCAAGATTAAATAGGAATTTTTGGATATTCAGGAATCGCACCTAGAAACACACAGGAGAAGGAAAAATTTGTAGTCACAGAGTGTTTGCAATCTTATTGGCCGAAAGGGACCTATGAAGCGCTTCCTAGTTACAAGTCTAGCAAGTGCAGCATTTTGCATACGAAAGCTACAAAAATCTTAGATCAGACCCTTAGATACATAGAAGCGCACTTCTTTATGTTGTACATATGATATTTTAGCAACAACAAAAATTCCAGAGCCTTTGGCTTAACTGAATTTGGGACGCGATTCCGATAAATGGGCCTCTACTGTAGTTAGTTTTATGCATTCTTTTTTTTTTTTAAATATATAGGGTAAATTATTTATGAAGCCATTTTTGATAATGCTGCATTGCTTCAAAACAAATAAATTCAATAACTGATAATTTATTGTAAGGTTTTCATACAATTGTTGGCAGGCTTAGTTTAAAAGACAACTTCACTTTACCGCAAACTTTAGTGCATTGGTAAGAAAACACAACACTGATAAATAAAGTAGAAAATATCACTGTTAGTTTGATT
The DNA here is from genome assembly GCA_023701765.1 of Hylyphantes graminicola. NCBI lineage: Eukaryota > Metazoa > Arthropoda > Arachnida > Araneae > Linyphiidae > Hylyphantes > Hylyphantes graminicola. The sequence continues at coordinate 73,199,537 of CM043114.1, read as the reverse complement.
TGTTTTTTTTTTAAAAAAAGCTAAAAGAAAGCATATATACATGAGAAATTAGTAACAAGAACAGACAAGGAAGCACATTTTTTTCATATAAAGCAAAGTCCAAAGCGCAATATTAAACATGATAAAAATTTAAAACTGTAACAGCTAATGAAAAATATACTTTTTAAGGCCTAACCAAGTTCTCAACACTAAGTTTTTGAATGACGCTCACAACTAATGACTAAAAAGAGCCACAGGGTTGCCACTTTCAGGTAATTATGAAATTCAATAACATTCTCAGGGTTTGATAGTTTAAGTAATTTTTTAAGGAGAGTTTTAAAATTAAATTCAAATATAAAAGGTTGTCAACGAGCTTTTTCATAAAGGAAAATGCATACAAAAACTATATATTTTACCAAATTGGTTATACCTTGCTCAAAAATATAGTTTTAAAAACTGATGGATATAGAATATTTTTTTAGTGTAAAACTTTCATTTTCGAAGGTAGATAAAACAATTCTAAAAAATTGATGTTAAATATTAGTGTTCACCATTAGCATTTGTGGAATAAATTAGCATTTGCGGAATAAAAAAAAACAGTGTACTAATCAATCTAATTTAAACTTGAGTAAAAAAAAAGCACAAGTTTATGTATGCACCGCAACAGAAGCTATAAGATGCTCTACTAGCACCACTGCAAAAAAAAACAAAACTAGGTTAACAGTTAGGATTAAAGAATTTGAATTCAAGAAATACATTCCACTTATTTATAGAAATAATATAGTTAATTATCAATAAATAGAAATTTTAACAATTAAATCATGTGTAACTTTATTATGTTGAATCAGCGATAACCACTGTCAAATGTCCTGATAGTTAAGCCAGTTAAATTTCTCTAAGCAAAATTTTCTGACCATTCATACAGGTTTTCAGGAATTGTGGCAAACCCCGTAGCTAGTAGGTATGGCGAATGACGACACAGCTAAGCAGAAAGAGATCACGCGAAACGAAACTTGAGCATCACAGAGGGTTGAAACAATGTAGGTTTTGGAGATAAGTCCGTCCTCAGCAGACATCATAGAAAAGGGTTCTTTTTGGCATTTGTTTGAGGGGGGTTCGCAGGTTGACCAGGTACAAAAGAGTTTGTCTGAAAAGGGAAGACAACATTCAAAACAAGGGCAACATAGGAATCAGACAAAGAGAAGCACAAAAATCAGATTCGTGGGGCAGCAAAACCTCAATTTTGCCACCCCTTCGTTATAAAGACCGCTTTGGAAAGTTCCAATAATTTTAGCATAGGAATAGTGTTAAAAAACCCTATTTTTTGCGACCGAAAAACAAGCTGTTCCTCCATATTGCAAACAAATATTTGTAAGAAATTTCAGAAAAAACGCTACAAGAAGCATATTTTGAATTTGCTTCAAAATTTCCACTTTTGGAGTGTTTGAGTAAGTACTACCTGTTTGCTTTTGTTTGAGCACAATAAAGAAAGGCCTCTCCAAACGAGGAAAGGGGTTAAACAATGGATGAATAGGTCAAGGACAAATTCTGGAGTGCTTCTGGACCAGTGTTGCAAAAGAAGCCAAGGTCAGCTTAATTTTTCCTGCATTCTATAATTGGTTGTTAAACATAAATGTAGAAAATACATCTAATAATTACTTAATTAAACAATTAATTCTGAAATAAAATTCTTTATAACGTCCCTTTGATTTAACGACCTTTACTTGTTGGTCCTGAGAGCGGTCGCTGTATCATGGTTCTACTGTATAAAATCATAGAGAAATATAAATAGTGGCGATGAGACCTGTTCTTTTGATCATCCCTACAACTTAAAAGTTAGGTCAAACAAGTAGAGTTATAGTCGCACTAGAGATACATGAAGGCGATTGGCAACAGGCGTCATAACATGGAACAATAGTCAAGGCACAAACCATTTCAGGATCAGTACATTTAAAAATTAATTTCTTTTATATCATACTAGGTATTAAAAAGAAACATGAAATAGTTTTTGTAAAATCCCTAGTTTCCAAAGCAATACCAGTTTTGCCTTTTGGAGAAAGTCAAAGAACATACTAACAACAAAGTGAACAAAATAAGAGAATGTATTACAATTATTGAACCAACAAATGGAAAATATGCTTATAGTCCTTCTGATTACAACACAAGCCTCAAAGGCACTTTCTTCCCCTACCCCTGCTTTAAATTGCGATTGCTTTCGAAACTCAAGTAGTGAGGGGAAAAACAACAGCAGCGAAACCCAAACCTGGAAAAGTACACAGTAGGATAGGGGAAGAAAGTGCTTCTTAAGTTGGCATCATAATGGGTAGGACTACTCTCTTTGAAAACATAATTTGGGTAAATAGAAATATGCTACGGAGAAGATCCTTCCGCGTATGTAAACAGTTCCATAAATTATTTGTGAATCCATCCAGAAAACATGTTTAACACATTAATTTCCTTTAAAGTCTAACAGATTTGAATAATGAGAAAATTTGGCATGTTTATCAGAATGAGAAGTGTATTTTGGTTAAATTGTAATCAGTTCATTTTGAATGTTAATACAGTAAAACTTCTCGGGAGCGACCACCCTCCGTTCTGAGGAAAATCGGTCGTTGAGGGAGGGTGGTCTCTTTGAGAAGTTTCATCACTGAGCTGCTTATAAATGTTCAAATTAATTTTATAAACAATGGTTTAGTAGTAAAAATTATGAAAAGTATACAATTTTCATTATTTTATTAAGTTATTTTATTTATATTTAAAAACAATGTCCTTTTTTTACAATACACATTTAAGTTACAATCATTTAAAATAAGAAGAAATATCTTTTTTTTTTCGATTTTTCGGAAAGTACCTCATATTTCAATTTGTTTTTTTAAGTTTTGTAAAAAGGACTATTTATTGAAACGTCTTTCGTCTTTCGCAAATTTAAATTTCACTGGTGTTACTCCATTCTGTGAGTTTCTTAAACTCCTTGAAAATTACGATGCCCGTCGCCAATAGCCCTCGTGTAGCCTAGTGCGACGATAATTCAAACCGACCTACCTCTTTGCCATCAGCGTTAGCCCCTTGCTTGTGTGACAACGATCAACCCTAGTGATTTGTTTTTGGAAGGGCGTGTCCAAGCGTCACTTTGGCTGGAGATGTCAATGTACATAATGGGTCCCTACCTTACAATTGTTAACTGAAGTGAAGTGAAAGAAGCTTCCTATTGACAACTTGGACAATTCGTGGAAGGGTCTTTTGAAATGATCCTTTTAACAGCAAACAAGGGAGAGGGCTGAATTTGTTCCAATTTTTCAGGCTGGCGAACCTCCCGCGGGATAATATGGATAAAGGTAAATTCAAAGGATGAGAAGGGCAAACAATGACCATTGGCGGCGGGAAAGCAAGACTTCTTGGAAAAGTGACCCCCGGATGAGACCTGTAATATGGTCGTAACCGGAGGTTGGTCTGGTCTTTCCGAGAGGTATTTTTAACATTAAGCGTATAGGGTGAAAAATCGGTGCCTTGAAAAATTGCCCGTTTGCGGAGGTGGTCGCTTAATAGAGGTGGTCTCTTGTAGAAGTTTTACTGTAATTACTTTACAAGAGTTTCCAACTAAAGGAACAATCTCGCTATTCACTCTGCCTCTTTACCCTTTATTTTTACCCAAGTTAGGTTGGCACGGGGTTTAAAACAGCCACTCAATTCTGTGACATCAAAAAAAAACCTAGAACTAAAAACTAAACTCCCCTGCGCAACAGCCCATTACTGGGCCAAGGCCTGTCATGCCTATTTCAGCTTTCGTGCCCTAGGGCTCTGGGGTGCCAGGCATAAGTCCCGGTAAGGTGGTCAGCCTCACGCGGAGCCCTCAGTGTTTAGTTCCCAAGCATGCTTGGTACCCAATTTATCTGCCCACTCAAGGGATGACAGGCTGGGTCAACCTCGCCCAGTCCGAGATTCGTTTCCCGGACCTGTGGTGTGGCAATGCGAAGCACTACCACTAGGCCACTGGGCCATCAATATTAATATCCTCTAGTTTACCATGGCTCCTTATAATAGCAGTGGATGAAGAATAACAAGTCGTAGAATAATAACGTAGAATAAACAGTTGATTAAAACTTAAAATCTTTTTAAAACATAATGTTAAGTAAATAAACAAAACAGTCTTACTATGAAGAAATCAAACAAAGTAAACGTTTAAAGATTGAGCGAGTTTAAGTTACATCTTGAAAAATAAATAATAAAGTTCCTCCGAACTTTCAAACACTGCGGTCGGCAAGAGCAAAGAGAGTCAGTGGAAAACTCCCACACACCACGAACTCAAACATGGTTACGTGATCCGACTTCACCGGACGTCAAGGCTTAAATGCCGGTCCCATTATTGTGACGTCACTGTTATGATTTCGGCGGCACAAATTGCGTGATAATCCAGGGTAGTTACAAAATCCTAGAAAAAAAGTTCCCTGATATTTCCATGATACTTTCCCGAAAAGTTCCCTGATTTTACAATTACCTAGAAAACATGCAATACACACAATTCAATGCAGTACAGAAAATTTAATCCAGACATCGCATGAATTAAGACTTTTCGGATTATGGGTTAGCCTACCTAATTTTTTAACATTTCCGAAAATCTGCATAACTTTAGCGGAATCATGTGATCAGAGAATCACGATTCGTGAGAGATTGATTCTTCCTCCACGATTGGTCCTTCAAGCAAATCGAATCGACCAGAATATAATTTTCCCTCAAGTGTCCTCTTAGTAGTGATCACAAGAACCTAAACCGGCTGTTTAAGTAATCCAAAATGGAAAAATTCCCTGATATTTTGCAAAATTTGAAAAAAATTCCATGAGAATTTCCTGATATTTCCAGAATTAAAAAGTTCCCTGATTTTCCAGGTTCTGTTACCACCCTGTAATCGTAACAAATATAAAACCACTTACCCCAAAAGGGTTGGCACTCGTCGCCCCGAACGAATTGGCCCACGGGTTGCAACCGTCCATCTGGGGCGGGGCACTGTTGAGTAGGAACGGGTCCGGTTGCACCGCAGCCACCCACGCCGGCGCCCCCACAGTGGGTGGTGCGCCCCAGAAGGCAGCAGTGCTGCCCCCGTTGAGCTGCGGCTGTAAGCTCGGCTTTGGCATCCCGTTTAACGCGGCTGCTGTGGGGGCCCCTTGTTGTTGGAAGGGGTTGGGGGCAGGTGCCCCCCACGACGGGACAGGGACTGGGACGGCACCGTGCTGGAATGGGTTGATGGTGGCTGGGGGGAAAAAAGAATTAGAAATAAGGTTTAGTTGGAGACAAAACTTTACTTTAGAACAGCTGTAGTATATACACAGTTTGCACAGTCGGTTTATTTTTTGATCGCAACTTTTAAGGTTGCTAAAAATCAATAATACCACAGCACTTTTCTTAATTTAATTTTGCCGAGAGAACCCACGCCAAATTGGCCCTCCAGGGATCTTTTTACATGCCACATAATCATATGAAATGCCTGCCCAGGATTTTCCCATCCAAAAAATCCCACAACTCAGCTGAGACTCGAACCCGCAATCGTGGGCTTACGAGGCGGACACCTTTAACTTCTCAGCCACTGAACCGCTAATAAGCACAGCACAGGAGGTTAAGTCTTTGGATTACAACAGATTTAATATGCTTCACTTCCATTGTTCATTGGCAAGATTTTTTTAAGGAACGATCCATTATAGCACAGCTAAGTTAGGATAGAACCAATGAAGGTTGCTTTCACGGCACGATGCTTGTCCAGTTGAAGAGTGCAGGGTAAATTGCATAACCGATGCTTTGCGATTATGCTGGTGACCATTTCGCCAAACCCAATATTATCGCCTGTCAATAATACATATAGAAATTATTTATTATAAGCAACAGTGTTGCCCCATTGAGATGAGGATGTAAGCTCGGCTTTGGCACATCATTTAATGCAGTTGTTGGAAATTGTTGGGGGCAGGTGTCCCCCGGGTACTGGGACTGGAAAGGCGTTGTGCTGGAATGGGTTGATGGGGGCTGGGGAAGAGAGAAATATAAATTAGGTTTTGCTGGGGGTAAAACTCTACCTTAGAACAGCTGTAGCATACACTGTTTGTGCAGTTTAGGTGATGATAGCAACATCCACTTTTAAGTACTTTTATTTGATGTATTTCAAACACACAATTATTCATATTTGTAACGTAATTCAAACAAATTATCCGTGTTTGTAAGTATTTCAAACAATTATAAATATTTATACGCACCAAAAACAATTATTCGTATTTTTACGCACTTCAAACAATTACTCCTATTTTTTATGTATTTCACACAAATTTCCACACAAAGAGACCGTCGAAATGAAGGACAGAAGCTAAACAGCATAACCACTATACCACAAACAAAGACCAAACTTGAATCGAATCAGAAACAAACAAACCAAGACTTACGAGGCGCAAAAACAGCCCCAGTCACCAATGCCGGCTGCTGCCAGAATGCAGCATGTGCATTGGTGGGGGCCACAATGACAGGGGCTGGCTCGGGTGTTGTCTGCTGGTGCAACTGGTTGTCCAGGTCTGCTAAGGCAGCGTAGCGGTCCGGTGGAGGTGGGGCTGGCTTCTTCTGGGCTGCTATGGTGGGTGGGGCGGCTGTGCTGGATGGTTGGGTCGAGGCTGTGGAACCTGCAGAGGAGATTTGACGCAAATTGTAAATGAGCCATCATTAAAATTTTTGGGAAACAAAAAAAATCCAAAATCCTCTGAAAGTTAATAACTTTAAAACTACAGTCAAACTTTGTTTTTTAAACAACATCCTTTATAATACCATGATTGTTCAGTCCTTGGAATTGCCCACTGACTATAATCTTATAATATTTTGCTTTAAACAACAGTTCCCAATAACTCCTTGGTTATAACACTAAATATATATGGTGTCCAAAATGCTTTATAAAGGAAAAAATATTAAAAAGGACTGCATTTTCACTGTTTTAGTCAATGCCAAAAGTCATCAAGTTTTTGATTCTTGTTTCTTAACACTTAACTTTTAAGCCAGCAATGAGTCATTCAAAAGTGGTTCATCTTAAAACTTTAATCCAGACATTGCAGGAATTAAGACTTTCCGTATAGGTTAGCCTACCTAACTTTTCAACATTTCCGAAAATCTGAATTCAGAGGAATCATGTAATCAGAGAGAATCATGTTATAACATGATTCGTTAAAGAGATTCATCCTTCCTCCAAGATTGGTCTTTCAGGCAAATCGGATCAACCAGAACATTTTTCTTTTTTTGATCAAGTGTCCATTAGCAGTGATCCCAAGAACCTAAACCTGCTGTTTAAGTAATCCAAAATGGAAAAAATTCCATGATATTTTTCATGAGACTTCCCTGATATTTCCAGAATTAAAAATCTGTTACACCCTGTTCTTATATAAAATTGAGCCTGCAAAGAACAAGTGCAGATTTATTTCAATCGGATGATTAGAAATGGCATTTAAATATTTAAAAAATAAATTCTCAGATGAAAAAAAAAAAAAATACAGAGATCAAAGGTATTAAAAAATAGGTTACTGACTGACAGTGTTTGAAATTGATAAAGATATTTAGGAGCAATCTGTACAACTAACTAAAAAAAAAATCTTGGCGCAAATGCACATTATTACCTTGGAATATTTATTTTAATTATTTAGACAAAAAATTTAACGTAGGGCCTGGAATTCTGCATGCAATCTTAAACTCACCCAACTAGGAACTTTTAGGATCTGATTAATTAAATGAATAATATTAAGAAGAGTGAAGATTTGTGATTTCAAGACAATTATTTTTAGCGCGAATATTGGAAACCCCGATAAAACAGGTTAGTATTACCAATTTTGGGAACTAGTATCAACAACTGCAACCCAATTTATATTGTTGGCGTAAAATTGAGAGATATGGTCACATCTTGCAACCAGCAACCGCTATTTTCGAATCCTATTTTTTAATTTGTCAAATAAAAGAATTGAAAAACTGGTCTTAGGATAAAATAAAAAATTTTACTGTCTTTACCACTATCACCAAAGGCACTGTTAAAATCAGCAAATGAAGCACCGTCAACTGTATTTTCTGAAATTAATGAACAAAATATATATAACAGAAATAAAATATGTATACACGAGATAAAATATCGAAAAAGTAATATACATGAGAATGTATATGTAAAAGGTAAATATATATTTAAATTGTTTATATACTCAAGATAAATAAAATATTATACAACAGGTTTGAGGATGGGTATTTTTTGGTGTTTATTATACAAGCCAAATATTGAATTGTTTATAGTTTTCAAAATGTATTTTTATAATTTGTTAAAATTAAGTGGATTTTTACTGTTTGAAAATTCGTACTACCTCAATTTTGCATACATGTTTTTTAAGCCAATTTCTAGAAAGAATATTTAGTTGTGAAAAAAATATATATCATCTACTGTTATTATATGATTTTCAAACTTCATGAAAAAACAAATAAGGAGATAAAGAAACACAAGTTTTTAAAAATCTACAAAATGTTAAACAATTCAAATGCAAAAGAAAACTTATTTTGGTTACCTCCTTGAATAGTGTCTTTAAAAGGATCACTTTTGAACGGATCATCACTAAAAGCATTTGGAACAGAGGTTTTCCCGATATCACCAGCAGAAAATGTTTGTGACAAGACTGCAGCAGGCTGAAATAGGAAACAAATTTTAAGTAGTAATTACAAAGTGTTTATAATATATCACAAATGTTAAATGCAAAGTATAGTTATAACACAGTAGACAGCAAGAAATCTTCTATTTTAGCACTGCTGAGGTTTGTAATTGACGTTTTTTTTTAAACAAACAAACACTTTATTAATTTAGAACAAACATTACAAGAAAAGAAAAATTCGTCACAAGGGGGTAAACAAGAACCCCGTATGTGTGACCAAAAAAATCAATTATAATAAATAAGACATTAGTTAATAACAAAACAACCCCCACAAAATTAGATTTAAATACGTAAATATACACAAAAGAAAAAAACCAAAATGTGACAATGTGGTTTATATTATTTTTTTTTTCAAAACAAATGTCTAAAAATTCTGGACAGCGGAGGAAATATATAAACAAAAAACATTTCGCTTCTAAGAATTAAAAAAATACATCGATATCGTCAATTGACAAAATAAATTTAAATAATTTTTTTTAAAACCTGTTTAAAGAAGGGATACTTTGATGTTCAGTAGGGAGTTTGTTGAATGCATTTGGGGCTAAATATGAAAAATGTTTTCGAAAAATTTCTTTATGTGGAAAAGGGATACGATAAATTTCATTTAAACGCCTAGCTGAAATATTTACTTTTAAATTACCAAAAGAATTATTGCGATATAAATATAAAATCATTCGAAAAATAACGTTATGCCTAATCGGTAGTAAATTTAAAAATTTGAAAATGGGGATGTTCGAATAAAGATGTCCTTTCAGAACCTTGAAACACTTGTTTTGAATTGAAATCAACAGATTAATATTGCTTTTATAATCTCCTCCCCAGACAATACTGCCATAATTAATGATGGGATAGAACCAGGAATAATATAAACTAATAAGGAAGTCTCTTGAAATTTTTTTTCTAAGGTAATAAAATTTATACAATATAAAACGGAGTTTTTTTAATAACTCAAGAACATGGGTTTTCCCCATTTCAGATTAGAATCTATATACAGTCCAAGATATTTTATACTATTTGTAGAGTTTAAACTTGTACAAGGACAGTCAATATTTTGCCTACATGTTGTTAAATGATATTTCAGAGAAAAATTTAAATCCTAATTTGTTAAACTGAAAAACATAAATTTACTTTTATTTAAGTTTAGGATTAAATCATTTGTAGTAAACCAATTGTTAATTGTCATTAGATCTTTCTCTACATCTCTTTTTAGTGAATCAAAATCATAACTAGAATACAAGAGAACTGAATCATCTGCATATGTAATCATTTTACCATTTAGATTAAGTTTACATAAATCATTAATAAAAACTAAAAACAGAAGTGGACCCAATGTTGATCCTTGCGGAACGCCTTTATCTAAATCAGAATATTGACTAAAACTATTTCCAACCTTAAGGGGGAATGGGCGCGCAGGACCGGGGGTCTCCAAACTCAAGTGCATCAATGTTAACCCAATGGGAAAAAATTATTTTCTTTGCCACATTTCTCCGGCTGTATTGAATATTTTTACAAGCGGATTTTTTTTTTGTGATAAATGTAGCTGACTTACAGGTCTCTATTTTCCCACTTTTTGAAATTGCTTCGAATATTTTGTGTAAAATAATTTATTGAATATTAAAAAAAATATTCGTACTAATTTCAAAAAGTGGGATTGTCGGGACCTGTAAGTCAGCTACATTTATCACATAAAAAAATCTGCTTGTAAAAATATTCAATACAGCCGGAGAAATGTGGCAAAGATAATAATTTTTCCCATTGGATTAACATTGAGGCACTTGATTTTGGCAGACATGGTACAAGCTGAAGAAAAAAAAAGCTGAAACTTTTTTTTTCTTATACGAATTACGATAGCAAAAATATTCCAATTTGCGAAAGATTAATTTTTGTAATAATAAACAAATAATTAATTTTATAACCAAAAATAGATATTAACAACAAGATAATTGGCTTAACTATTCCTAATCAGACAAAATATAAGAACAATTTAAATAATGAGTAAAAATTAATTAAATTTTATTCTGAATGTTGACTTCAGTTTGCACCAAATTAAAATAAAAAATATTTTTTATGAAACAAATTTTCTGCATTAAATAATATTCTTCACCCATTTTTAGTAGAAATCTGGTAAAATCGCGAAACTCCATCGATCCTACTATCCCGAAACTCCGACGATCATAACATCGCGAAACTCCATCGATCCTACCATCCAGAAACTTCGGCGATCGTAACATCGCGAATCTTCGGCGATCCTAACGTAACAAAACTCCGGTGACCGAAACATCGCGGCGAAACTTCGATTTTCCTACTATCCCGAAACTCCGAAGATCATAACATCGCGAAACTCCATCGATCCTACTATCCCGAAACTTGGGCGATCGTACCATCGCGAATCTCCGGCTATCGTAACGTAACGCAACTCCGGCGATCATAACATTGCGAAACTCCGACGATCATGACATCGCGAAACTCCGCCGAACAAAACATCACGGAACTTCGTCGATCCTATTTTTCTGAAACTCGGGCGATCGTAACATTACGGCGCGCAATTGCTTTTTCTTTCCTCCCGAGTTCCGACGCTACGCTCCCCACTACCCATATATATACACACACAAATTTTAATGCAGATTTGCATCGATCTCGGGGATGATAAATTTTCGAGTCAAAAAAGCGGATTTCCGCGTTTCCGCGGAAATGTACCATGTCTGTTTTGGAGACCCCCGGTCCTGCACGCCCATTCCCCCTTAACCCTTTGCTTTCGATTTGATAAGTACGAGATAAACCAGTTTTTACAATTTTCCCTTATGCCAGCTGCCTGAAGTTTTTGAATTAATAATTTATGATTAACACTATCAAAAGCCTTAGAAATATCTAGATATACTGCAAGAGTTTTTTTATTATTATTAATACTATTGTAGATAAAGTTTGAAAAGTGCAAGAGAGCATCAGTAGTACTGCGATTTTTCAAAAAACCAAATTGATTATCAGCAAAAAAATGGGAATTATTTAAATAATGATAAATTCTATTTGACATGATTTTCTCAATTAATTTTGAAAAACTAGGCAAAATAGATATAGGTCGGTAATTATGTAAAATATTTTTTATCTCCCGATTTAAAAATTGGAGTGACAGTAGCACACTTCAATGCATCTGGGAATATACTTTGATGAAAAGAATTATTAATAAAACTAACAAAAAAGTCGACATTATTTTGTAAAAGAGATTTCAAAATCTTAAAATTTAACCCATCATAATCACAAGACCCACCATCAGAAAAAAAATTAACAGTCTCAACAATCTCACCGACAGAGACATCGAAAAGAACAAAGGTATTAGGATTAAAGAAAATATACTTTTTGAAATCATTATTATCAATAAAAGATTGGTTTGTAATAATATTTGTAAAATGTGAATTAAAATTTGACGCAAGTATACCATCATCACCCAATTTAGGCAATACCACTTTATTTTCTATGTTTATGATTTCATTTACTAAATTCCACTTATCCTTATTAGAAGATAAATTGTTAAACTGGTTATGATAATATTCATTCTTTTTTTTTTTATAACAGATTTCAAGAAGTTAACATTTGAAGTATAAGCAATCTGAATTATCCTGTTATGAGGAATTTTTTTTTAATTTTTTAAAAAGCTTTTCTTTTCTAACAACCAAAGAATAAATATCCGGAGTCATCCAACACTTTCTGAACTTTCTATTTAAACTTTTAGGAAATTTAAAATTATTTTTTATAGAATTTAATTTAAAGATCAAATCATTATATTGTTGATTTAATGCATCATCTGAGTTAAATTTCAATTTATAAGATGACAAATAATTAAAAAACATTTCATAATTAATTGAAAAAATTTGCTTTGGTTTAGTTAGTACATTAGAGTTATTAAAATTCAAACAGCATATTATTGGAAAGTGATCAGATAATTTGTAAGCTTTACTTACGAAATTGATACAGGAATTTCATTTTAAACCAACTGTCACATGAAACACATCGTAATAGAAAGATACAACATTGTAATTATCATTAATTAAATAATAAAACATCTTCTGACATATATTCTTTTAGGTTGAAAAGTTGTAAAATAAGCAAAAAATAATTTACCTTTTTTATTTATGATTTTTTAATGATTTAAATTAAAATTTTGCTAAAAACCTTCAAATTCTAAATGTGTTAGGTCATAAACCACTCTTGGATATGTGTTATAAAATTTAGATGCTCCATTATCCTTTTAACCCATAAAATTAAGTTCAGAGGATAAAAATTGCTGCATTTCTCAACTTCAAATAAATACAAAATTAAATGATTAACAGACATGACTGACTAAAAAGCAAAATCCTCATTTACTTTTTGAGTATATGCGATCATGTATTTAAAAATCTAACCACAAAGTTTGGACAGCTACATTATCCAATTAGACGATTTTATTTTTAGGATTGTACGATATTGTGCAGAATTGTAGGAGTTTCTGATGGCTGCAGTTTTCATTTTTTTTTTCATTTTTGTTCTTTAAACCATAAAATTTTTGCAATTTCAAGGTATTATATTCACAATAACTGCAACTAAATTTATTTTGTTGGTGTAAAACTAAAAAATTTGGTCACATTTTACAACCAGCAACTGTATGACATAAGTTTTTGAGAGGTTTAAGTCGAGATATATGTTTAATCCCAAATAAACGTAATAACTTAATTACCTTTTCACATATCCTTAATATCACTGGTACTTTAACATCCCAACCACTGTCGATGACCCCCAAACATTCATTCCCACACAACTTTCTCGAATCCTCCGCCTATACGTTGACATTTTAAAACCTTTCTTATAACACAAATTCCTAATTTCTGATTGGTCAGTCTGGGAGCACTGTACACTTTTCGCCATTTTTATGGGCATTCCGTCATCATCCAACCTCGACTTCAGACGATAGCTCAACCCTCTCTCGATGCAGAACTAATTCAATAAATGACTAAATTTTATCCAAGTTTCCCTGTCAACTTATTTAACCCTCTAATGCATGAATTTTTATTTTCATCCCCAAAAAATATATATGTATCTTTTATACTCACACATTATGGAAAAAAAAACTAAAAAAAATTTAACTGCATTAGAATTTAAATAATTTCAATTTAAAAAAAAATTCCCATATGACAAAAACCACTGCAAAATTCCAATTTTGATAATAATGACTAGAAAACTACTAAAAATATTTCAAAATGACAATTTTTAACTATGATTAATTTTTCAAAACAAATTATTAGTATTTAGTACTAATATTATTATTCTTTGAATATTGCCAAAAACATAATTTCACAAAAGTTAATAACCTCACTCTTTAATTTTGAAAACACTGTTACTACTGTCATCTATGAGGATTATTAGTAACTAAAACTTTAAAATGAAATGTAATAGAAGAAAAAAAACAGATTTGTCTAGGAGGAGCTCTAATTTAATAGAATAAAGTGGATTATGTTACTTGTTACCAAACGGTAACAGTATGCATTAGAGGGTTAACATGTTTATTTCAAATCCTTGTCCTACCTGCACCCTCTGCTTAGGAATAGCAGTGTGGCTCCTTGGGACGGACACATTGGCTGTTGCCACCACCGGTGCTGAAGTTGTCACAGGGACTGCGGGAGCCCGGGGCTTCATCTTTTTGATGGCTTCTCTGGGATCGACGTAGAACTTCTTTTCCTCGTATTTTTGGATCATGAACTCTTTCCGGTTGTCAGGACTCGAGAGATCCGAGTCGGATTTAGAGTCGTACCTGCCGAGCCAGATGTGTGTGCAGTACTGGAAGGATAATATGTTTAGTAAGCAGGGTTAAGAAATATTCTTTTCTAAAAAAAAATAATGAATAAAGTTTTGCCAATATATTTTGCTACATGTGTATTAACACTTTACTGACCGGTAGCGGTTCTAACATACTATGCCTTTTAACTGCTCGGTTTCCCAATAGCCCTTGAGTAGGTCTAGTGCAACGATAATTCAAAACTCAACTAAACCGGCTTGGTCCTGACTCGATCTAACCCACTGAAAGCTTCTGGTCTAGAGCAATCCACAGCCTACTGGACAACTTGAGGCAGAGCGGTCAGATCGGTCGTGGATTGAGACGTAGAAGACTGAACACGGCCTTACCAAACCAAATCTAACAGAAAGATCAAAAGTCGATTAATCTACGACTGGTCAATAGGCACTGGTTAGCAAACATCGAATAATCGACAGCAGGTCGTTTATTTTGGTTTTGGTTTGAATTATCGTCGCACTAGAGCTACATGAGGGCTATTGGCGACGGGCGTTGTATTTTACAACCACAGTCAGGTGACGAGCCACACCTGAATAGGCACCCAACGCAACCGTTAAGGGCGACAAGCACAAACACTAATCGTAACGCAGCGTTAGGACTTTGAAAGATATTTAATGTGCACTCCCTTGCACGGGGTATTATTCGTCCGACAGCAGGTCGGTAAAGTGTTAAAAATCATTTGCATACAGATTTGAATAGAATACGAATATATTAGATTAGCAGGTCCTATTTCACCATAAAGTCCGGGCCCTGAATTATAGTTTCTACTATCAAATGCTGCAGAGTGAAATGATTGTTAACATTTTCTGAGACCCCTCTTCGTTTTTAACTTGACTTTGACCTAACATGCTAACTAGCTGACCTAATTTGCCAACTAACAATAAATCAGCAAACTAGCATCATTATTACAGGCAATTTTAGGGGGGGGGGGGACACAAGACTTTCAGTAACCGGGCCTCCCAAATTTTTGTGAGCCTTTACTTTGAGTTTCTCCTAGATCAAGCCCTGGTGATTAAAAAATGTTTATTAAAAGATCTTTAAAAAAAGTTACAAGCCTATCATCCTTATTCACAAGCTCCAAATAAATTTCTAATTTTTACTGCGGTCGAAGCCAAATATCAAAATGATTCTATCCAAGCCAAAGCCAAACAAGTAGGTGTAAGCAGATGCTTCAACATCTTTCATCACACTAAAAATTAAAAAAATATAACTTAATCTGGCAAAACTAAGTTCTTCTAAAAGAACTTCTAGAAAGCATACCTCCTTGCCACTGATTGAAAGGTTTATTAATAGGCCTTAAAAATCGTTATAAGCTTAGCACCCTCATCAACTACCATTGAATTTCTATTTTTGCTGTGGATGAAACCCAAATGTCGAAATGATTCTTTCGAAACACCAGTCAAATATGTTATTAGGAGTAAGGCAAATGCATTAAATCTTTCATTACAAAAAAATTAAATATTCATTAATTAAATATTCAAAATATTATAACTTGATCTGTTCAAAGCTTTGTACAAAAAGAAATTTCAGAAAACAGACCTCATCTTCCTCTACTCTTTAGCCGATCCATCTCAACTTCTGTAAAGGAACATACTGTGAGAGACTTCCACTCGATGGGGAGGATTAAACCACGACTGGAAAAACAAATTATTTTAGTTAAAAAAGCAATCAATTAAAAACATAACGCATACATACTAAAAAAAATATCTAAAAAAATCACAATATTAAGATCTACAATTGTTGATAGATAAAATATACTAATACAATAAGTATGCAAAAAAATTTCTGTAAGTGGACTAAAATCCAACTACATTTTGGCTTTAGTTTGAACTTAAAATGTGGCATATTTTTCTTCACTTGTCGAAAGTGTTTATTTCTTTTTACATGATTAAGTTATTTGGATCTTATCAACCGGCAACAAGTATGTCACAGAGATTTTTTTTTTCCGGCTCTCCAAATAAACTTTTTTTGATACACTGCTTGACTTGAATAACAAATAGTAAACCAAAATATGATTTCTTGTTCTTTAAATTGGGCTCAATTTTTCGATACATCTTATCCCCCTTAACATGGAATAAATTGTGTGAACAATACACGAGTGATACTAATTATATAGAGGTAGGGCATTTTTAAATAAAATGAATAAGAGGACATAAAACAAGACAAAACAAATGTGTATCACTGTGGCAAACATTCTTAGTAATCACTCGCAAGCCTTTATTTAATCCAAGCACGGATAATCAGATTTCTTGAAGTTCGATACATTTCGTATTCCTGTAAAGCCGTATTTACAGTAGAGTTTTCAATAAGTGGGAAATTAAAACGAAAGCGAGAGTACAAGAACTTACTATATAGGGCTCTACTTTTCTAGTGTTTGCGAATTAAAGGAGGATTTGGACTATACATTTAACCTCAACGCGAAAAACTAATTATTGTTTAAACAAACAGGAAACTTAAATAAAAACAAAACTTACCAGCAGAAACCACCACAAGTCGAACACACAAAAGCTCAATTGTAAACATTCACGTAAGTCGTTCACTCTCTGAGAACCAACCAATCAAAACAAAAACTTATTCGGTGGTAAAGCTGCTAATTCCTCTTAGGTCTGCATGTCCAGCTTCATCTCTGGTTTTTTTCCTTGGTTGACCATTTGAACTCTAAATTTTTAAAAAATTCTTCAAACTTGAGGATTATACCGGAAAGGAATGAAATTTGGGATTTCCGTAGTTTTGCTCCTTTCTTGGACAGCTCCTAACTACACAGTCTTGCTTGGCTGTGCGAGCGCATCGCGACGTGTTAAAATAAAAGTAAGGGAAATGAATGTTTTATAAATTATTCATTCAAAATTCCCAAGACAACATACATCAAATAAAAAAAATAAATACACTTTTAAAATATATGTAATTTCTAATGTACAAATTTATATACTTTTAACGTTTATATTTTTTTTTTTTTTATTTTCGTCAAATAATTAACTGTAACCTTTTAGAACTTTTTTCTTGAAATTTTTCCGCGAATTTTGATTTTAATAATTTTAATTATTTTTTATGTGGAAATTTGGGAAATTTCGATTATTAAAGACCTGAAACATGCTTATTCTCTTTTAATATATATTTGTAATTGTCGAATTAAAGAGGACATATGGTCCAGTTTTCCTTCTTGTTCTACTTGCGATTTCATTGGTGGTTTCGGTCCGGGGGGTTTTTCGCTTTTCATGACGTTTCAATGGACGTGGTTTTTTTTTACCTGCTGTGCCCTATTTTATTGTTCTCTATTTTATGAAACATGCCTATTATAATATTGCTTTCTTTGTTTTGTGCTACTCTACATCGGTGTTTTTTAATGGAATTTATGTATTATTAAATTATACAAATAGTTTAAGAATTGTATCTAATAGTTAAAAAATGGCAATTGTATTGTAAAACCATGTTTTCAAATGCCACGACCCGAGGGATGGCCAAAATCCATATGTCCGCTGAACTACATGTGAGGGAAATGAAGACGTTGGAAAACACTTATCCTAGAGTCTAAGATGCTGTCATTAACGAAAATGTTGATAGCATTCAAAAGAAATTAACTTTACTTGGGGTTTGCTTCTAAAACATGAGTTTAATGCAACTTGAAAAACTACTTAGGTTAAGGACTCCCACACTCGTCTTGAATTTTAGCTGCATTTAGCAAATATCGAATATTTAAAAATGTGCTATGTATGTGGAGGAATTGGATTGTGAAAAAAAATAAGCCACTTTAATTACGTGTTTATTATGTGTTTTTTTCATCTCTATTCACAAACTTTGTGTATTCTCCACTTGAATATCACTTTAGATGAGTTCTTTGCTCAATTAGTTTAATTATGGAGATCATGAATTTTTTTATTGAAATTTTAAGACCATTAAATAGTTTCTATACAATTGTGTTTTCATTTATCTTTTTAGGGGATTTCTAATAATATTTTCCAAACAAAGGAACAAAGGAACTAGGTATCTGTAAATTAATTTATTTTTTTCATTTTCCAGCTATTTAGACCCACTATTCATTTTTATATATCTATATATATTATGTCATAATATATATATATATAAAAATATATAATATAAATTTATATATATTTATATATCTATATATATCTATATATGTAAATATATACATACACATCTATACATATACATACATATAAATATATATTATATTAGTATATTATATATATAATATATATATATATACTATATAAATTAGATATATATTTATATATATATAGCAAATTTTTTTCAAGTGTGATTCATATATTATAAATATCTTTGCCGTTTGTTGTTCCATTCTCGTTAAAATTTGGAAGCAAAGATTGTAGTTATAAAACATTAATTGTATTATAAAGTCAATGTATATAAACTTAGTTAATAATTATTTTTTGGCAGTTTTAAGTTACAAGATTAATAGGTAAATTTTTTAACACAAAAATGTATTGTTGAAGCTTCAAAAATAGGACAAAATTAGTTTTTGATATGTATTTACAAAACAAACAGATTCAAAAATGTTTATTCCAAGGAGAAAGTCAAAGACTTATATACTAATCGACAAATAACTACTAGTTATAACTATACATTTTATAAATAGAACATAATGAGGTTTCAATTATATTTCAAGAAAGGTTTGAGATATGCAAAACAGTTAATTATTTACAGGGTATACCTTGATAGCGAACGTATGTATGTTTTTCTATCATATGATATCGCGAGAAATGTTCATCAAATCGCTAGGAAAACACTGGTTATCAACACTAGCCCCAAAATCCCCAAATGAGATAAACAGTTGATGGACAGTTTTATTGGGAGTGGGGGGTTGAATGAAGAGAGCTCCAGGTGAGAGGAAGGAAAACTCAATCAATTGAATAACTTAGTGGAAGAAAGTGCTATGCGACATTTTTTTTTTAAAAATTGAGATTTTTATGTCATAATGAACATGAATTTATCCATACCCTCCTTCAAAGATAACAAGTATCCCCTTTTTCATATACTTTAAATAAAGCGTATTTTTTTACCTTATTGTAAGTGAGCCTGTTTTTGATTGATATCTAAAGTGCAAAAGAAAAACTTTAATTCATATTTTCACCTTTTTGTTACTTCAGCAAGTTCTTCCACTAAGTCTTCATAAAAAAAATATATACTGGGAAACCAATTTTTTTTACGGACTACTAATCAGGATGCAGTTTACTGGGATCCGTAAAACTTGGACGTTCAAAATATAAAAAAACAGTCGGGAAGGGAATCAAGTGCCAGCAACGAGCCATGCAGAACAGGAATTTCGTGAGCTGGGTGGATCGCGATTATCCTCATAAGGGCATGAAGCAAACCAGTGGGTCCCAAACAGAATAACCAAATTTCGGACGTCCTTAATCGACGTCAGGAAGAGCGACATCATGGACTGGTCGAGTCGGAAAGCCCCAGATGAGCGCTGACCGATATGAAAGTGAGGATGATGATTTATGTATGGAAATGAGTAGGTACATCACAGCCACCACAGGTGGAGCTGTATGACAACGAGGGACAGTGTATGAGGTACCATGGGTGAGATAGATTGACTTTTTTGCTCCTTTTTTCTTTGCCCTGGCCCCCGGATATGTTATTGGCTAGGACGACAAAGGGGCGAAGTAATGAGCATGGCGAGCAGGGCTAGCGAGTAGTGGATGAAAACCATGGGAGTAGAGTGGTATAACCGGCTATCTTGGGGTTGCATCGGATGGGTCTTCTCGTAGTTTGGGCTTTTTAGGGTTGTGGCAGCATTGTATACCTGCAAGAATGTGGACATGTTAGGTAATTAATACAACTGAGAGACGTGCAAAAAATATAAGTTTTTTAATTTAACATAAAAAAAGAAGAAAAAAAAAAGAAGAATAAATACATATTTTTTTATCTAAGTGAGCTTATTTCTTAAACCAGAGTGTTTGCATGGGAATTGTTCGAAATGTTTTTACTATATGAAGAATTAGCAAATATAAGAATTGTTTCATGGATTAACCTTTCAACCATGAAGTTCATACTCATAAAAATTTGTATAAATATCTTAATCTTGAAAAAAAATCGGTCCAATTGACATTCTTAAAAACTTTTTCAGTGATGAAGCCCGTTTAGGGCATCAATCTCCTTTCAATATTTTTTGTTTCAAAATTTTTATGTTCCCGTGTCCCGTTATGACGATACCAAACAACACACATCATTCGATTCTTCACACTTTGTTTCTATCAGTCAATATTTTACATTAATGTCTCAATAGAAAGTCATGAACTACAATTTTTTTCTATTTAGAAACTATAAAACAAAGGGTTTCACCTGATTATTTTGATAAGTTTTCCACTTCAGTTTCCACATATTTAAAAACGCAATTTATTTAACTACTATTTCGGTTAAATATAAATTATTAATTTTTTTTATTTTTTTAATAAATATGGGTCAGATGATACCTGAAAATATATAACTCGAAGTGTTTTTTGGTAATATATAATACTTTTTATATTGTTGTGTTTTCCACAGATAAAAAATGTTGGCATATGTTTCAAAAACCATATAAAAAAATTTTAATGATTTTTTTTTTCTTATGGAATTCCTATATTTGACCTAAAAATAAGGCTTATTTTGTGAATATCAGATGTTATCTGTAGTTGTAGTAATTTTTTGGAACTGAAAAGGTTAAAGGGTTAATTTTTTTTTGTAAATTTTTTTTTAATTTTTTTTTTTTTTTTTTTTTTTTTTTTTTTTTTTTTTTTAATTTATTTTTTTTTTTTTTTTTTTTAAAAACATTGCAATTTTCAATAGATTTCCATAGTGTCTCGTCATTTTATAGTTTTACATTAGGACAGATTGGTTAAACTAACCTAATTGTGTTTATATTTTGCCCATTCTATAAAACCAACCTTCATGAGCACAACACAGAAATGCAATATAATCAATATAAATTGCTCAAGCATGAAATACTTGAATTGACTGGACTTAACTAACAAAAAAAAAAAGGGGTTGAAACAACAAAGAATTACTTTGGTAGGAGGAAAATATGGAAATATTGTAAAATAGTCCCAAATAAAACTTACGTACTAAATGAATGGGCATATAACTTGGGCTGCTTAGCTTTTTAGACTAAAAAATTTCCTCAATTAATAATGACTCTGTAAAAATGTTCTTGCTTATTTTCAAGGAGTGGGTAATTCTGCCTTGCTTTAATAGTCAAAGAAAAATCATTCAAACAGAAATTCAGTTCATACTTGGGCCAAAAATTAACCCCATTTAACAGCATAGAGATAATAATCTATAAATTTTTTGCTATCTCCAGCATTACCTAATCAGAGTGCGCTTGACCCTTGCAGGCATGTAGGCTAAATGGCTGTGCCTCCTGGGTTCCGTGAGAAGCGAGAGTAGAAGATTGCAGCTAGGCCAGTTTCTCGATGAGAGGAGCTCAGGTGGAGAGATACTACTATCTTTTGGTGAAGTTCCTCCTTTTCATGGTTTGGTCGATGAATGTACCAACTCCACGACTAGGCAGTTGCAGTCGCCCATGTACCTGTTTGGGAAGCAGCGGTTTTGAGGAATTTGCTAATGGATGCGCAGGCATGTTCAAGTTTGGACATTTTTATAAAAAATTATAATTTAAAATATTACTTAAATTTCATTTTTTAACAAAAAGGTGGGGGCCAGTGCTTGGGGGGGAAAAATCTTACGAAATTTTAAACTCATCAGGACGGCTTGTCCAATTGTAGGTGTCAAAGTGGGGTAAGTGTGATAGGGTTTCTGCACTTTGTTCCATTAAAAAAATTCGTTCTCTGCTTTTCAAGTAAAATTCCAAATCCTAAAAATTGGTTAGTGGAATTTTTATAAGAAACATACATATTGTAGAAAAAAAATTATTTGTTTGATATTCCAGTTTTAAGTGTAACAAAAATTTGCATTTCAAAATCCATTGCATGCTATATCAACACTTACCCCACATAGGGAAAAAATAATATAGATATAAATAGCATATTCAAAAGCTCAAAACTTTCTTTAGAACAAAAAATAAGGTTCAATATTTCTTTAATTATAAGTGGTTCTAATGTTTATATATTGCAAACCTTTCAGGTTTTTATGAATGATTTTCCAAAAGTTACAAAGAGCTGTTTTCACACTTACCCCCAATCACAACTTACCCCTTGACCCTGACCCCGTTTTTTTTTCTTTTGAAACTAACCCCTCAAAACTCTAAGGTATATAAATAACTTGCTAACATAAATAAAAATATATTTCTTTTAATTTATTACAAACATTTATATATAAATACACTATTAATTAGTAGTAAGTAGGATTACAGTATGCAGTAATAAAAGAATATACTAAGATTACCTTTAGTAACCTAATTACTAGACTCTCTTGTAAGGTTACAAAATATTATCAAATGTATCATGGACCATTAACCGGAAAATGGCTGTCCACGAAAGGACATCGATTCGAGAAATTTGTTTGTTCTTCAGGGAATTATTGACCCAGCGAGGACGGCAGTTTTTATAGCCCTGTTATTGATATAAAATATTATCAAGCAAATTGCAAAAGCCTGTTTATCAGGACTCTTGGAAACATTTTTTTCGTCGGGCTATGTTATTGGCACAAAAAAATTATGATAAAGGATGTGCAAATTTATTATTAGTTTTGTATTATTATTTATTTAATGAATAGCTTAAGTTAAAAGTCCAGGAACAGCAACGATACAATGACAGGCCTCGATTTGGTGATGTGTCCAAGCAAGGAAAATGACTAAATATGCGGCAAAGCAAACATGTGTTCACCTTTATAGCTAGCCAAAGAGCAGAGCAGTCATTATATCATTGCTGCTAATACATGGAGGTGGCGGGCGATAGATGGCAGCATATATCCCGTATGTGAGTGTTGTGTCTGTCTTACTTGACGAAGGTTTATAAGCAGGTCTTCTGACCAAAGACAAAAGCCCACTCTATATGTCTACCAACCAATCATTGCTTTAATCCCAACTGGATCCAGGAATAAAGTTTTTTTGGAAACCTTTGCCTTGAGATGTATCCCTCCCACGACTCCAGAAGTAGATGGTAACATTGCACTATCAAAGACAAAATCATGAGTTTGAAATTTTCACTTAATAGATAAAGCTGCGCGCCTGATGTGACATAGTAAGAACATAAGAAAAATGTAGATATGTCCCTACGTCTCATAAATAGTAAAATGTACCTACTGTCCTGGTAATATAGACTTTATGCAATTTATGACTAGTATAGCAAAAACCAGCGACTTGGGTTAACTCAAAAATATTAAAATAGGGCAACACATAACAGAAATCTTTAGACAGATAATGGTTTCTAGAAAGTTTAACGCTGCTTTGTCAATTCAATACCAACTGTTCAATGTCAACTGTCGGATCACCGATTACTGTACGAGTAACTATTAGGCCAACGATTTTTCAGATTTGAGCGATAAATAGTTTTATGTGGTCAACACCTGTCTGACTTCGGACTATTTCGACTTTGTAACGAAAGAACGTATTCCGGCAACCCTACCTGACCGTTATTTTGTTCATTTCGGTTGGGTAACTGTTACGGAAAGTCGCCAGAATACGGACTTTTGGCGCGATTTCGGAAAGTTCGCCAATGGTTACCGTACAGTAAATTTCTAACCTCAACTGTCTAACCTTAGCGTTTCGTAATGGAGCGCCTTATAACAACCCGAAACTTTACTTACCCGAGGGTAAAACCAGGTCGTAGACAAGTCGGGCCACGTCCTTGCACGGGAAGGCATATCGAGTTGGCCAGCGGCCCGGAACCCTCTCGGACAGGCCCCGCATTCGCCCAGCTTACTCGTTAGATCCGTATTTCGACCACAGTACAGGCCGGGGCAGTGAGTGGAATGGTCCATTACCATTTTGGAAATCTGTGATTTAAGGACGAGCGAAAATGGACAATAGTCTTAATCTATGCGTAAATGTGGATGGATTTTTGAGTGAATCAGTGAAACGCAATTGAGAATTTGACAGCATAACCAAACCAAAACAATAAACAAACATTAATCAAGTTTATGCAGTTACAGTTGATCGGTTTTGCCATATAAAAATAGCTTAAACGTAGCTACTTTGAATTAAGTTATTTCACAGGCAAATTCCCCATTTATTGTCTTTTATGATTTTTCAATCTCAATAAAAAAGTCAAAATTTTTGAAAACTGTCGTTGCTTAATGGAGGATCGTTGAGTTCTCTAGATGTTGGACGTGGTCAATTTTTGAAGTGGGTTTTTGAATTACGCAGCGTTATTGGCTGTGTTAAAACTAAAAATAGGCAGACAGA